>VWZW01002568.1:183166-532605 GCA_013397115.1 Edolisoma coerulescens
GCAGCCCATTCCAATATCTAATCACCCTTTTTGTGAAGAAATTATTCTTAATGTCCAACCTAAAACCTCCCGTGCTGCAACTTGAGACTATGACCTCTTGTGCTGTCCCTTGTTCCCTGGGAGCAGAGCCCGACCCCCACCTGGCTGCCCCCTCCTGTCAGGGAGTTGTGCAGAGCCAGAAGGTTCCCCCTGAGCCTCCTTTTCTCCAGGCTGAGCCCCCCCAGCTCCCTCAGCTGCTCCTCACCAGACTTGTGCTCCAGACCCTTCCCCAGCTCCGTTCCCTTCTCCGGACATGCTCCAGGCCCTCAACGGCTTTCTTGTCATGAGGGGCCCTAAACTGGACACAGTCCTCGAGGTGACCTCACCAGTGGCCACCACGGGGGGACGGTCACTGCCCTGGCCCACTGCCACACACCGGGATGAAGGGGGCAGAGCTGAGGAGAGCCATGGGGGCTGTGGGATGCAGCCCTCCCAAGCAGAGCAGTGTGGTGGTTTCAGGGAGCTCAGGGGTTTGTGTGTTGTCCCCCCAGAGCAGGATGCAACTCACTTTGGGATGTTTGCTGGGCATCCCCTTGTTGCAGAAGGGCACCGTGAGGTGACCTGTGATGGCACATGTCCTTGGGAGTGTCCCCGTGTTTGCCCAGCACGCCCATAACCCGCCGCCTGCCTCCTTTGCAGGTGCCCAGAGCCCCAGGCTGTCACCTTTGCGAGGCAGTGGTGGTTGTCAGCATGACTCCTCCATGACTCTTCCATGACTCCTCCATGACTCCATCTCCCTTTTGGTCACACAGCTCTGAAAGTTGGCTGTCCATATTCTTTCATGCACATTGCCTTTTTGTGGTTTCTTATAGGGGAAAAAAAATTATTTACCCTAAAACTCAGAACACAGGCGGGAAATGGTCAATGTGTTGTTGAATGTACTCTGAGTGCCACCGCAGCAGTGTGTGGTACCATGAGTTACGGTCTGTTTTGGGTCCTGGTGTAAGTTTGCTTCATAAATTAAGGCAAATAGTTCACATTCCCATGGTTTTCCTTTTTATTATGAGAAGGGATTAGTAATTCTGCAAAACCTGTTAATTTACTGGTGCTGAAAAACAATGAGATCAGCTCTATGTAAATAGAGAAATGAAGCATCCTTTAATAGCACAGAGTACAAATCATCATTATTTTAAATTTCATCTTAAAAACTGAGAAAAAGACGTGTTATGGCTTCATAACTGACTGAAGTAGATCTGAATTCCATTCTGTGTACCCTGCTAGATGTTTATTCTGCAGGTGGTGTAGATTTCAGCTTGCTTCTTCCTAATGGTTTTCACATATGTATGAGTTAGGCAGGTTTTGCTACCTGTGTGTGCCAGCTGTGGAGTGGCTCTAAAATGTGGCACAATAGGCTGAATGAAGTGCACACCCCTGATTCACCTTGATTTATGGAATGTAGCAGGTGTGGCAAAACACAGGCTGTAAAAGAGGGAAAAAACAACTCCAGGTGAGCTAGATAAGAATTCTTGCAACTACTCATGTGTTACGTGTCAAGTTCAAGTCAAGGTCTTTGTGTATTTTTTTTTCTCTTTTTGGCTACACAAATTCAGCTTTGTGAATATGCACATGACAGCTGGTCGTGTGGAGGAGGGACGAGTCCTTTATGGATTACTTTGTTGTATTGCCTTAAAAATATTTGTTACACAGAGTGAACCAGAGCTCCAGGGAATGCATAACAGGGCAGGTGCTGTATTTTAACCAATTTCATCAAGTTACAATTGAGTTCGTGTTGAAAACTTTATACACAGATGCAGACAAATTTCAAGTGTTGAGGCCCTTTTGCCAACCCACTTTTGCAGCATAATCACTCAGCTGTTCAGTCCTAAAAGGTGTGAGTAATCTCTTGTTTACCCTTGCCCACATGCTTTGAGAACCATTTGCGGTATTCACCTATTCATGAGCCCAGCCTAATGTGGTGTGCCCAGTTTGACACATCATACAGGCAGCACACCACAGCAGCTCTGGGCTCCAAACTGGTCTAGCAAATACGTATCTAATGTGTTTCATACAGCTCTTGGTTCCATTTACAGTGTTTGCCTACAAGAAATGGGTGAGTTACATGTATACTTACATTAAGAGGAGTAAAACTGGGCACTACTGAGATGTTTGTTTTTCTTCACCTTGATCTCTCTATTGTATTTCAGCCCACATTTGCCTGTAGAGGCTGCAGTTCTAAGCACTGGGTCCTGCCAGAAGCTGTACAGATTTACTGCTGGAGTATAACTGAGCACTTGCAGCTCAAAAACCATTAGTCAGTGCCAGGAAGTAAAGGGTAGGCAACCTCAAAACATTCTCAGTGGTTGCTAGGTTCAGCAAAACACTTACTTTCTGGATGGGAAATCATACCCTCTGGTTGGCAGTGTTGTAGAGGTGAAGCAACTCTGAATTTATTTGGATTAATTTAATTTGGGGTTAAATTTGGATGAATTTAATTTGGATTGTTCAGCCTGGAGAAGAGAAGGCTTAGGGGTAACCTAACTGAGGCCTTCCAGCACCTGAAGGGAGCCTACAGGGAAGATGGAGAGGGACTTTTTACAAGAGAGTGGAGTGACAAGAGGGGATGGCTTCAAACTGAAAGATACCAGGTTTAGATTGGATATTAGGAAAAAAAATTCTTCGCTGTGAGGGTGGTGAGGCCCTGGCACAGGTTGCCCAGAGAAGCTGTGGCTGCTCCATCCCTGGAAACGTTCAAGGCTGGGGCTTGGAGCAACCTGGGATAGTGGAAGGTGTCCCTGCCCATGGCAGGGGGTTGGAGTGAGATGGTCTTTAAGGTCCCTTCCAATCCAAAATATTCTATGATTCTATGAAAACTTGATACTGCATGTGAATAGCTCAGCTACGTGTATGGAGTGCTTTCTTAGGGACGTTTTCATTACTTAGTCTTGAACAAGAAATATTTCGTGTATTTCCAATTTTGTTCTCAATTTTATCCATGTGACAGAGATCTCTGTCACCATTTTTGCTCAGTAGTTTTTTTTTTTTAAATCTGTCATTTAACCTGTCATTTACTGTGTTTTGATGCATCTTTATAAAATTGAGGTGAAAAAAATTAGACATTCCATGAAACCGTAAAAGGGCTGGGTGAGTAACAGCTGTTAAACTTTATTAGACCTTAATCTTTTAGTGCCCATTTAATCTGAAGCATTGCAAAGGGCTCTTAATCTTGCTGTTTCTCAAACTGTGTGCAAGGAGATCCCTGAGGCTGCAGGACAGGGTGACTGCGGTGTCTCTGCCTTCTCTATTTCAGTTACCAAAGCCTCCACTGCAAACAGGCTTGAAACTGGGTTGCTGAGGTTGCTGGTTGCTTTTCAAGGGTGCTTAGTTTCAGAGATAAACAGGGTCACTGAAATGATGCCAGATTTTAAAGGCAAACAAAAAATTTTTCTTGGAGCAGTTGGGCAGATTAAAAGTCAGTATTTCTTAGGCTCTCAGGTATTCCAATGGAGTTTTTGACCATGGACTTCAAGACCAAACCAAGTAAGGTTTTACAAAATGAACTGGGAGACCAAAAATAAAGTGCTTTGAAACATCCAAATTGGGAATAATTAGACCCTGCAGCAGGTAAAGCAGGTTTGCAAATGTGTGCTGACAATGACTGCTGGTATTTTTAACAACTAAAAGCTGTTGATAACATGAGAATTGGGTGTCCTGTGCAAGTTTTCTGTTGTTTGTCTAGCTCCTAGTGGAGAAGTGTCTGTCATATGCAGAGTGAAATTTATGGATGTGTTGGCTTTAAATACACCTTTATGCAGCAAAAGGAAAATCTGTGTGAAGGTGAATCACCATTACTACAGTGGGGTCCTGGATTCGTGAACCAGCCCCTCAAGACTGCAGAAGGCAGGTCAGTGTTAGCAGAACAACAAATGGATTTCTGCACGGCTGCTTCAAGGATGTGCTGACTCCTGTGTGAAATGTGTCACCATCAACGTCTTCTACCAAACCAGTGTCTCCTGAAATGATTCTTTGATGTGTTTGTTTTCCTTACTGCAGCACAAATAGAATACAGATAAAGGAATAAAATGTGGGATAAAGTCTTGTCCTCGTGCTGTTTAGTGCAAGATTGGCAGTGGATAGGGGATTACTGTTGATGAACTGTGTAGAGATGAGGTGCTGCTAACAACAAAAGTAAAAGCTGAGGCTGGAAATGGTGCAACAGTTTGTGGTTGATTTCCTGCAAGTACTGAGTGCAGCCAGGAGGGAAAACAAAGAATTTATTGCAAGTCCCTTGTAATATGTCTGTAAACCATGACCAGTCTGTCTCCTGGAGCCCACAGTGTAGTTTTGATAATGTCCTTGAACTACATGTTGCAAAGCTTTGGAAATTTTGGAGCTTTATGAAGGAAAAAAAGTTGTGGAGCTTTTTTTTGTAAAGCCAGCATCCTGAATGGCCAGGAACGTTCATGATTTTTCATTGAGTTCACTTAAGTGCAAATGAAGGGTCTGATCCCACAGGATGCCAAGATCCCTCAATTTCTGAGGGACACTAAACTTTGTTTACCATCATTCAGTTTCAGGTTCAGCTGTTTCCAAGAATTCTGAGTGTTTTGTTTTAACTAGTCAATTTTTTTTTGGCATCTCTTCTGTCTGGAAAAAGATACTTTAGAGCAAGCAACTGAAGGACCTCAGTTTCTTTAGGTTATGAAGAAAGATTTACAGTCTCTTTGCTTAAAGTGTGCAAGTATTTTCATGGAGAACAAATAAAATTGAAGGACTGTTTAAATTAAAGCACTAAAATCGTAGCAATATCCAACTAGGAATTACTTGAGAAATTCCAATGGAAACAGGTTGCTATTTCTAAACAGGGCTGTGAACCACTGAAGCTACTTGTGGCACTGATGGATGAGGTGAAGTTTGCAATATTGGGGAATGTCTTGAATATGTGCAAGTTACTGCTTCAATAAAGGTGTAAGCAGATAAAAGCCTTGGGCATCTGTACTAAATAGTGTAATGTGGGTTTTGCTTCTAATTCTTAATCTCTGAGAATATGTGAGGTATGATGCTTAGGGGTCTGATATTCTTGTTACTCTTCCTTCTTCCCACCCTTCTCTTCCACTCTGGAGGCAAGGGATAACTGACTCCAGCAATGCAGGAATTTCTTTACAAGTCAGTCTTCTGCTTGTCATTTTAAAATGAGTGCGAGGTGGAGGTGCTGATTTCTGTTGGGGTTCCAGGGTGAACAGCTAAAGTTTCAGTAGTGGCTTCAGCAGTCTGAGTGTGCCAGAGCCCTTATCCTTCAGATAAATCAAGTTGCTCTAAGCAAACAACTTAAATACAGTAAATGTCTCTGTGTGTTTGGGCTGCTGAATTGAGCTCTGTGTGTCTCTGCAGAGTGAACCAGGCAGTTATCTCGGTTCCTGGCCTGAGTTTTGATGTCCATTTGTGGGGCTTCTAAATGTAGATGAATAACAGCCTTGCTATCTAAACATATCTAGACATATCTGTTGTAGGGAGCTCTGATGACTGGGCTGTATTAAAGACCATCCACATCTCCTTTTGATATAATTATTTCCATCTCTTTTTCTGGTATATTTTGATGTGCTTATCACTGTCCACTGGACTGTAGAAAAAATCAGTGATTTGCTTATTCCAGGTGCTGAACACTGACAAAACTGTAACTTGTGTCTAAGTATGCTAACTGGACTTCTAGTGGTGTTGATTCTGGTATGTCCTGCATTAAGAAGAATAAGGTTAGAGTAAAACCAGAAATTCAATCATAAAGTAAAAAATGAACCTTGCAAATGAGGAATTCTATTGCTCATGTTCTTTGTCCTTTTATGAATTTTTCTGCTTATGGTTTTTGTGCTTTGTATTTCTGCAAAGCCGGTAACCAGTGTTACCGATGGCTCACGTGGGTCCAGGTGGTCAGAGACACAACCTGGATTACAGAATTAGCACTGGAAAGTGTTGAGTTACTAACTTCCACTAACTCAACACCTTCTAGATTTGGGAGCAGAGGGATTTAGGGAATGGATGAAATTGGTGAACTCTGTTTTGTAATCTTGCATTCTCATGGCCTTGGGGCTGGGACTGTTACTCAGAGGGCTTTAGTTGTGCTGAGACCTTTTTTTTGCTCTCCTGCTGCATACAACCTCTTCCCTCTCCCTTCTGTGCAGGAGTGAAGTCCCATTTCACTGGACACTGAATGATACTTTCCTTTTCTCTTGGAGGGTGGCAGAAGAAAGAAGAACTTGGGTAACTCACAATAAAGAAACCCACATCAACTGTATTTATGTATATTAAAATAATACTCACCTTATGCTCTTACTCCTTGTTTTACTTGTGATATTTTAAACCCTCCAGCAGGTGCTGCTGCATCCTGCAAATGTTGTCTTCATAAAGGGAAAAAAAAGTCATGGACTGGACTACAACTGGACTTTGTTCTTTGTTTTGTGTCATGAATATTTCTGTGTTCTCTTTTTTCCTCAAACTGTTTGCCAGCCGAGTTACTAAGGAGGGAGTTTTTATGATCCCAGTGAGTTTAATCCTGCAAGCACTCTGTAAGAAGGGGTTGAAGATCAGTGGGAGTTGCTGATCAAAGTCATGCTCACAGCAAGTTGAAAAGACCCAGGCAGAAATACAATTGTCTTGCTACAAAATATGAAGAAATCCAAGTGTTTTCTTAGAAGTGAAAAGTAGTCATAAAAGAAATTGAACTTATAAAAATTTTTTAGCTGTTCTATTGCTTTTCCCAAGTTTCTTGAACTTCCGTAATTAAAGTTCATGATTTAAAATCAGTCTTATCATTAACCTTGGTCTTGAATGCTAGAAGTTTGCAATACAGATCACACAGCACACATTTCAGAATCTCTGAGTTAGGATTTCCACATGAAGGATTGTAACTGAATTACATACAGCTAATGTAAAGAGATGTGCTCTGTCCTGTTTACTGATGGGCCATTTGTGCCAGGCAGGAGTGTGTGGGCAGTAAGAGTTGAGATTAGGCCTTGGTAATGGGTAACATATCCTTGAGGTCCTTGAGTTGCATCAGGCCAGAAAAGCCCTCGTGAGCTGAGAGATCTCATTGATCTCTGATACTTACCTGCATCTTTGTACCGTACAATCACGGTGATTAAACTTGGTTATAACTATGATCCTGGCACTTTTCAGGTTATCTAGGAGCCTTACAAGGTGTATCTGAGTTTAATTAAGATGAAATACTGGTTTGCTTTTGATATTTAACTTTAGTAGTACTCTAAACTGTTCAATATAAGAGTAATGGCCGTTAACTACAGTCATAAATCCCAGGCAGGCAGCACCTGTTGCTCTACCCTGTGAAACAGCTTGTGTTCCCTTCTTGTTCTGTCTGGGATGGCTGGAATTACCATCTTTCTCTCTCACTTCTCTTCTTTATTTCTTTAAGAAATCCAACCTGGCTGTGGCAGTTACCTCTCAAGAAGTTACAAGGATGGGTCAAGAGGAAAACACCTTCACTTTCCTTTTGGCTCAACCCCAAAAGATTAAATACAATTAGTTTCTAAGAATTCTTGTAATAATCTTTGTAGTCCAGATGCAATAAACATAGAGATAAGAAGTTTTTAGTCAATAAGGCCTGAAGTTCTCATGACTTTAATAAATTGGTAATTTTATAATAATTCAATAAATTCAGGTTTGGATCTTCCGAGAGTTTCAGCTCTGTTGATTTCAGTTGCTCTGGGATGTTTATCTGTCTGTAGGAGGGCAGTTAATTTTATGCTAAAGCTGGCAGTATTCACCCACTTTAGATTCTGTGCAGTTTGGTGTGTCTCTCCCTTCATTAGAGAAAAGGAACTGTATACACAAGGTGGCAAGCTAGATTTCTGCAGTGTATGTCTTATGACATGGAGACACATAACCTGAATGTGATTATAATTAATTGATGCATTATGTATATGTAATCATGATTAACTTATTCAGTGCTTTCTTTTCATATATTCCCAGGCAGCTCATGAGACCCTTTATAGTTTTGGCCCCAGTGTATAGTTGAGAGGAAGAAATGCCAAGTGTGAAGTGTGTGGTCCTCAAAGTGAACGAGTGGCAATGTTGGAAAGAGTTAAAATTTACAACTTTTATACATTTTTTTTAAAATGTATTTTTTTATAAATGATCCTCAGTTGCTGATGATGTTGTAAGTAACCACTAAAACGTTGCAGATGGTTGCTTGTATTGTCGAGGCAGTTTTACCTTGCTTTTCCTTAAAATTTTTGTGTGCTGAAAATGTGAGTAAGTGGGTGAAGTCTACATTTCTACCTCTTTACATAAATAAGACTTCCAGCAGAACTATTTTTGACTTCCTATGTAAGAATACCTATTTTTTACTGTAGCTTTCTAGTACTGACAGGTTCTTCAGCTGTTTTTTGCTATACTTAGCCAGGCAACATCTCAAAGAACAACTGATTGCAGCTCCTGAGGTACAGTTCCCAGGAGTCAGATCGACAAAGGGGTTAAAAGTGAGACAGCCTTTTACTTCGGTGGAAGTGCAGTTGTTGATTCAAGGCTCTCAGTAAATGATTGTTGGAGATCTGCCATGTTTAGCTGAGCATTCAGAAAGTGCACCACAGACTCTGCTTCCTCCTGAGGAGCCCTGTCTGTCAATATCTCGCTTTAATTGTAGTCTGTAAGGTACCAGCTGGCAGGCAAAACTCACCAAGCCAGAAGCCATGGAATATCCAGTCTTTACTGACATCAATCAAAATGCTGATGACACCACTGTCTCTGGGGTTTCAGATTCTGAGGAAAATAAAGGCGGTGATCTTTCCGATCATATCCATGAAGATTCAGCATCCCCTTTTTCCATCACTAATATCCCAGAAAACACAGATGGTAGTCAAAAGAGCTCAGAAGACAGCTGTAATAATTCTGTGGCCTCTCAGTATGGAAGTGATGGAGAAGATGATTCTTCATCTCACCATGGTGCTGAAGAAGACCACCCACAGCAGCAGATGGATCTGATGAGCCCAACTCAGGAAGATAAAGACGTCGAGGGCACAATGTTTGAGAGCAGCCTGCATTTTCCTCCAGATTTCCAATTTCGTCAGAGACAGAGCACTTCTACCAACTCTTCAACTTCCCTCAAGTTTCCCCTCAGCAATAACTTTGGAGAAATGAACAACTTTCAGGAAGATGTTGAGATTTTCATTTATGTAAAGGTAAGAACCCAGGAGCTCCTCAGCATACCCTAGTTTTAAACCCCAAATCAATGTGTGTGTCCTCCAAATCAGCGAAATACAGCTCCCCACTGCTTTGCTCACAACTCAGCTGCAGGGAGCCAATTCCTTCACTTACCTCTTGCATCTTTAAGTAGAGAAAGAGGTGATTTGACTTGTGTAGAGGTGTCTGGGATTTCTTCATTTCAGGTGGAAGTATGGTGCAAGTATTCTGATTGTTGCTGCAATTCATTTATTCTGTAAAATCTCCCTGCTGTTGCAGCTAGGCTGCTATTATTTAGTTGAGCTAGTTCAGCTATCCCTGCATTTCACTATCTAGTAGCTGAGAGCTCAAGAGTAATAGTTATGAATGCTATGAAGAAAACTGAATATATAGTTTAAATAATACTCATCCCCGAAAGAAGTCTTTCTTTTATTTCTTTCAATATTTAGATTTATGTATTTCTGTGACAATTTCAACATGTATTTTCATTAAATTCCAGTTAGGAATAAATTACTGAGGGGGCTTTCACACCTTCTCTAACCTTATAAAGTATTACTTAGGTTTTAAAACTGTAAACACATGTGTTCTTGAAGAAACACTATGATTCCCTTCATAAAAGCACTTGTATTTAACCTTTCTCAACATTTTTTAGGCTGAAACACAGGCCTGACAGTTCTTTCTTTTTCACTATGTAAGGATGTTCAAGATCTTGTTTACCTTGGATAGGACTATACACCATGATTATAATATTCTGTTATTTCAAGAGAAGTCTCATGAAGTTAGTCACTTTTCAACATAAGTAATATTATCCAAATCTGTTTCTCAGTTCCATGGGGGCTTTGGAAGCAGGAGAAGAGATTTTGTCACCACACATAATGAAAAGACTTTTCAGCAGTCATTATTTGGTTAAATGACTCCCTGAAACAGCACCTGTCTTATTTCTGTGACTGGATTATGGTCATTGCTGAAAATATGTTGATTATATGGTCAAAGTAAGAGCTAGGCATTAGTTCTAGTTTGTATTTCTGCATGTAGTCCTGTGTATGTGTTAAAAGTTGCAGCAATTGAGTACATTTTGTTTGTTAGCAACTACATGGTGCTAGCAACCTGAGAGCTGTATTTTGGCTTAAAATCAGCTCTTTAATTTCCTTATTCTTTCACATTCCTCTTATTTAGAAATAACAATGTCTTCTTTTTCTGTGGAAAAAATAAGCAATGTGTGCAGATGCTCCCATTCAAGCAGAGTTTTTTGGGTTAATTTGAAAAAGTGAGAAGAGAGGTATTTTGAACAGAACTGTTGTGGACAATGTCTGAGGAAGTCCTTTTCCTTGCTTTTGTTGTGCAGAGTAGCTGATTATTCCATAAAGGTTCTTATCAGCTAGTCCAGAGAGAAAGGCAGACTGTGCTCTCTTCACTTGCCAAACACAAGTGCCTGTTGTCTTTGAGATGTCCTTGAGCCTCAAGATATCCTCACCTGGCTGAAACTTTGAGACATGGGTCTCAGGTGATCCATGCTGTGATTCCAGTGGGCAGGGCACTGGATATTGTGGGTGGGTGGCTGAACTGAACTCCTGTGATGTGTTTTATTCCTTGAGAAAGTGATGATACTTAGTTTTTGGCTTTTTGCTTTTGTGTCTTTCTGATATCAAAGTAATAAAGCAGTAACTCCATGGAGTGCAGATCCAGCTTTGCTCTCTTTAATTATCTAGATAGCAGAAGTCAGCCTGTAAAATGGAAGGTCATAGAATAATATATAACAAGAGTAGTGAAATCCCTGAGGGCTGTGGCTTCTTGCACATGGAACCAGTATCTCAGTTGTGTCAATAAATATTACTCATAGATGGTTCCCTTCTCACATGGTCTCTAGTCCACCTGAGGCCAGTGTTGCTCTGAAATTGGGTTCATCTGGGTTTGCACTTTTCTGCAGTCACTAACAGTGATAGCAGGACCTTGTGCTGTGGGACAGTAGTGGTCATGACACTTCTGCCACTATTTATTCCTTCCTTTGTTTGTAGCACTAATAAATCTCTGTGAATGACTGGAAACGTGAGTGTCAGAGGACTGAACAGCAGAGAAGGTGAGAAGATTAAATGGTATCTAACTCACAGTGCAGCTGGATGGATAATCTTTCCCAGTAGGTCATTCATTAGACACCAAGAAAATGTTTACATCACTTTAACTCATTTTTCACTGATTATCAGTATTTGGTAACTATGTCATGCCAGTGGACTATTTCAGAATGTGCCATAAAGTAAAAAAGGAATTCACTGTGCCTTTAACAGAAGAATGCAGCATGTACCAACATGAATCTGTTTGTGTGAATCCAGCACGTCCAGGCTTGTCACAGCCACCTTAATGCCCTTCCAATAACACTGTAATTTCTCCAAACAAAAGCCTTTGCAATTTGAACAGAAATATGAGTGGCACACAGGCTGTGTTACTGAGTGCACAGGACAGCCTAACCTAATCATAGCTCCAAGGTCCAGCCTTCTCACCTGTACACTGTATTTTCCTGTTGAGCAGCATGTTTGTTCCAAAGGTTTAGGTTTCTTTAAAATTTTTAACTTTTTTGTTTTCCTGAGGCTTGAGTTGTTATTTAAAGACTAGTCCTCCAATTTTCTTTTCAGAAGAAAATTATTGCCCTTCTGGTTTTTTTGATGACCTGAGACTGACTGCAGATTATACCCTCTCTTTACTCATTTGTTCCATAGGAACACAGTTCCCAAAAGAAGGAAGGTAATTCATTACCCTAAGCAATAAACACCTTGAGTTAGGCAAAAATACCAACGTAATACAGTGGTTTAGCATCATCAACCTGCACCTGTTGGATCACTGCACTGGAGTAACAGAGGTATGGATGCTGGAGACCATCTCTGGAGATCATCTGGTCCAACTCCTTACTCAGAGTAGGATCACCTACAACAGCTTGTTCAGGGCCATGTTTGGTTTTCAATATTTCCAAAGATGAAGAAACCACAACTTCTCTATGCAGCCATGCTAATGTCCTACCCTCATGGTAAAACTATGTTTTAAATGTTTTTTGTATCTCAATTTGTGCCTGTTGCCTCCTGTCCTTTTAGTGGATACCAGTGCTTGTATTTAAGAATCAGAACCTAATCATTTAGCTGTTTCTGTTTGGAATTATGGTATCATTTTGTAAAATTTCATTAAGTCAGGAACTGTAAAAGAAAGGACATTTTTGGTTTTTTTCCACAAGATGCTTCCCCACTCCCTCATTTGAAGTGCTGAGTCCTGCACTTGGGTCACAACAAGCCCTGCAGTGCTGCAGGCTGGGACAAGAGTGGCTGGAAAGCTGGAAAAGGACCTGGGGGTGCTGGTGTCAGTGGTTGAACATGAGCCAGGTGTGCCCAGGTGGCCAAGAAGGCCAATGGCACCTGGGCTGTACCAGCAACAGTGTGGCAGCAGGACCAGGGCAGTGACGTCCCCCTGTGCTGGGCACTGCTGAGGCCACACCTCAAATCCTGGGCTCAGTTTTGGGCCCCTCATGACAGAAAAGACATTGAGGGGGCTGGAGCATGTCCAGGGAAGGGAACAGAGCTGGGGAAGGGTCTGGAGCACAAGTCTGGTGAGGAGCAGCTGAGGGAGCTGGGAGGGGCTCTTGCTTTCCAAATTCTCTGAAAGGAGGGTGGAGCCAGGTGGGGGTCAGGCTCTGCTGCCAGGGAACAAGGGACAGGACAAGAGGACATTGCTCAAGTTGTGCCAGGGGAGGTTTAGACTGGATATTAGGAATTTTATGTTTTTCTTGTGGAGAGGGTTGTCAGGCATTGGAACAGGCTGCGCAGGGAAGTGGAGTCACCATCCCTGGACATCCAAAAACGTGTGGATGTGGCATTTGAGGACATGGTTTAATGGTGAACATGGTGGTGGTGCTGGGTTGACAGTTGAACCTGATGATCTTAAAGGTCTTTTCCAACCTTAACAATTCTGTGATTCTCTAGTTCTATGATTTCCAGGTCAGGAATGTCTGAAGGCTCTAACCTGGTGACACAACCCTGTGCTAGTTCCTTACTGACGCCCCAAGCTGAGCTGAACTGTTGTGAATGACAGACCACGTTCCTCGCAGGGACAGGGACACTCACCATGGTATCACTGGGAAAACCACACTTCTTCCTATCGAGTTGGCTTTTCTCTTGTTTAATGGAGCATTCTGGTATCTGTTGGGAAAATTCTGTTCAGGAATGTGCATTAATGGCTCAGAACATGAACTCAGAGGACAAATCTAATTTTAAGCATGTATAACTTGAAGAGAGCTGAAGCACGTGGACGTCCAGTCAGAAGTGAGTGCTTAAACTGGTGCTTTGCTGAGCAGAACTGAGAATTTATAGAATTTCTTACTGCACTCATAATCTACAGAGGAAAACAACTGTATTTGCAATTTTGGGCTCCCAGAGATTTGTAAGCATAACTGGGTGTCCAGATACCTTCCAGCAGTGGAAACCAGTTAGTCTTCTAATTCACTCTAGTGCAGCACATAAGGCTGGTGTTAAGCCATATCTTCTCCACCAAGGTTTGCAGGTAGTAAGGTAAATTCAGGCTGAAGCCAGGTGGCAGGTGTAACTCTCCATATGTACACAAAATTATAGTAGTTTGGCTTTTTATGACATTTTAGCCTTTAAAAATGTTTTTAAGAATAAATCTAACAGAAGTAAGCAAATATTATTTTGGTCTTATGCATAGGCTTAGAAAAAGTTTGAGTGATTCATAATCCACCTTTTAAATAGTGTTAACTGAGCAACCTGAGCAAGGAAAAGATCCAAGAACTATTTTCAGAGTTTTCCAGTCTTGGCAGATTTACAAACCAAGATGCTGAAGTTGACATGTACACAGCAGGAAATGACTCATGGGGAGCCAACATCCTACCGTGATACCTGTTTTGATAATTAAAATGAAATTAATGGTTGTTTATTCCTGCAAATAGTCTTGAGATATCTTACAAGTACAATTAAGTATAGAAATACCAGTCTGGAAAATCAAGTGATAAGATGTGTCCTCCTGCTCTCAGTCTTATCTAGACCATCCCTAACAGATGCTTCTTTGGGAACATTCAGTGATGCCAATTCAGCACCTACACCAATTAGTCTCTGTCAATGCTTAATTATTATCCTGAGACAAACATTTTCCTTTATTTAAATTCTGTTGCTCTGAATTATGCTATTTTTCTTTTTAATAGACAAGATCTTTATGTATATGGAAGACACAGACCAAATTTCCTTCAGTCTTTGCTCTCTTAAACAAAACAAATTCAGTTCCTTCAGCTTGCCTTCAAGCTTGAGTCATCATTTCTAAATGTTGTGTGGTTTGGTGTACTGTGGTTTGGTTTTTGTTTGGTTCAGGGGTGGTTTTTTTTTACCTTTTCTAGTCTTTCTCTGGTTAATTTATATAATTCTTAAGCTCCAGTTTGAAGGTACAGGTAGTGTAAACAGCAGTGCCAATAAAAATGACTACAGCAAGTGCCTCTTTAATTCATCGTTTATCCAATTCTCTAGTCACTTTATCTGCTGTATTCTAACATATTTTTGAATCCTTTAACATGTATATGGTTCCTCTAGCCCTGGTGTTATCCCAATAAATGCTTCAGTGACAGTCTCAACCATTTGTGAGTTGCCCATTTGCAAGCAGGTGTAATGCAGTAGTTCTGCACCGTTTGCAGCTGCCATTTGACTTGGAGAGCGTTAGGTTTCTCTTCTGTGAGAATTTAGGTTTCTCTTAGTGGTGTGATCAGACTCTGATCACCCCTCATTGAAAACAGCCTGGTTTTGGAGTCAGAGAACTGCTCTGACATAAATCCAGTGTGAAGGAGACCCTCTCCAGTGCTTTTTCTCTGCTAACTCAGAAAATATGGATAAATCTTTAGCACCTCCACACCACTGTGCAGACCCAGCGTGGCTTTATGGCACCGTCCTCCACCCTGTCACGTACAGCAGACTGGTAATCTCTTAAGACTTAACATATAAACCTAATAGCTGCTAACTCTTATTTCTGAGGAGGAAAACTGTGTTGTGGGTCTTCACAGCTGGATTTATGCCTGTCTGAATTACTCAGTCTCTGTGTGTGTGTGTGTGTGTGTGAGTGAAAAGATAAGCGACAGCCGCTCTGTTACAGATAACACCCAGTCCCCCGACTATCAGTCACGAGCAGAACGTGTGTTTTAGCAGCAGGGAGAGCAGTTTGCTTAATCTTTTGGATACAAGGGATAAAAGGTCTTGCTTCCAACCCTTGCTGAGTCTGTGCCTCGCTCAGGCACCTGCAGAAAGGTCCATGAATCAATTTTGAGCTGGCGCTCCCGTGCCCGGCTCAGCGCGTGGCTCCAGCCACAGCAGTGTCCGGGCACAGCACAGTAACGTAGCAACAGCTTCAAAATACAGACCTGTATTATCTAGGAAATGGTCCCTGCACAGTGATTGCAGCAATGGCAAACACAGTGTAAATAATGTAGGTCACACCAAGTGAAAATTAAAACAGGATTTATTTACTCATTTATTTTTCTTCATATGTGTTTCATCTTGTGACACCTTCTTTGATGTTCTGAAAACAAGGCTCTTATCCCAGCATGGACTGGTTTTTTCTTTTGAAACATCTCCGCACCTACATTTTTGGAGTGAAAAATGTTTGGATTTGTGGATTGATTGGACTTCTTTGCTGGCATTGAGAACTTACCTGTGTAGCAGTACTGTCACCTGTTAAATTGATCCTGTCCAAAGCAGAGCGATTTGTATTATTTCTAATTGGTTATTTCAGAAGTACCTAAAGAGCAGCTCTACTGAGACTAATATTTTACAAACACAAAATAATGCATAATCCCCGCAGAACAACAGGTGATGATATATGTCAGTTATTTTGGAGTCTGCGAGAGGAAAGCAGCGTTTCTGCTCTGCTCTTTGTTTTCTTTAGATATCAAGGGTTGGATTTGGCTCATCCAACTGAAGGTGTGTCTGTAAGCCATTAACTACACCTCTGCAGGATGTGAAGGCTCTTTTTGCAACAAAAAGCTGTCTGAAATAGCACAATGGGATGCTAATTCCTGTGGCCAAGTGCAGGCACCACCTGTAGGGTGAGGTTACTGATTAGGTAGACTCTGTTCTTTGTATGGAGTGAGGCCTAATTCAGTTTTCCAGCCACAGGCATTCCTGCTGGTTTAGATGTCTAAAGGCTTTTTCCTGGCCTCCAGCTGCCTCTGCAGGCCATGGGTGTCCCATAGATCCTGTCTCATATATGTTTACGGATTTTCTGAGCTATCCTATCAAATGCTGCTGGATATCCAGGTTTAGGCAAGTGCATCAAGCCATAAACTTTCACTGAAAACAATGGCATGGTCACCTGAAATTAAATAAACTGAATGCCACCAGTGACAGTTTAAATACAAATCTTGGATGACTAGATTAGATTAGGAGTGAATTTTGGTAATGGACATCTGGAATCAAACTTTGGATTGATTATTTTTTTTTTTCAGGCTATTTAATTTCCCTTTTTGTTTCAGTGTCCACACTCAGCAACAACTGACATGCCATAGTGATCAAACATTGTGATGTTAGGCACTTCTGCTGTTCCCTGTACAGTCTAAATTAACTAGATAAAATAATCTAATAGATTTTAGCATCTTTCCAAGACTGAGAACCAGCACTCTTCCTTTAACTTCAGTCAACTTTTATCCATTTTTTTAAACAGCAATCCCCATATATGTGTCTTTCAACTGTATTTGGTTTAGAATTACTTTTTATTTCAGACACCACAGTAGAAGAGCCAACTGAACATACTAGATTTGAATTCCTAGGTACCGCTTCAAACACAGCTAAAGATTTTATTGTGGAAAGAAAAATTGTTTGTTTCTTTGGGTCATAAGACCCTCTATTGGAAGGAAATTTTCCACTGTTCTGCCACTGTATTTACTGGTTCACTTAGAAATATTTTCAGTGTCCTCTCATACCCTTAGCTGTGGCTGAAAAGAGACACATAAATATTTTTCTGTATTGGTGGCAATTTTAAAATTAATGGGCTTAATGGGCTTAATGGGCAATGTTATGAACTTTTATGAAACTGCCTTCTGTGGAAAAGAAAAAAAAGGAGGAAGTGTGTCACTGTAAAATGAGTCACTGATTTGTCATCTGCAGGTCTGATTTTTATATTTAGATCTCTAGGTGATCGTTTTCATATCAGTTAATGAAACAATTGTAGTTGAGTTTTTACTGTTGGTCCGTCTCTGATAATGTAAGACCTCAGTGACGTTCATGACGTTACAATGATGTGATCAGGGATAGATGAGAAGGGAATTGATCAGTGCTCAGGTCTGGTTTCAGTACATCCAGCAGTCTTTGAAACCAGGATTTTGATTCACAAGTTGATTGATTTTCTGTTGCAGCCTCCATGCAGGTGTTAATGAAGTAAAAGTTGAGAACACATCTTCTGAGAGAAAACCATTCTCTTCCTGCTTATATGTTTATAAAAGATGAGTCACAGAAAGGTAGAAATCTGCACACTGACCAAGAGGGTTTCTCTGGGGATTCTAGGTAATCTGAAAAAAAATTCATGGGACTGGATGGGACTTTTTGGGACATGAAATTGAGTATTTTGTTACAGGCAGCCTCATCATGTAATACTTCATTCATAAAGTGATCAAGGTCTATTTAGAAACTATTACTATTATTATTCATTTTGGAAATGTGTTTCAGAATGTCACTGCTCTGAAGGTTTGACACTTTAATTTCCAAATTACCTTTATTCGTGTGCAGCTAAAACATCCTTGCTCTTGTGCCAGCATGGTCCATTAGCATTCATTCATGCATTTAGCTCTTTTTAAAATCAGTTTAGGCTTAGACAACCTCAGATGTTTTGAGGCTAAACCAGCCAATCCTTTTTGTCTCCATTTCTGCCAGTTATCATAGTAATCCCCTTCTGCACATAATTTCTTTCCACAAAGGTGCCTTTTTTTTTTTTTTTCCACAGCTGCATTTTGGGTCAGGTTGCTTCTGCTTTTATAGCTAAACTAAACAAGCACCAAAAAGATTCTTTTAGTAACCTCCTGGTTTAAGATATCTATGATTGTTTAAGTAAACAAATTCTATTTGAGGTGAAATGTCCATGTTACTGTGCTTTGGGAGATCTCAGCACTGTGCCCCTGTAGCTTGAGGGCTGGTTGAGAAGCAAATGGAAGGAGTGGGAGCTTTGCATCTGAAAACAAAGGTATTACTCACTCCTCTGGCCTCTACTCACATGTATTTGTATCGGTTTTGGATTTATTTTAAAATCTATTTGGTTAAACATCTGGCCAGAAGAAGTGTTTTATAGTTGCCCTACATTTATCTTGCTCTATAAATATGTATATCCTTAGCTGTAATACTGGTACTTTGGGTGGCCCCTCATTGCCCCTCTGTTAGCCAGAAATGGCCAGTGAGGTGGCCAAACAATACTGGCAAGTCCTCAGTAAACAGGAATACTAGGAGAAATAATTTAAACTTAAAAAGTTTTTATTTTTCTTAATGTCATCAGAAATTCTTCCTAATTTTAATATCTATTAGCTAGGAACTTTCCAGATGAGTACTGGACAAAATAATTCAGGAACACTGATTTTCATAGAATAGACTTATTGACCTAACAGTCCTTATTTTAGCTTTTTTTTCTTTGTTTTGTTTTTTTTTTTTAATATCACACTGCGATTCAGGCATGGCAGGTAGCCCTTCTTGTACATTTCATGGACTTTTTCACAGGCTATCAAAAAGCACCATTAAAAGTGAAAACAGCACACATATCCCAGTTGTTAAAAAAGAGAAGTGCTGCAGCACACTGAATGCTGTGGTGCTTATCCATGAAAAGAATAAACCTATTCTCTTACATAAAATCTTACATGCCTAATGTTTAGCTACAAGAACTTTAATTCACATTTTTCTCACCATTTTAAATTAATTTCTCAATGGCCTAAGTTTCTACAAGGTCATATTTCCATGAAAAGTTACTAAAAGAATATACTGATGAAGGTCCAGTATCAAAAATCTGTTACACACCACGTGGCCTGTTTTGAAGAGGTACCAATCTATCTTCCCTTTCTTTGGTGAGCCCATGGATTTGTAAATAATCACAGTAACTAGTTTCTAGTTACACAGTACATAGTTACCCGGTGACATAAAAAACACCACCTTTGCAAAAACACCACAGATTGATTTATACGTATATCATACTGAATGATTGCATAACTTATTGGACTTCACGAGGCACCTTAAATTCACTAATTTTCACCAAACATAGGCAGGATGCTTATCTGTTGAATCAGTAACTTCCTCATGGTCCTGACTCTTCGTGTCCTTGGCGTGCTGGCGCCTTGCAGGAGCCCTTATAAAGAACAGCCGAAGTTCAGAGCAGCAAATTCAGTAATTTGGCTCCTCCCTGGGAGATTGCTGCGAGCGGAGTTTGGCCAGAGCAGAGTTTCTCTGCGGCCCCAGGCATGGATTGGCCCCGCACCCGCGGCTGATAACAGCTAAAAATAGCCCTGGTATAAAAGGCCAGCAGCTCAGCCAGCCTGGTATTCCCTCCTCGACTGCCAGCCAGGGAGGAGACCGTGCTCTCCAAGTCCCTGCAAGGATGTGACCAAAGAACGCTCTGCTGCCTAATTCCACTTAACAATTAACTTGTCAAGACTGGACTGTGTGACTCATGGGGACGGCAACCAAGGACTGGGTTATTAAAAAAAAAACAAAAAAAAGAAATAGACTAAAGGCCAGATTTTCCAAGCAGGTTTCCAAGCAGAGCGTGACAGGTGGGCTGGTGGAATGTCTTTGGAAAAGTGCCTGTAGAATATTGCGTATGAATGTTGTGTATATATTCACATAATCACCAGTATGGAGAGCGTACTCTGGGACGATGGAGTTCTGAACACTTGGGAAAACAAATGTATTTTCATTTGACAATGGTTTGACTAAGCTGGCATTGAGGAGTTCAGGAGTCTATTCTTAGCTTGCTGTTGATTCTGGGGAAATTGGGTCATTTCCTTGCATTTTTGTTCGCTTTCAAGCTTTTGTTTTAAGCTGTAGGCTGGGGGATCAGTGACTTCAGTGGCTGAGTGCATTGCAAGATAAATCTTTGGGTGTCTGAAGCCATTTGGATGAATAAAGAAGACTCTAGTGTAGAAGAGCTCCCTTTTTAAAGTCTGGCAAAAGTTACGCTGACTTGACAACAGGGTGTAAACAGGGAAAGTATTGGGAAGCATTAAAAATCAGTGGCACTATCAGCCCTATCAACAGTAAACTATTGCCACATGCCACTATTGCCACTTCCAGTGGCCCTGAGTCCTCCTCTTTGATTTTATGAAGCTTTGCACTATGAACTTTGTATGTGTGGATTCCCCTTCATTTTATTTACAGCACTTCAAATTTTTTTTGGTTTACAGTAATACAGCACAAGGTTTAGAATATCTTGGGAGAGTGATAGATGACCCGGCTAACTTGCTTTCAGTTTTGATTCTGTATACTTAATTATCTGAAAAGGACTATCAATAACCTCTTAATTTGTTGTTTAATTGCTAGATCTCTCATGGCAAGTGAGATAATTAACAGAGGGTATTGGTTTGACAGTTCTGTAGCCAAAAGTCATCTTCTTCTGGTCACGAGACCCAGCATGGTCAGAGGTGATAGAAACTCCCTCACAGTGACTTCCACCTAGTCAAGATGCAGAGCTGAGTGGAGTCAAACCTCACAACACACCCAACTTCATCCTCCTGAACTCTGCTTTTCCTCTCTGAAGGTCAGTTTTCTGCATGAACCTGTAGTCAAACCTTAACTGGAGAGTCTCTGTTTGCTGCTATCCTCTGCAGGGGAATTTAGGTTTTCTCTCAACATCATGAGATACCTTTTTATATATTTATTAATTAGTCTGGTATCAACTCTCCCTGGCTGCTTGGCTAGAAATGGGTAGAAGTTGCTAATAATGAGTAAAGGGGTCCATATCTCAGAACTTCTCTGACTGATGTAGGTCTCACAGGAAAACCTAGTCCATTTTCTACAGAATTGTATCACCAAGTTATCACCAAGATCAGAGCAGTGAGAATGCAAAGACAACCTGGGTTTTGACATTTTGGTGGTCTGTGAGGTTGCTCCCAGGTGTTTCAGCTGGTGACTTTCTTACAAAAGTGATACCTGCTACATATTCTGTGAAAATTTTGTGATTTTGGCAAAAGGTGACACATTTTTAGAAAATCTTCCACTTAAGAGGAAAAAAACCTTGTCTTTCTAGTTAGACTAGCCAGTATTCCCAGTTCTGACAGACTTAAACAAGGCACCACTGTTATTTAGACTGTGCTCAGTGCTGAATTTCACAAAAAAATTTACTTTTGGTCTTAAGCCAACCTCCTTTTTTTAAGAATTGCCACCAACATGTTTCACTTAAGGATGTGGGACAGGTTCTCTGAAGTCCTAATGACCTAGGTTTAATGGCCACCAGCAAAAATCTTAATGTGCAAGTGTATTTGCAGAAGAGAAGTTCACATCTATGCTTAACTAACCTTGCTTCAATTCTTTCTGGATGTCTGCATTAACTCTGCAGTGAAAAGGGTCCCCAAGCAAAAAAAATGACCAAAAACTGAAATGGAGTATCACCAAGTCAACTTGAGGTGCTGCAAGATGTTGAACTCTTACTCTGAAGTTCTTAGGAAGGAAAAAAAGAACAAAGAACTCACCATTCATTTCATAACGGCTTGAGGTGATGCACTAAGGCAAGTGAGCTGGCAAACTTTGTGGAAACTTTATCACAGAAGAAGTACCAAAAGGTGAAATGAAAAATGAATGAAGGCAATTTATTAAGGAGAATGGAGGAGTTCTTCAGTCCACTGTGAGGCTCAAGGTCAGCCAGGTGCATTAACCCTGGCAGCAGCACTGCCGTTGACCAGAGGCATCACCATGGCAGAGGTTAAACTTTGCTGCCACAGAGGGATGTAAGGGTGTCGAGCCCTGCTATTTCACACTGATCAAGTGTGTGCTTTTCAGGGAGCAAAAATCCAGAGGCCCTTTTCTTAAGCCAAACAGTACACACACCACAGAGGATCCTGAAATCCTCGGTGCAGATCCATGCACATAACCTGCTGTGCAGGTACTGATGCCAGGATGTCAACCCATGGGGACTAGTGTGAGTCATGAGTAATTTCAAATTGAGCTTCTGAAGGCTTCACCTTTTAGAAATAATGTGCATCAGAACACAGAAAGTAATTTCAGCTTTCAGCCAAATTGTTTGCTAAACAACAGTGTGAAACACAAATGTATCCAATGAAATCAGCAGCAACTGTGCATTCTTTGAGCCTTATTTACTGGGAGGAATTGAAAACTAGCCTGAGATGTACATGAGTTGTACATACCATTTTGAACACTTTCTGTAAATAATAATTCATCAATTTGGGATTAAAGTAGTGTGTTGTGTGCTCGTCTTTTGTTTGGGGGGGATTTAATCCTAATTTGCATGCTCATGCTTCAGAACCTAATTAATTTAGACTTAGTTTATGACAAGAAGCATACAAAGAAGTGAACAGAAATAATCTAAATAGGGACTTGCAGTATGAACTCCTGTAAAATAAGACAGGAATAGGCATTACTTACTCTGCTGCAGACTTGGAAGTAAAATCATGTAATTTTTATTCTATGACAGTAGTGAGTCAACAACAATGGGTACATGACACTTACCTGGTGCTGTTTTTCTTCACCACACTTAATAGCATGGAGGATGCAGTTTGAAAAGCAAGGGCTGAGGATTTCTACGTTTCTCCGTTCATCAGCTCCATTATCCATCTAGCCCACAGTTTGGGACAATCTGTCATGCTCTCCATTGTATCTCCTACAATGCCACTTTCCAGAGCAGTCTCAGTCCTGATTGGAGGTATCTTTTGTTTTTAATTGAAATGTCAGTTTTGGAGTGATAGTAAAATAGAGGAATAAACCACTACCCTCTAGAAGCCTCTGTACTGAATGCAGCATTAGGAGATGATTTTGTGCCTTTTCAGAGCCACTTCCTTCCAAATGGATACCTGTGGCTGTCTCAATGTGAGCACTGAGATCATTATCCACAATGAAATCCCTCTTCACACTGAACAGCAGCAGGTTTTTCTCTTGAAGGTGTTAATGGTTATTAATGTTACAGCAAAGTTTGATGCTGCATCCATGTGAAAACATAATTATATATTAAAATAATTCCATGGCTTTGGACTAGAACTTTGCAAAACTCCAGTATGAGCTGATTCATTCTGCTAAACAGAAGAGTTTCATCCAGATAATTTTAGAGCTAAAATAATGCTTTTGAATAAAAAGATAAAGGAGAGCTGCTGTAGCTCATGGCTGTGATGGATTCATAATATTTGGGGATGGGTATAGAGTGGGTTATCTCAAACTGGCCAATTAATGGAATGCAAAGTTTTCTGGCCTAGGCTTTTCCATCCTTTTCCATTTCTTGGGACATTCAGGCTGCACAGCTGTTGTATCTCTTGATGTCTTTTCTTCTATTACCTCGAGTGTGGGAAAATTTACAAGAAGGAACAAAATCCCAGTTCTTCCATAAAACCAACATATTTTGAGGTACTGAACATCTTTGGAGTCAAGGGAAAGTATCTGCTCACCCAGTGTTGGCATGAGGCTGATGAGAAGAGCTTTGTATGTCCTTGTATGTCTTGTACATTGGGGAGGGGAACTTGCTGTCTGGCCCCAAATATCTGAGACAAATCCTTTTGATTCTTCTGAAATTCAGACATGAAATTGATAGTGACGCATTGTAACTCAAAAGAAAATTAGAATTATTGGATTGATTCCTTGCAGTTGTTAACTTGTTAAGTGTGTTGTACGTCAAAACTACTAGCATCCAATAAATGCAGTTGCAAATTGCCAGTAATTCAGAACTGGCTCTGGAAGAGATGTTTTCATAACCCATTCAAACCAGCCTGGCTACTGCTTAGGAGGGGGGCTTTTTGGCAACTAAGCAGTTAAATAATTCCCTGTTAAAACCATAGCCCCGAATACCATTTACTGCAGCTGCACCAAGTTTTTACTTCTTTTCATCACAACAATGAAAAACGTTACCTGTGTCATATAAAACTTGCAATACCTGCCCTCATGGAACGAGCTGGATGGAAGCACTGGGGGATGGATGTGCTTTGTGCCCTGATCCCTCTGGGTAACGTAGTGGTCTGCTGGAGAACTGCACGATAGAGTTACATTCTGGATACTTGGCCTCTGCTTCACCCCCTTGGGACAAATCTTTGCTGGAAGTGAAGCTTGGATCAGGCCTGTGAAAGCTGATAGTGTGTCAGAGTTCACCTACAATAGAGGTCTTATGTGGGGACGTGGCCGTCCCTTTTCTGAAGCGGTCCTCTTCTTTTATTAATGGGATGATGTGCTCATATTCATTTCTATATCTCATAAACCCCAAACTATAATGACTTGGCTTCTGAGGAGTTCATAATTCAGTGTCTAATGTTCTTGCATGTAACTCAAAGCCTCTGCTACTTCTGACTTGTGAGAAAATGATAGGCCAAACTAAGTGACTCATTCTTTGCAGTAAAATGAGAGTGTACTAATTATTTATCAGCGTCTTACCCTTAATTTGGCTGAAGAAAGAGCTGATTTTATAACACACAAAAGAGCTGTGTAGACAGTAAAAAGCATTATAGTCAGAAAGGTTCCACCCAGATGTAAGCAATAAGTCAGTTTTATATGACAGAAAAGCAGTAAATGCATGAATAGATTCCTAAAGCAGTGCATATATAAAAATATATATGCATCTATATATATTTCCTCCTACTCACTGCCTTCTACAATGTTTATCCTAAATTCAGCTTCCAGAATCTCTTTTTTAAAAACCAAGATTTATGAACAAGTTATGTTCTCTGTTATGTTTGGTCTCTTCTAGGGGTTCCATGGGGGTATTTTTGAAAAGCAGAGGGGTTTTTTTTTTGAGGTGGGCTGGCTTATTCTTTCTGTGGATACCTAAAAGCACAGCTGGAATACCAGATGTGTGGTACTGACTCCTCAACTTCTGTAGCCTCTGAGCACCCCATATCAAGTTCTGGGGCAGGGGGTGAGTACAAGGTGGTGCCCTATGGGTGGAAACAGATGGGAAAGGCACCTTCCAGTGGCAGCACTGCCCAGAAACACCCTGAACCAGGTGGGATCGGGCCCGTTCCTGCAGTAGTTTGTGTCTGGGTTAGGATGGAAATGGCTGCAGGGCACCTTCGCTCCCTTTGCATTGCAAAGTTTCCCTTCTGCTTTGCTGAGCCTCAGCACAATAATCTTCATCTGCAAACTAATTATAACACACCACTAAACCCAGACAGTAATTGGGAGGGAAGGATTTGAATGTTTTGACACGTTGAGTCTCTACTGAAATTGCTACATTTAGAGTTTGACTTTCGGAAGCGCAAGGCACGCACAACTTCTGGAGTGAGGGATGGCATGTGCACAGGAATCAGGCAGTAAAGCCATAGGTTTCCTTTACTTAAAAATTACTGCAGGATTTGTCTGACCATTATGTGTTTATCTCATTACCCTGGGCTCAGTGGAAAAACTTAGACACTTCTAGGGCACATTTTTTCATTCTAAAATAGACATTGAAATAGGTCACAATGCATCACAACTTGTAAGTGCCGATATTTTGAAAGCTGATTTTATTTCTACATTTTGGTTTAGCATGAGCAGCATTACCTCATTACTGTGCTCAGAGCTGGCAGTATGTTCTCCTCCAGAGCCAACAGGGATGGTCCTGTGATATAACTTGTTCAAACCACTTGCCTGTATCAAAACAATGTTTTCAGTGAGGCTGGAGCTACAGGTAACCTCAGTCAAGATGACCCATTTCCCATTGTTCCCAGGAACCCTCATTAAAGGGAAATTATGTCGCCACAAGGTGCTAAAGCAAAACAATTTTTCAGCAAAACCCAAAAGCTTATAATTGTGTAGTTAAAAATGCATTACTTAGGGATGCATTTTAGAGATACGGTGATTGCTCTTAAGTTTTTGGCAGACTTTTGTAACTGTAATGCATAATTACAATGCAATGATTCTTTCTGCCACATGTAAGTACACTTAGCCCATGTCCTTGGAAACTTGCCGGTAGGCCTAAGAATAATTGTACTGTAAATGTTTGGTAATTAATGTGCCTAGTCCAAAAATTACACATAAAAATCTGAAATCAAAGGAGTAATAACACTTAATTCTCTTATAGTTAACCTTCCAGTTATTTGAATGAGCGCTAATTAGATCTAAAAACCATAAGCATACTTTTACAGTAATTATAATGATGATTATGTTGTAATTGCAGTTGCAACAGCATAATGAGATTTACTCGTTCACCATTTCAGTCCTTCATGGCGTGCACATGAAGCAGCTGCTGCAGGAAAATTCCCGTAGAACTTACCCAAAGGGCCACGGAGTTGTTGGCTGTGACTGCTGTGGAGCTGTGTCAAATGCCTAGAGGTCACGGAGGGAATTGGAGATCATCACAAAAGCACACAGCTAAGAGCACTTTCCGGAAAGGCGAGTGTTTGATCACGTCAAAACCTTCCCCAAAAGGCCTCTGTGTGTCAGAAGGGGAAGGTACAACTGTTCACGTCTGGCGGCTCGAGCTGCCAACAGCCTGTGAGCCAGAGCTTTGGCAGTCCTGAAACAGGATCGGGGGCAGAAGTGCAGGAAGGGACTGCCCGAGGGCAGGAGGACACAAAGTCCCTCCAGGCAGGGATGGGGATGAGCAGGAGGTGCCACTGACCCCTTTGCCTCTGCCCGCTGTCCCCTCCTGTGCCAGCACTCCCTCCCTTCGTGCCTTTTGGCTGTGTCAGGACTTTCTATAGGTGCCACCTCACGCTCAGGGCTGCTGTGCGGTGCCCTCTGAGTCACGCAAGGAATGCAGGGCGAAGGAAAGGGAGCAGAGATGACAGCAGCACGTCAGCAGCAGGCTGAGGCCCTCGGAACTGTTCTCCCAATGCTCCACCCAGCGAATCATCGCTCTCCTGTCCCCCCTCTACAACCAGCACCCCGAGGGACACGCTGAGAAATATCTATGGCACCCAAACATTCCCATTCCTCTGCTCCTGAGCTCCATCAGCAGTGGTGGCTTCTCTCACCTGAGCATTCAGTTTTGGCTTCTCTCACCTGAGCATTCAGCTTTGGCTTCTGTACCACACACGTGGCAGGGGTTGCTGATGCAAAGCTCTCCTTTTCTGCCCATTCCTTGCATTGATCCAACAGCCAGTGCTCAAGCCCTTTTTTCCTTACCTTTCTTAGCAATAACAATATTAGGATTTTGAACAGCTAGAGGCAGGACAAACACCTTTCAGAAAAGCAGGGAAAAACATCACTGTTGCTTCAAGCAACGAAACCAGCCCTGCCGCAGGACTTCCTTCTTCCCTGTCCCTGGTGCTCCCAGCTGTAGAATAAGGGAGGGAACAACAGAAATGCTGAAAACGGGGAAGAGCAGAATTATTTGTTTAGAGACTGATCCTGCCGTAGGTACCAGGAGCTTGTCTCCTCCCCTACGAGTTTAACCCCACCCTCTCTTTTTTTATGCTCTGGGCTATTTTGGGCAGGCAGCGAGGGCTGCGGCTCTGCTCAGAGCACAGCAGCACTTGTTGCTCTGAAGAACTCCTGTAACAGGGACTGCTCCTCTGCTGCCTGCCTCTTCTGAACTGTTATTAATTTCATAACCTGAAAACTTGTTTACTCCACTGCTTTCGAGCTTTATCATTACAAATGATGCTTTAAGAGCTTTGTGAGAGCGGTTCAAAAGGGAAACTCAGGCGCCGTGCAGTTGAAGCCTCCTTTTGCCACTTAATAGCAAGAGATCAGCTGGGAGCCTTGCGGGTGAAAAATGACAGACTCTGTTGCGACTAATGGGGAAGGAAAGGACCCTGAAATTGAGCTCTTTGTGAAGGTAAGTTGCGCTGTGAACTGGACGCTGCTGTGACTCTCGGATCAGCTCAGCTTCTACTGAATAATCAAACTTTAATTTTCTGGCACTGAGCGGAATCGGTGCAGTGACAGCCTGTTATCTCTCACACACATGCTCGCTCTGCTTTCTTCTTCGTGACATTAGAATTAGGTAATGTTGTGGAGGGAGAGTCAGAGTTCCTGTGTTTTATTGTTAATTCTCTCCTCGTGAGTTTGTTCTGTTATTCTTAGCCTGCTGCCTGCTATGTACTGTGTCCTAACTTTAGACTCGAGGCTGTAGGCTGCAGGTTTTGCTCTATGAATCCTGACTTTCTTTTCCATTTTTGGGAAGAGCTGAGGGGTACCAGGATTTAGTACCTCAGCAGAGGCTGTCAGCTCTGAAATGCTGATGGACCATAAAACAATAAGGATTGAGATAAGCTGTCAGTCTTGTGATTATTTACTGCAATACTTTCTTTTTTTTCTAAACCAATAAAAACTAAACCAGTTTTTACTGTTGTTTTCCTCAGCCCGAAGCTCATTCTGATTTTATAGAAGGGTAACTGAGAACAGAAACCAATTTAATGAAATTATAGAAAAATGACTACACCTGTTATGTGGTAGGGTTTCACAGTGTTTCAAGTTGTGTACACCTGCTGGTCTCAGGCTGTGAAAATGTTGCCATTAAAACCAGTGGCACAGGTGAAACCTATGACACATACAACCTTATTAACAGCAAAGTTGTGCAAACTCTGTCTCAGTGAAGAGCTCAGATTTTTTTGATGTTCAGAGTGTTTTAAAGCCTTTACACACATTGAGGGTGAAATCCTCTAAGCCCATGTAAAATATGGAATGAATGGCTTGGGTTGGAAGAGACCTTAAAGATCATCTTGTTCCAATCCTGCTGCCTTAGGCAGGGGCATCTTCCATTAGACCAGGTTGCTTAAAACCTTGTCCAGCCTGACCTGGAGCACTTGCAGGTGTTTGCCCTCTCTGAGCCTAAACCACCCCTATAAACATAGGATTATTATTAATACATGGGAGTTACCTCAGACCCTTAGCAAACAGAGCCCCAAAAGGTTAGGAAAGCAAATTCCAGCTCCTCCCTTCTGTCAAGATGAGGGTTTGTAATTGCTTTGTACTCCCTGATGGATATTTTGGGCTGTAAGTTGAAGTGTCAGCCACATCCATGATGTGTATACACGGCCTCCTCACACATCTTCCAAAACCAGTCAGTTCAGGTGCAGCTGCTCTGAATGAGCCAGCAGCGAGGTCTTTTTCCCTAGCAAACAGATTTGACAAGAATTTCAGGTTCATAAGAGCCCCACAGATCCTTTGTACAGGCAGCTTAATGTTCTAAAATGGAGCAGCATGAGTCCATACAGCCAGACACCTCACCTCTTACAAGCTGTTTCTATCAAATTGAGTTAAATGAAGATGTTTATGGGCTAAAAAATAGGTTGGTGCTGGTGTTTGGCACTCTGTCATCAGTCAAATGTGTGCTGGAATGGAAATCTGTAGCTACTGATTTGTTTTAGTGCTCACACTGTTTCGCTGAGGCTGACATGGATGTTTGTGATATGTGGTTCTTTGACTACATCAGCTGTTAAAGTGAAGGTCATTGCCCAGATTCATTGTGTGAAGCTCTGGATCCATAAGATAGTGAGAAAAATGAGCACTGCATTAAACCAAGCCATGCCACCACCTGAAGATTTATAACTCCAGAAAGAACATTTTTAGTAATGTGACTTCCTGCATAATGCATATTACAGGATTGCATAGATACTCACATAAAACTCAGAGCTGGAGCAAAAGAATTAATTAGTATCTTCCTGGAGACTTTCCATTTAGGTTGAAAAATTGCAGTTCTTGATGTTTTGGAAAGGTGCCATTAATTTAATTAAAAGTTTAAAAGGTTGTATAGTAAAGCATGTAACCAGAGTTTTAAATTCTACACCTCAGAAGTTCTGAAATAAAAAGCAGAAGAACATCCAAAGGAGAGACAAGCTGAAAGCTGAAAAACAGGAGCATGTGAGAGAATCATGAGCAGGTGAAAGCTTTTCTGGAGGGCGACTTTGCAAATAGTAGGATGTTAGTAAGGGGAGATAAACAGGAAGGCTGATCCAGGAGACACTCTGCAGAGGAGAAGATACTTATTCTGTCTGTTTTAAGGCTGGAAAGAAGAGAAAAGTGGCACCTTCTGGAGGACCAGGAGATACTGGGACAAGTGGCAAGTGTAAATATACTGGACCACACTTGAGGCAAGTTCTAACAGCAAAGGATGTTTGGATCAATGAGCAATTCCTCATCTGATTCTTGTAGAGTTGATACTTCAGCCAAGGAAAAGGGTTCTGTCCGGCATCCTTGAATGAACACACAGAAAATACAGAGATCAGTGAGAAAATACAGGGCAGTAGATGTGGCCTGGTGGAAACTGTAGCTTCCACAAGCCCAGAGAAACCAGAAAGGGCTGTTTTTCACCAGCCACAGTGTCCCTAATAAAAGCATTTTCTGTCTCAGGTTAAAAAAAGAAAGGTGCTACACAATTGCTCTATTTCCCTTTTCTGTTTATCAACCAGGAGCGCAGGAGCCTCAGACAGACAAGCAGAGAGTGGGGCTGTAACCAAAAGAGCTGCTCTGTAACCAAAAGAGCTGCTCTGTAACCTAATGCAGGTTGGCTCAGCATCTCCTGAGCCGCACAGATGGGCTGGGCACCACCAGGACACAGCTGAGCTGCTGTGGCAGGGACAGGTTAAGTGGTTATCACACCTATTTCTTATCATCCCCATTGATTTCACTCGTTTTCTAACGATGCCCTAACCCGGATCTGTGAGGTATTTTTTCTGTGAACAAGCGTTTGTTCTTGCAAGGTGGCTGATTGAGAGCAAACCCCCCCAAATCTGGGGCAGGACGCAAGGAGAGCGACGGTGGGAGCGGTGAGGTCTGCCAGGGAGGTGGTGCTGCCTCGATCAGACGTGCAGCTTGTGTGAGCAGGCCTTTGCTGAATGCTGAAACTCTCCAGCAATTCCCTCTCTAAACTTGTTCGACAGGGAACTGGAGGAGGCTGCCAGAGAGAAAGGTTCGATGCGTGGCGTCGCGAGATGCTGGCGGCGGCAGCGCTGGGGAAGGGAACATGGGGAGGTCGTGCTTGCTCTGTGCTTAACCCAGCTTGTTGTAACTCAGGCTAATTTCAATCCTTTGTGTGCTGGAGAAGCAGAGTGCTTCTGTGTAAATGACAATGACACCCTGATGGAAGGTACACTTAGCTTTTCCTGGCAATCTTGCACCTGTATGCGTGAGCATAACGACAAAACTGAAATAGTGCTCCTTTTACATGAAGTAATACAATTAAAATCCATGAGGGAGGACCACAGGACTTTTGTGGCTTCTTTCTGTTTGCAATGGAAACAGGTGTTCAAATGTACGTTCCTTGCCTTTCAGGATTAGACTAGTACCTAATATCAGAAGTCAGTTTGAAGGGAGATATATTGTACCCATGGAAAAAAAACCCCATGATGCAAAGAAGACTGCATTACTCAGAATGCAGTCTAGAAAGCAAACAAACCCTGCAAGTGGACCAAAGTACATTTCATTTTTAAAATCTTCCAGCTTTAGAAACAGTCTATAACGAGATATATCTTAATCTGTATTTCTGAGAGTGAAAAGATGGTGATACCATGGTGGTAGGAGAATGTGTGGTAAGCTGGCAGGCAGCTGCTTCCAGGAAGAGTCATAGTTGTGGCATTGATGGATTAATACTAGGGATATGTTCATCAGTACCCTGGGCTGAACTAAAATGAGCAGGACCAGATGATTGAGGGAGGTGATTCTGCCCCTCTACTCCACTCTTTTGAGACCCCACCTGCAGTGCTGCATCCAGCTCTGGGGTCCTCAGCAGAAGGAAGATGTGGACCCACAGGAATGAGTCCAGAAGAGGCCACTAAGTTGATCACAGGGCTGGAACACCTGTGAAGACAGCTTAGAGAAGAGAAAGCTCCAGGAAAACCTTATAGAACCTTCCAGTACCTAAAGGGGACTGGAGAGGGATCATCCACAAGGGCATACAGGATAAAGGGGAATGGCTTTAAGCTAAAGGAAGGTTGGTTTATATTAGATATTAGAAGAAATTCTGTACTGTAAGGTGGTGAGGTCCTGGGACAGGTTGCCCAAAGTTGTGAATCCCTGACAGTGTTCAAGGCCAGGCTGGATGGGGCTCTGAGCAACCTGGTACATTGGAAGGTGTCCCTGCCCTTGGCAGGGGGGTTGGAATGACATGATCTTTAAGGTCCCTTCTAACCCAAGCCATTCTAGGATTAGGTGAGCAAGAGCTTTTGCTTAAAAGGTGTAAGGCTTTACTTCTCAAAGCATTCACCCACAGTAGCACTGAACACCCCTCTAGGGAAAATGTGAAGGTGCTGCAAGTGTACAAATCAAGAGAGACCTCTCAAAGGCCTTGAGCTTCCACAGTCACTGCTTCAGACATTTAACATGTCCCCATCTGCCAGCTGACTGGGTCCATTAGGATTATGTCTAAAAATGATGGCAAGATTTTGCACCAAACCCCCTGTTCCAGAATGAATGGGTCAGTCAGAGAGCCTGGCTGCCAGGACAGAGCAGTCATCAACAACAGTGTGCTCCATCAAAGTCCCAGGAGCTGCTGCTCTCAGGAAGGTGTTGTTGCCCCTCTTTTGGACACAGTTATCCCAGAAATTATCTCAGGGAGGAGCAAGTTGTTTTGGTTCTGGTTTTTTTTGTTTGTTTGTTTGTTTTTGTTGTGTATTTTTTTGTTTGGTTAGGGTTTTTTTTTTTAATTCTGGCATTTTTTGGTGCATTTTCTGCATTTTTTTAAAAGTTATTTCTGCTGAAAGGTGATTTCAAACCACCCTTGGTTTAGATCTGGTGAAGCTGTCACATAGCCTTAAAGGAAGATATAAACAAAAAGGTTACACCTGTTACAAGCAATCGTCCCCCACCATTAAGGCTTTCATCGTTTTAATATATGAGAGTCACCCTGATAAGAAAACTGATTTCAGTTTCAGAATTTCAGGGTTATCACAACCAGTACTGGCTTTGCAAACAGGGAGAGATAACTTGATAGGAACCTTTTAACCCTTTATAGCAAGACAAGCTCTGTGGTGTATTTGATTCATAGACTGCCCTCAAAAACATTTCTTACTGATGATCAGAAATCAGAATCAGATCTGGAGAGCTCTGAGTTGATTCCTGTTTCTTGAGGAGTGGGGGTATTTCCTGGGTATTATGAGCTCAGCTTGGCTTTTATACAAAATCATTTCTATGTTTAGCTAAACTTTCTAGATAAAGAGGAAATACCAAAGATAATAAAAGCACAAGGAAGAATAATGATACTGAAACATCTGGTCCAACCTGTCTGGTGCTCCAAGATTGACAATAACATTTTTTTGTTGCCAAGCCTTTCACATTTTGAAGGAGCCACAACCACCCTACAAAGCAGATATGTACAGTGTGTGCAGTCTCTGACACTTTTCAGCTGTCGCCCTGGAAGTGGTGTGAGCACAGGGTTTCTTGTGTATCTTGAATTTTTACCTTTTGGAGCTGCCAAGAAGGTGATGGGCACCATGGTTTCTGTCTCTTCAAACTTCTCTTAGTGAGGCAGTGCATGATCAGCAGCCTGAGTCTCCTCTTCCAGCATCCTGGCCTTGTGCTTTGGTATTAAGGTTACAAAATTTACAAGGTTTACCAGTAGTCTGGTCACCAGGGAGGAAAATAATTTTACTAGGTTTGTTTAAACATCTGTAAATGAGTTTCATAAGTTCCGTGCAGGGGGACTCAAGTATTTCAGTATAATGGTTCTGCTAAGATCTTGTCAAATCAGGAGTGACCAGAGTGACAAATCAATAACAACTCCACTTCTGACCTGCCTAAATCAGGGAGATGCTGCCTGGACTGATAGTTGCTTCTCTGATCTTTTTATTAAGCATTTTCAATAAAATCATTTAAAAAATAGAGGAAAAACATCCATCTTGGCAAGATTTAATTCTGCTTTAAACTCAACATCGTTAAAAAAAAATTCTGTAAATTGCCAAATAACTGCCTAGCAAATGTTTTAAAATTACAAGTTGCTTGTTTTTCCTTGTGATGAAGAAAAACAATACTTTAAAGAAGCTTTAGCCTGGGTTATACAACCCAGTGTCTCTGTGTCTGTGTGTCTGTTTGGTCTCTGAGCATTTGCAGGTTTTGTTTTGTGTCAAGACAAGGGCCTCGTTGGTGGGAATATTAGAGAAGGGCAGCAAATAGTTTAAGCAGGCCAAGTTTATAAAATGACTTGGCAGGCATACATTCACTATCCCTGCCACCTTAAACCTAGTCTGGAATGCTTTTAGGATTGCTTGGGAAATGGGTTCTCAAGAAGGGATTTCCAGCTGTGTCTCCTGCCTAAGTTTGTGGTCTAATCCTTAGTTTATGGTTAAAGGTGAATGACACCCTGAGCCACCATGGTTTGGAGGTCTCCCTCTATAAATGGCTGTGACTACTTGCTTTTATTAAACTTGATGGCATTGATATGTATGTTACTTGTGATCAAAACATCTGATTAAAATGAAACATATTCCAATGCTTTGTGGAATGTGCATAACTTCTTTACATGCCTTTATAAATTGGATCCATTCAAATAAATAAGAATTCAGAAACATTCAGCTTGGGTCATGGCCACGAAAGTGAGTCAATTTTGTGCTGCTGAGTTCAGTGGCAGCAGAATTAGGCCAGCCTAAGTGTATCTGAGATCTTCTTTAAACTCCACTTGCTAGCTTCTTCCTTTATTCCAGCTTTTCTGAGCCACACGGTCAAATTGGGTAAACACCGTGTTTTAATTTTGCCATGAGGAACTGGTGATATTCATAATAATTATTGCTGGTACTTAAAAATAGCCACCAGTGTGCTCGGGGTGCTCTATGTTTAGCTGCAGGTTGCTCTTTTTCCATCTCTGGCAGCTCCCATCTCGTCAGGCTCACAGGTTGCTGCGTCGTGGTTCAGCGATGGCAGTGAAGCTCCTAAGTGTCCTCAGGAAACTTTTATTGGCAATACATGGCTCTGCTGAGGCTAATCCAGAGCAGCAAATGTCACCAGGATCATTTGACATAACATCCCAAAAATACACAGGGACCCTTTCCAAGAGAGCCAGCAGGAAGTACGTCTGCCTGTGCTCCAGGATTTAATGTTGGTATCAATTCTCCTGCCTGTGTCAAATAGAGTTTAATGGAAGGCTGTGTAAGTATTGTTTAGGAGAACACATTGATCATCACAGCAACAATATCACTTAGTTCTTGTGTGGCACATAATTCTTCAAAATGTAGCAGATACCAGCACAATAATCCCAGCAGTGCTGCAAATAGGTAACAGAAACATTATTTTGTTAGTAGTATTTCCATTTTTCAGCTAAGAGCTCTGGTAGATTTTTCAAATTACTCCTTCTTAACAGAGTCAGGCAGATGCTAAAGGGCTGTGACTTTATGTGTTTGTTTTATACATGAATAACAGAAGATTTCAGTGATAAACTTTTTTTTTAGCTAAGGTTGACTCAAAGTCAGGGAGAATCAGTCGGGATAAGGAAGGGTTTGGTTTTGTGCTGGATTCAATCTATAAATCTTACATGATGTAGGAAATCAGAGCAGGTACCTAAGGTGCTATAATAGGTGCTTTGTAAATAGCTTGAAGTGATTTGTGTGACACAGTAAAATTTCACATGGAAATTCCCTTATTCCCTTTCCTTCCTTGCTTTTTGTTCTCCCCATTTTTTTGCACTTCTCTGTTGCTGGCATGCAGTAAAACTCATCTAGATGGGGTAACAGGGATATGTATGTACATCTGAAACTATGAGTTAAAAAATCTGAATTTTGGAGGTCTGAGGAATTTAATCAGCATCATGTATTCCTGGCATGATTTTCTATATTAAACTTACGACTTGGAAAATATTACAGTGGAACAGAAGTAATTCAAACTGTATCCAGCTGCTTTTTGCAGTTCCAAAGCCAGTAATTTTATCTAATAATACCTAAGGGTAGAACTTAATCTAACTGATTGCATTTACAACATGTCATTGCTGTTTGTTACATAACTTGATTGCCAGTACACACGTAAATGAAGAACAATGAGTCCATAGGATTTTTTCTCTGACTCTCTTAAAGTTAAAGATTGAGTATTATTCTGTCCCTCTCAAGAATAATTTCATGACTTATTTTTCAGAGTGTTTATGATTTTACTGTTCTACATGTATCAAAATTTATTAATGGTGGTGTTCACTGGCTGTGACCTTCCAAGATTTAACACATATTCTTCTTTGATTCAGTGACTCTGATGCACCACAGAAATTTCATGGGTGCAGTGTCAAAAGAGGAGATGTGCTCAGAAAAGGGATTGGACCACAAAGCACCTGAGATACAGTTCTCTTAACACATCATACTAAAGCTTTGCCATGTTTAAATGGCCCCAGTGTTGTCAAAATCCAAGTTTTTTTTTTTTTTTTTTACTTTCCGTTCTATGAATAAAGAGCACTTCAGCACTTTATCTTAATAGAAAGCAACAACAGCACAGCTCCCACCATTCAAACCCTCTGATTTTTATTATTTTTTCTAGTCAAACTGTGAAAAGGTCCTGCAATGCAAATTTTACATGTTAAGCTCGGTAATATTCCCAGGTTTTGACCCAAATTCTTGGCAGGATTTCTTTACTTTTGTGCTTTTCTGCCTCCTTCAGTGATCCAAGGCAAGTTTTTCAGGCTCTACTCACTTTTATAAAATGCTGATACCAGTTCTTCTCTAGTGCAACGTTTGTGCAGATGTGTTGCATCTTCTGTAGGACCAAATTCTCTGCTTTTCCTGCTTGTTCTCACAAAACAAGACCACAAAAAGATTCACAAATTTATACCGGTCTTGTAATCCCCATGATTTCTATGTTGGTCCCCAGAGTAGCCTGGTTACTTCTTAAGAGGTATTGTAAATCTGGAGCTTCTCCAGTTTTTTTCCCCGTGCACCTGATTCCCAAAAGACATTGAAATATCTCCTTTTTATGTATTTCTGGCAACGCTTCATAAAACTGAAATAAAGCACTAACTGAAATGCATTTCAGGAGGGCTGTGTTGTATTAACTTACTAATGCATCTGGAGGACAGTAGGAGTTGAAGCTGTCCCTGCTATAGCTACTCTGGCATAAAGGACATTATATTAAGGATGAAGGTGCTCAGACAGTGACAGGTTGCTCTTCTAAATCCTCATCTTGATAGATGCTAATTTTGTGTGCAGTGCAGATGACAGAAGCCCATGGCATTCACCTATATGAGCTTGCAAAATGTAATTAAAATGTTCAAGGCCTAATAGTCAAGGCTGAAACTGATTTTAATTTACTTTAAATTCCATAAAACTTGCTAATATTTTATATAGGAATAGTAATTTTTTCCCCCTTCTTTATGTAAATCAGGCTGTAAAAAAGCCATTTAACTATTTCTGTTGCTTCTCTTGCATTTCATAGAATCATAGAATGGTTTGGGTTGGAAGGGACCTTAGAGATCCTGTAATTCCCACTCCCCTGCCATGGGCAGGTACACCTTCCACTACACCAGGTTGCTCAGAGCCTCATCCAGCCTGGACTTTAATACTTTCAGGAATGGAGCATCCACAACTTCTCTGGCCAATATTTTTGTTTCCTCTGGTCGAAGAAAAACATATCATGACTCAATTCACCATTCACCAGTATCTCAGGTGTTAAAACCTGTTCATGATTCTGGAAGTGGGGTTTATGCACAGAGAAAGTTTGCTTGATTTAGGTATGGCTTTAGTTTCTGTTTCTCTTAACCAAGAAGATACCAAAGCAGATACAATTTTTTTTTTTAACTTCTGCTGCTAATAAAGACATACAAGTGTAATGTTCTACTGCTTGGGAAAGGGCTCCTCACCTCCAAAGAGAGTGTGCTGCTGCAGGCTCACAGTGGAGTTCAAAGTGTGATGAGCTAATCCTTGTATGCTCCATCTCAGAAAACATTTGACAACTGAGTTCAGCAACTGTGTGTATTCAGAAAAGGCTGTTAAGCATCAGCTTTAAATTTTCAGAAGATGGATTTTTTAAGTGAAAGTGTTGGTTTGTTGTTTTGTTTTCTTAATTCTTAGTAGGAAAACACAGGGTGACACTAGAAGTTCTCCAACCTTCCTGATGCTGATAGCAATTAAGCATCATTAGATCCCAGTTCTGCAAAAGAGGATGTGGAGGCTGCTCTGTGCTTTTCAGCCACCTCTGAACATGATTCTCTTTGCAAAATCCATTCCCTGAGATTAAAAAAAAATATATAGCTGCCTTTTTACAGCATTTCTGAAGCACTGTAGAGTCATGGTCAGCACTTCACAGGTGCAGCAGCTGAGACGCCGTGGCCTTTTGCAAGGAAGGCCAGCAAGAGCTTCACCTTGGTCCTGTGCTCTGTCCTTTAGTCATAGCCCTTGTGTTTTTTGGGTTTTGTACAGCACCCAGCATGACTGATTCAGTGTTCATGTGCCACACAGGTGTAGTAATTCACAGTAAATAGCCCAATAACAGACACACAAATCATACTAGACACAGCTATGCATGTTTACTTTTTTTTGGTAATTGTTATTAGTAGGGAGGGCTCAAGGTTTAGATTATCTTTTGGCTGGCTATTTTAAACACAAATAGAGCTTATGTGTGTTAGGACATTGGAAAAGAAGTAGAGAAGAATAATTTTAAGGCTTAAAAATTGCTCAAGATTGCCATCCTGAAGGCAGTCTTTCACCTTTAATTAAAAGAGCAAACATCATTTGACTGCAATATTAAATTTATCTGTGGGGTCTTTTTAGTAGAGTGGTAACAAGTATAACAAGACAGAGAATCACAGAATGATTTGAGTTGGAATGCACCTAAAGACTGTCTAATTCCAATCCCTCTGCCATGGGCAGGGACACCTTCCACTAGACCAGGTTGCTCCAAGCCTCATCCAACCTGGCCTTGATCCCTTCTAGGGATGGGGAATTCACAACTTCTCTGTGCAACATATTAATAGTTAAGGTCAAATGTAGTCAGGGTAGGAGTAGGCTTAATAGTAACTGCAAAGGTGATTAACTGTTGGAATGAACCACCAAAGAAGTCCTGCCCTGTCTGCCTCTGGTCAGATCAAGACTAGATAGGCTGTAATGAATCACACATAGTTAGGGACAATAAAGGAATAAACTTGCCAGAAAATCTGCAAACCAGCAGGACACTGCAATGGAGGAGGTCTTGACAAAGCAATACAGGGCTTGGTTCAAGCACAGAAGGAATCTTTTTTCTGTGTCTCTGAACAGCATAAATTTGGTTGAGGCCAGCCTGACAGAATTGATGCTGAGAGGCTGCTTACATTCCTGGGTGTGATAATGGATTGTGATTAATTCAGGTGGTGGTTAAATATGGGATTGCTTATCTTATATGCTTATCATACCTGGTTATGCAAGGGCCAGACTTTGGAAAGGCCTCCAAAGGCTGAGCAGATGAGTGCTGTGTCAGTACAGGTCAGACCTTGAAGATGAGATGAGGAAGAGCTAAACTGGAAGATACAAGAGCTGAATTCCCTTTCTGTCTGCCATTGCCTAAGTCCCATCACAACCCTGTGCCTTGGCTTCATTCCCTATGAAACATTTGCCCCAACATCCATTTTCATATCTGTGTAGCCTAGTAGCATGTCCAGCTAAAATTTCCCCTCTTTTCCCTTTATACAGATGAGTGACTGTAAAAGTTACTCAGTCATCGTGGATTAACTCCTGACATAATACTGAATTAATTCTCAGGCTGGGCTGGTGCCTCTCTGTATGAATTGCCAAGCTTGTCCTCCCCACGACATTTTTACACCCAAGTAAACACCCTAAACCTTGACATCCAGGGCACGTAGCTGTTGCTGTTCTGTGTGCTGGTGTGTGCCTGTACCTGTGTATTGTCCCAAACAAGTGGAAATCAGAGAAACCAGCCCCGACGGATCATCGCTATTGTTGCCGGTGTTTTTCTAGATTGTGACTCCATTTGTGTGGGTCAACAGGCACGTTGTGTTACTGCTTTCCTTTTGGTTTTAGCTGCTGAATGGGCAACTTCAAAGAGATGCAAATGCATATCATGGGGAGAAATTATTTTCTTTCACTGCCCTGTGTTTTGTGATGAGCCATTGCTGCTGATTCAGTGTGCAACTGGAGACCTGTTTTGTTTGTTTATTTTATTTATAGTAATTTTTTTCAAAAGCTCTTCCTGAATGAAGAGGGATTGAATCATAGAATATTCTTGCAGGTTCTAGTTTCTCTCAGAATGGCAGTTTTAGTTGTTTTTCTGTGCTCAGTTCTTTTAAATGCCCAGGACATGCCAAGAGGATCCAATGCAACAATGCCCTTAATTATTAAGTCTATTTTCAGTCTTCAATTAGCATTGATTCATTTTAATTCACTTTTCATTTCTGAGTATTGACTCACCCATGCAGTTTGACAAGGAATTCTATTTTGCCTTGATTTACTGAGTTGCCCATTCTTGTACCAAGATGTGCTAAATTTGAATTTTTGGTTTTGTTTTCTTTCTAAAAAATACCTCTGAGTCTTGCAGTTAAGCTCTAGATCCAGTCGTAGGGCTGGGTCTTGTTTGAGGTTCAAAAATGATGTTTTCTCTGCCTTAAGCACTCAGTACTCACCCTGCTCCAAGATGGAGCCCCAAGGAGCTCCTAGGAGTGTACAAATGTAATTTTTATTATGTATTTCAATTCCGTATTTACAAATCTTCAATTACATATTTATCTAAACACTCCATAAGTCTTCTCACTATTCAGTCTGTAATAAAGGCAGGTGAACATGGATGTGGGAAGACTTGTTTCAGAGTGGGAAGTATCCACTGCCCATCCTGGCTCATTGACACCAGCAGCCCCATGGTCTGTGCTTGAACACCTCGTTCTCTTACTGAGCATAATCTCTGCTCGATGGCCTCATAATTCAGAGTTTATCTCAAAAGAGATGAATCAACAGTAATAATAAATGCTGACTGTAGACAGCTCTTCAGGTCCAACCTTGAAGGGCTGGGGAAGGATGCAGCCAAGATGGGAACTTTGAAGAAGTTATATGACTTTATAAAAAAGTTCTATAACTTTTTATAAAGTTATATAAACTTTATGAAGTTATAATTAGTCCCATGACCTCTCTTTCACTTTGGGCACCAAAGTTTACTAATTTTTTAATTCATTAAAAATTATTTGAATATTTATTTAACATTTACTTAAAGCCATATCCAGGATCTTTGAAAGTGAGTGCAGTGTTAGTACTAAGCACCTTGTGCCATGCTGCCAGAAAGAGCGATTTTGTACTAAGAGATGTTTGGCTTTTTATTGGAAGTGTGAAATTATAGGTTTTCTCTTACTTGTTATTTTTGAAAGACCACCCGTGTGTGCTTGACGTTTTACAACAATAGGAAAAAAAATCTCCATTTTAGAGAGAATCATAAGTAAAGATGAAAAAATAGCTAATTCTTCAGATCTTATTCAGGTACTTGAGGGAATTGGGCCTAGCTGTACACAAATGTATAGAAAATGTTCAGAAATTCTCTTGCCAAATGCTGGTTTCTCAATTACCTGATTAACCTGGATTGTCTCCAGAGAAGGTGGCACCTTCTTGTGAGCTTAAAAATAATGGGTGAGGAGATTTAGAGGGCATGACCCTTGTGTCACACTCCATTCCCACCATATTGAAAAGGATTGGTTTAATTTGAATAAAGCAGTTGGGTGACGATGTCAGAGAAGCAGAGTGGAGAGCCAGAGAAAGGGACAGGAGCTGGGGGCAGTATCTCAGTGTTGCTGTCACCAAAGCATTGGTGAAGGCCAGGGAATGGGGAATATGGCTGAAACGTGAGGGGCATAAAATGAAAGAAAATCAACAAAGTGATGATTTTTTTGTGGGGGGAAGAGAGCGAGCAAGAGATACTTGGGAAGAAGGCTACCGATGGCTTCTGAGACAGCTGTGAGAGGAAAGAACAGGCTGGAGAAGAGTTTTGCTGTATAACCATTCTGGGGTCACTTCTGGGCTTTCTGGAGGGTGCTCCACGTGGAGTATGAGGAACTTAGGAGTGATAAGAATTAAAAAAAAAAAAATACTATATTTGGAATCAACAGCATGGTCAAGGATCCCAGAAACAAAAGGACAGTAAGAGGTGAAGAGGTGTTAGGGAAAGGGCAATGGATTATTTTAATTAATAGCATTGAAATAAACTTAATTAAGCTTTGGGTTTGTTTTTTTTCATGCTGCATAAGAGGATAAAATAAAATTAGAGGAAATTCAGTCTGAGCAGCAAGTCAAAATTTGTTTTGAGGAAATTATCAAAACTGTTTCCTATGAAAAGTTTTTAAAGCATTTCAAACTGACCTAAACAGTACAGACACAGGAGTTTAAGAACTCATCCTGCACTGGGATACTGACTAAATAAGAAATGTGTTCCAAACTCCTCTCATTGAGCTGTTTTTTCTGTTTACAACATTTATCTTACATTAATTTCAGAAGTCCATACTGCAAAAAAACCTTTGTAAGTTCTACTTTTACTAATACACGCACTTATTCAAAATGTCTCAGTAGCTTTTGGAAAGCATCACTGTTTATTTTCTCCATCACTTGACATTGAACACACAAATTGTTTTGCTTTTAGGTGAGTCCCAAGGAACATTTACTTGCTGTTTGTGTGTATGTCTTAGACTCTTGCTTTCACTGCAGGTATTTCCATTTATAAGCTCAGAACTTGCTCTCAGTTTCTTGTTTAATGAAATATTCAGAGAGAGTGGCATCAGAAAAGACTGCCCTGTAGTGCAACACCCCTCTAATAGCTGGCTGAATATGACTGCATGTCTGTGTAGGTGATCAGATGAACAAATACAGCAAGGAAGAAAATATTAAAAGTGAAAAAAAAAATCCCCTCAATACTAAACTCTGTAATTATTTCTCTGTGAGTAGCTGGAAACCAGAAAATTTATTCATAAGGCATTTTTATTCTCAGAGCATTACGGCTCGGTCCAAATGCCGGTAATATTGTATTGATAATTAGTTTATTGGAGGGATTGTGTGTTGCACTCGGAAGTCACACCGAGGTGCAAACATCAAAGCAAAGACTGTTTTGGGCCAGTGGTTTGCTGCTCTTTGGCAGCACAGCTCGATCTGCTTTCGGTGGAAGTCACAAACACTCATCACATTTTGGGGTGGAGCTTCTCCCCGTGCCCTCTGCAGGGCTCTGAACTTTGGGGATGCAAAAGGAGAGAGGAAGGCCCAGTCCTGCCCACTCTGGGACACCTCCTGAGGGCTGCCAATTGCTCTTTTAACCCATTCAGAGTCACTGATGAACAGTATTTTTATGATGTTAATAAGGTACAAAATGAGAGCCCCCGAGGACACATTATGGGGTCAGCTGATATGGTAAATGCCCTTATCAGCAACACCCACTACCCAGACCTTTATTTGCAGTGCCTGCAAGTGACTCTCTTTTCTAATGCTGCAAATAAAGTCATGGAATTTCCATAAATAATTCAGCCCTGGATCTTATTTCGGGTTCAGCGTTAACTTTCAGCACCTGGCTGCTGTTATTATTTGTTAGTCTGATATGCTGCTTAGAGGCATGGAAATTTGGCTGCAATTCACCAGCATTTGCAGAATATACTATATGACCAGATTACTACCCCTGGCTCAGAGATTTTTAACAGACGTGCAAATTCCAGATGTGCCAGATTTGATTCTTCCAAGAAAAACTGCATGCAGGATTCTGGTGCTGTAATGGGAGCTCTGCAGAGATCTTGTTTTGGAGAAACAACTCCAGTATTTGCACCTGATCTCCACTAGAAACAGGAATAATTTGGCTATAAATTTGCATTGCCTATGACACCTTTTGACAATGATCTATCTCTCATGTTATTTTCTGCAGCTTCCCCTGGGGGAAATAATTTTTTTCGTATCCAATTAGCTCTCAGGATATAGAATCATCAATATCTGAAAGTATTAAAATTGGTGCTTTGTGAATTGCTAAATAAATTCTTTCTCACAAATTCTTTCTTCAGAGCACATAGAACCACTTGTGGTTTTAATCATTTATTAGGAAGAAACTAGTGAATCCAAAGTATGACTCTGCTCTCACTGAAGTCAGTGGAAAATTTACCATTAGTGGGAATATTTTGTGTGAATGCTGACTGTTATGGAATTAGACAAGATATATTATCACTGAATCACAGAATATTTTGAGTTGGAAGGGACATTTTAAAGGTCATCTAGTCTGACTCCCCTGCAATAATCAGGGATGTCTGTAACTAGATCAGTTTGCTGAGAGCCCTGTCGAGCCCGGCCTTGAAGGTTTCCAGGGATGGGCATCCACCACCTACTCTGGTAGAATGTAACACGTTAGTGGGTGTGACGCCTAAAGGCAAAACTCTAATGAGGTCCTGCCGGCTTCAGCTTCCAAAATGACGGAGCTGCATTATGGATATGCAGAGTGTGAACGGTCATCAGTATCAGTATCTTGCAGGACAAGATCCTGAAGGGAGCCAGTGAGAAAGATGGAGAGACAATATTTACGAGAGCCTGGAGTAACAGGACAAGGGGGAATGGCTTCAAACTGAAAGAGAGCAGGTTTAGATTGGATATCAGGAAGAAATTCTTTGCTGTGAGGGTGCTGAGGCCCTGGCACAGGCTGCCCAGAGAAGCTGTGGCTGCCCCTGGATCCCTGGAAGTGTCCAAGGCCAGGCTGGACAGGGCTTGGAGCAACCTGGGATAGTGGAAGGTGTCCCTGCCCATGGCAGAGGTGTTGGAAACAGATGATCTTTAAGGTCCCTTCCAACCAGAACCATGATGATTCTAAGTTTATTTATCTTAAAAAAAAAGGGTTTGTGACTTTCTTGTTCAAAGTCCTTACTTCTTCCTGTGAAATACACCATTATATCCAAAACAACCGAGTAGCTGATGCTTCAGCATCTCTATTGACTTTTACTAAAATTGTGACAATTTTCTGAATACTGCTGTGTCCTGATTCCCCAAATCCTGTCACCAAGGTTCCTTCTAGTCCTTGAACCCACATGCATAAATGCAATTGATAAATGAAGAAAGAAGATTACATGTGTAAGTGATGTGACAAGTTAGGTACCTTTTGGAAAACCCCATAAATGGGATGTTGACTTCCCTGGGAGTGAGAGCTGCTCCCTGCAATGCAAACAGGCAACGCTAGAGGGGATTTTATTACCACTCTATGTGAGGCATGTGCCTCTCCCAAAAACCCTTCCAAAACATATGTTCTAGTTCAGCCACAAGATGTTGGCTACAGGCTGAGCGAAATCTATGTTTGTATGATGCAAAAGGTCAGGAAAGATTATGATAATTGTCCCTTCTGGCCATGAAACCTCTGAGTGAAATTCTGGTCCTGTCAAAGTCGTGGGCAAAATTGCCATCAATTTCACTGGGGCCAGGCTTCATCCTGTGCAGGTCAGAGGGAAGCAAAAGTCTGTGCCACCAAGCACCCAGTACTGGCAGCAGGAGCAGCTTTGTCCCCAGAGTCACTAGTATATACTGTTAGAAAGGATTTTTAAAACATCCTATGCCCCTTCTCTGCTCTGCAGCAGGATGAAATAAATCAAGACCAGTTTTACCGGCTTCTTTTGATTTCTTCAAAGCCTCCACTAAATGCAGATTACACAACCTCCTTAGAAAGCCTGCTTTGTGTTTCATTAGTCCTGTAATTACACTCGATTTTTTTTTCCCTCCTAAATCTTTATTGTTGCAAATTGAGCAAAATACTTAATCCCATCCTCTGTGGGAATGAACAACAATGGATCATCACCCTCTTTGTGAAACAGTCTTATACATGCTTGAGGACTGTTATGTTGTAGTAGAACAACACGTGTACATCTCATTATCTTGTTGCTGTTTCCTGTAGATGCACAGACTAATGATTCACATTGTTTGTGATTTACGTAAAACCTCCTTCTCTTTGCCCACACCAGCTATTCCCCGTCCTGCATTTTGTACCTTACATTTTGTTTTTCTCACGTCTTGCACCTTGAGGTTTATTTTGCTGAATTTCATTTAAGTGATTTCTGACACTTTGTTCCAACTTCTTAGCATCACTTTGAGTCTACTCCTCTCCTGGGAAATCCCAGTAACCTCTCTTGTGTTTGTTGTTGTCAGGAAATTTTGTAAGGTTCTGTCTGTTCCTTCCTCCATTTTGCTAATGGAAACATTAAATATGACTCATCTTGTCACAGACCTTTATGGTACCTTTTTTGTCATGTGTTTAAATGCTAACAGAAAACATTATTATTGCTGCTCCATAAGTATTTTTTGAAGTACTCGTACAAGCACTTTGCAGAGGTTTCATGCAGGTCCTGTTTCCCTCTTTTATTAATGAAAATACATTCTGGATCTGATGTCACAAACCTTATAGAGGTCAGCTTCTGGGGACCTGCTGCTTCCTTCCTACCCAAAGTGATGGGAAACCTGGCAGAGAACAAAATTTACTTGGGTTAATTCATGTTATTTGTTCCTGATATGTCCATATTGTCTTTTCTTATCAACTTTAGATTTCCACATGTAGTTGTGAGTTACTGTTACTCATTTGTTCCAGAATCTTTCTGTATGTTAAGCTTATATATCTGCCATCTCTTGAGTTCTTTTCTTGTTCCTGTGGTGTCTCACTCACAATGAATTATTGATGGGTCCCCAAAAATCAAAGATGTTAAAAGCTGTTCTCTGAGGTTGCATCCACTGGCTGATGTTGGTACCCAGGATCCTGTGCTAGGATCCTGGTGAGTGATGGGAGCACTCTTTATGCTGCTTTATTAGATTGGAAAAGGCTCAGGAAGAAGTGTAAAGGATAATTGTTGCCAAGAATGAAACACCTGTATTTTCAGTCCCGTGTCCCAAAGCACAGGAACTTTGTGCACAATCTACTATCAAAAGCTGTGATGAGAATGGCAATTTTCGGTTTTGAAGAATTTCAAGATTTTGCTCTAAATTGCTCTAAGTCTAAAAAACCCATTTTAAAACATTCACAGCGTTACTGAACAGAGGCTGTGGGGGGTTTTCTGTGAGGAGGGAAACTGCAATAGTAATTTTAAAAGGAAATTTTGGCTGCTGGGTGGGATGCTGGGCAGCCAGGAGCTCTGCGAGTCCTGCTGAGCTGCACGTTGTGACCCCACAGCTTTGTGTGGTCCCAACACCCTGCCTGTCTCAGGGGCTGGCCAAAGACCACAACTCCAGGTGTATTCCCAAGGTGATATGGCCAAAGCCTTCATGCATCTCCATCAGGTATTTGTCAAATTCCAAGTGAGCTCCTCAAAGAATATTCTTCCACTGGAGATTTTATTTTTCAACGCTCTTAATTTTTTGTCTAGTTGCTCAAGAAAATCACAGTCAGTGATACTTCCCTCTTACTGAGGCGCTTAAAATCAACTTTTCATTTTGGGTGGCTTGTGGCCTGATTTGCCAAGTGTAGAGAGTTGATACTTGTGAGAAATCAGCTGCCTTCAAATTGTCCCACAAGATCTAAAACTGCTACTCACTGAGGGAATGTCAGCCTGCATTAATACCCATCCTTTAGCCCATATTTTGCTGACATTAAAAGTCTATAAATTAAAGACATTCTCTATGTGATTTCTTTCTACAGTACTGCTGGTGTTACTTACTGACTCTCACTCTTTTGGGGGCTTTTCCCTTACACATCACCCTGTGAAAGTCATTCTTGGTGTTCAGAAATTCCTCACAGCAGAGCAGGCTGGAATATGGTCTCTTGGAAAAAAAAATTGGTTACAAATTTAATTTATATTTATATTTTTATATATATATACACACACATATATGTGTCTGTATATATATTTGTATATATTTGGTGTAGGAAGTTTTGTTACAGTTCCCACTACCTCTGATTATCTGATAGTAATTTCTCAGTAAGTTGGCCACATGCAAGCTAAGTAACAGATCTACAAATATAAAAGAGAACAAAATAATATCATGTTCTAGGGTATCAGACCAGTCTGTGCTCTTCTACTCTGCTGATATTTATTAAGTCATGGAACTTTAGAAGAAAGCAGAAGAGGTGATGGAGTAGCATGGAATCATTTCCCTATGATGAGACCATTCGCCTATATCTAGTCTGTGGTCTTCTAACCCCAAACTGCACATGACTGACTGGAGTTCTCAGACATCACAAAATTTATTTCAGAGCAAAACTTATTTCATGCAAGAACAAATACAGTGGCCCGTGGCTCCAACAAAGCCCTTGAGGCAACTGAGACCTATTTGTGCAGGTTGATCCCTGTGCATGCAGCTGTTCTGCTACCAGGACCTCAGCTGATGTGGCAGATGAATCTGATCTTTAACTGTGACCATCCTAAGCCATCATGAAAGGATTCTCTGGAAGAGGCCAACCTATAGGTCTGAACCCTCCCTGCCCATGCTGCCCCTCATGGGGATATAAAAAGTTGGAAAATCATGATTTACCAGTATAGATGTAGATAGTATTTGTCATGTCCTAACTACATGGTGCCCACAGGGTCTTCATCCTGCAGTTCCATCTCCTGAAAGTCCTGAATGTCTCAAGAGTACAAATGCATCTCTTCCAAAGCTGCAGAGAGCTGAGAAGTGCAGTGACAGCTCCTTGGAGATCCTCAGCCCTGCTGACGTGCTGCTCAGCTGCTTGGAACCCAGTGTGAGCAGCCAGCTCCCCTCGAATTGGCCGGCAGCACAGACCCGGTTCAGCTTATGTGCATCTAAAATTTATGCCTGTATGTAATGCCAGACTTGGACAGCATTTTGGCTGGCTTTTGGGGAGCTGGCTAAAGAGTCTCACCACTTCCCTTTTGTCTTGTAACTACCCTGACAGTCCTTCAGGCAAATGCTCTATTTTTATTTGACGTGTATGCACATGGTCCCTTTCCATGTGTGTGTGCTTAGGGATATATTCCTGCTCTATCTTTCCCTCCCTTGGAAGGCTGCTGCCCACAGCTTCTCCTAGAAAAATGAAATCTCAGGAGAAGTCCAATGAAGTTAAAATGCTGCACAGCAAATTTATTATTGTTTGTATAGGCCCCTGTTCAGGAAAGTACTTAAGTATGTGCTTAAGTCCTATTGAAATCAACAGGACTTAAGAACATGCTTAAAGTCAAGCATATACTTCCTCTGAATTAGGATGTGTTTCAGCACATGCTTAAATGCTTTCCTGAACCAGAGCCACAGTCAACAAGAGGGTCCTGTGACACACAGGGTTTGTGTGACGAGATTTACTTCTTACTTGAGACCTACCAGTGCTGCCCTGTGAATGTACAGTTCTTAGCTTGCCTCTCTGTTGGTGGCACTCCAAAAAGCTCACTGGCTTTTGCATTTGGACGAGAAGTTGGGAAAGGAAAAAAAAAAAAGACAAGGAAATGGAAAAAAAAATAACCCTTACTAAAGCAATACCTTGGCATGTCTGATCCTATGTTGCAACCCATGGGTTTTCCCTACAATGGAGATTTGTGCTATTGTGTGTGTGGTATAATTACTAAGACAGATTTTTTTTTTCTTAATAGCACAATAAATAGGATATTTCCTGGCCTGCTTTGCATTTCCAATAGGATTTTCACTTCCCCTTTGGGTTCTGAGCGTAAGGAGAGTAAGTGTCAAAAGGCAGGAGCTTTCCCAGTTTTAAAACAGAGAGGGTGTAACCATGTGTAATGTGAGCCTCGATTTTGATTGTAGGGATGATGAAATCAAATCTCTCCTTAATCCTTACTGGGAAACATTGAGGTGAATTAGCCTGCTTGTTTTTCTTAACTTGTTCAAATCCTTTTGAAAAAGAAATCTGTTTTGGTGTAATCAAAAATATCTCCCTGCTTTACCCCACAGTCTAACAGACCCCTGGACCATGTGCAGAGTGACCTTAATGCAGTGAAAAATGAGAGGAGAAGGAGGATAGATAAACCCAAATACATTATTTTCCTGGAAAAAACAGTGCTTTGCCATATGCAATTCTTTCCAGAGCTGCCATTTTTAAGCTAGATGCTTAGTCATTATTAATGATGGTATATTTCTTTAAAGTTCTATGTTTTGGGAAAAACTGAAACTTGTAATTTTTTCTTCCTTTAAGGTTAGTTAAAATAATATACAGTTGTCTGTGTGTATTGCAGTCCCTCTGCATCTACCAGTTGGAGTATTTTTGGAATATGTGTGAAAGTTTATTCCAGTTATTTCATTTACAGCAAAGTATTAGCTTGAACTTGAGAAGAGCTCCCTGTTCACATCATTCAGCTGTGCTGTGCAGCGCTTGGAGGCTTTTGGTACTGCCATGACTTTACAAAAATACTTGACACAAGTTCATAAAATCACTGAGATTATTTTTTTCTCCCTCCCGAAACCTCCTTAATTTTGTTAATTGATGATGTGTCCATGCAGCCCCCACTTGTGCACACAAATGTCATTAAGGTTTAATTAATTCACTAAAAATAGCTGAACTGTTTAAGGAGGAGCACCTTATAATTAATAAAGGAGAACATGTTGTTCATTCTTGCTGTTCCTCAGATAGAGGGAAGCAGCTGGTCTGACAGTAGGCTTTTCCTGATGTGATTATACTGAGTTCCAGGGCAGGACCTTGCATAACTTGGTGTGAAGGACAGAAACAGCTGGAGATTAAGTAGAAAAGCATACTTTTTGAGTGGGCAAACTAATAAAATTCTGTTTGTGGGAAGCAATGGGAGCAGAAAGTGATGTTTCCAAGATGGAGAAATAGAAGTCTCTAGAAATTCTGTCTCCACAAACTCCAGACTTTTCTATTGCTGGGATCTATGTTCATCCCACTAAAAATTAAGACACTGAGTGGATTCAGTCAAAGTGAAAGGTGGACAGATTCATCTTTCAGGTGTGCATCTTGGCCTTGCCCACACAGGAGACCTTCCCTTGGGCACCTAAATTAAACTTCAGTGGGGTGAGCACTGATTAGCCAAAGAGTCTGGCCCAGCAAATCCTCAAATCTGTTTCACTTTTCCGCAGTCACTTTGGGAATTTGCCTTTTCAGGTGAGGCTCTTCTCTGTTGGGAGTGCACTTTAACAGCTCTATTTCCTTTATCCTAGTGCCCACAAAGCCTCAAGTCTGTCCCTAGCTGCAGTCTTTTAATCAGAGTTGTCAGTACTGTCCCTAGTTGCAGTCATTATATCAGAAATATCTGACATTACTGGCAGGGAGAGTGCATATGTCACCGACTTGCTCCGTTTTATAAGTGCTTCATCACTTTTACTGTGTTTCACGGAAGCTGCATGAGAAAGCTTTTGTGAACAACAGCAGGGATAAATGGTGGTTCTCCAGCTTGTCAATTATTTGTTCTTTTCTTTACACCCACTGCTTGCGTTCTTTGTCTTGATGAAGGTATTATTTAATTTCTGCCTTTCTGAGCCCTTACCCTTGGACAGATATGCAATAGGTTTGTATTTAGGCACTAGTGGGGTGCTTTAAAAAAGCTGTTCTTCTTTGAAGCTCAGAGTGACTAAGCCTGGGAAGTTTTTGCTTCTTTCTCATCTCCTCCTGGTAGTTAATAGACTTCACAAGGGATCTCAACACACTCTGATAAGCCTTTGAAGTTGTTACCTACTAAGGTTTTGCTCTTTCTGGATGCTGAACATTGAATTACTGACTGCTGTTAGAAGCAATGAGAAAGGATTCACAAAACTGACAGAGCCTTGCCTATAATTTCCACAGAAAAAGAGCTGAATATAATGGATAAATTGTGTTGCTGGGGAGATTTTGATTCTGTTCCCTCCTCTGTCACCAGTTTGCCTTGTGATTTGTGGTAGCATTTTCAGTTATGCCAGTCACATGAGATCAAAACCCATGAGTCAGTCTCCACCCAAATCATGAGCCTGGCTTCCAGATCCCGGAGCTTTGTACAGAGATCATACCGTACTTTTTCTTTAGTTTATCTTTTGTTTTTGGAATTTCCTCTGCCTATTCCCAATGTGTCTCTAGCAATAAATGTTTCCCATTGCTTTGGAAGTGTTGAGAAGGAATTTTGACCATTTGGGGCTGTTGGAGGCCTCGTTTGACCTACACAATTAATTTTATTTTTGATCACCAAGTGAATCTTATTTCTTCCAGATTTCACATCTTTTTCCTTTTCCCAATGACTTCTACATCCCTTAGCCCCACACAATCCATCACTTCTGTTTCTTCCTTGTCATTATCATTCTTCCAGGCACATGGTGTAACTCTTGGGGATGTCCTGTGCTGAGAGTTGGACTCAATGATCCTTGTGAGTCCCTTCCAACTCAGCAGATTCTGTGATTCTGTAATTCAGCTGCTCTTCCCCCCTTTAGTCCTCTGGTCTGGAAATGGTTTTTCACCTTCCTCTTGAAGGACAGAGAACGTATAAGAAGATGCAAGTCTGGGTAACCTTAACCTTTGCATGAGAATAAAAAATTGGAGAGAGCAGGGAAATGGTGTTCCTGAGTCTTTCCTGAAAAAGATGAAATTTTGATTTATGACTAAGATGGTGAAAAAAACAAGGGGAAATTTGGTTTTATATCGCTATTTTCTCCCATAGCATTTGCCTCTTTTCAGGAAGGGTGAGAAGTCAAAAGTTCCTGGCAATGGTTTAACAACCTAAATCCAAATCAGAAAATGTGACTTTGCAGTAATTATGGCATGCACCATGGTGGTGGCTGGTATTCCCATGGTGACATTGTTGCTGTTGCCATGAAATTTGCAGAACAGAGCTAATGATTAAATTCATAAAATTTTGCAGAACCAGGCTGCTCACACCTCAGACAGATGGGAAATGCATCTTCTCTTGCTCATCCTCATGCCCTGCCACTCCTTCACCCACATTGTTTGTTGATCCCTGCATATGGCATGTGCCAGACATATTGCAGATCCATAATTTCAAGTAAAACTGCAGCCAAACTGTTCCCCTTATATCCAAGTATCTCCAGAATCTGTGTGCTTGAAACTGAATCTGAACCCAGATCAAAACTCTTTGCACAACTCTAAACTTTGTGACAGGTTGTCTCCAAGCCTTGAATCCACACTTTCTCTATAGTTTAGTGACAGGAAACATGGAATTTTTTTTAAACCCAGAATCATCAAAAGCTTCATTCAAGACATGGGAAAGATTCTTGATGCCCACCAGCAATCTTTTGGCTGAACATTTCGCAGGCAAGGCCTGAATTTGTACCAACTGGCCATGTCTCAAAATGTTTCTAGTTGTGCTGGGGATGTTTCACAAGCTGCAATAATTAGAAGGGATTCATTCTTTAAGACAGAGAAATGCTACCTCACAGCTTGAATATTAATAAGAGAAAATTTATGAGAGCCAACAGAGTAATATAATATTGTCTCCAAAGGAAAAGGGCATTTATTTGCTTAGCTCTTTCATCAGCCGTTTTCGGACACACACTGTGCATAAAATACAGTTATGCAACCCATGTGGGTCAACAACGGAAGGTTGGTTGCTTCACCAGGATTATAAGAATCTTTTAAGCACAATGGTACCACAAATTAAAATGGAAATCTATCAAAACCATTATCGCCCTGAAAGCTTTGGCCACAAGCATAATTATTGTAGAAGGATGTTGTCCTTGGCTGCAGCTTTGGCTCAGTTCAGCTGGTGTTATTTGTATCCCTCCATGGCTCAGAGTTAGAATTTGCATGGCTAAGGACCATAAATTTTTAGAGGGAAAAATAGGCTGTTTCCTCAATGCTAACACTAGCAGTTTTGTATTGTTGTATAGTGGTTTGTAGGCAACTCATTAGATGCTAGAGATAGGAACAGACCGAGTGTGGTGGCTGAAACCTGCCTTGAACCTCGGAAGGATTCAGATGGAGATTTCTGTCTGGACCGGGCTGTTTGTGTCTGAGGCAGTTGTTGATGTGAACAAGAGCGAGTCAATGTCCAGAGTTCTTGGGTTTAACTCTTAAGTACGTGTTTTAGGTAGTAAAACAGTGAAGCAGATATTGAGCTGATGTAAACTGCAGTCCACAGACTTAAACAGAGCAGAAAACAGGTCCTGAGTTTGTCCACCCTGTCCATGAGGCAGGCAGTCCTGTAGGGATGAGAGGAGTTGAAAGAGCACCCTGGATGCTGCTTGCCATCAGCAAGGGACACATCTCCTTAGAGCTGCCCTCAGGAGAGGCTCCGTGTTGCCTCCTTGAGCTCCTGACAAAGGCTGAATCCTGCAGTAACTCAATTCTTGTGTTGATGATGACCTATATGAAATAACAGGCACTTCTGGTTATTTTTAAAATGCTCATTTTTCTTTCAACATCCAATTTTCTGTCTTGAGGGAGGTAAATGAGTAACAAGTCTGAAATCCATTTTTCCTCTCTTTCTGTCCCCCAGGCCGGTATAGATGGAGAAAGCATTGGGAACTGCCCATTCTCCCAGCGTCTCTTCATGATCCTGTGGCTCAAAGGAGTTGTGTTCAACGTCACCACTGTTGACTTGAAAAGGTAAAAATTGTTCTGTTTAATTGAAAATAGTTGTATGATCCAATGTTTGCACTATAGAAAGACCCCTCCAAGTGAAGTCAGATTTTATCTGGCCTAGAGAGCCTGTGGTGCACAACAAAATAGTTGGGATTCAGGTTTGGTTGTTGGGTTGGTTTTTTTTTTTCACATGTGGAATGTTTTTATATTAAACAGGGTGCTTGGGGTAGTTTCAAAGTCTTCTAACCACAAATTACAGGAGAGGAAAAAAAAAAAGGCAGACTGATTTTGTAGGAGCTATAAATATCTGTGCAACTACCCAACCATAAAGATTAGTGATTTCATGACTTTTTCTCTGCTTGCAGAAAGCCAGCTGACCTGCACAATCTGGCTCCTGGGACCCACCCACCTTTCCTGACATTTAATGGTGAAGTCAAGACAGATGTTAACAAGATTGAGGAATTCTTGGAAGAGATTCTTGCACCTCCAAAGTAAGACCTTTGGATTTTTTTTTCAGTCAATATTCCATTTCCTTGGAATGAAAGATGTCCTAAGAAGAGTTCCTAAAAAGCACTCCTTCCTACAACCTTTACTTACAGGAGTAATATTTATTTATGAAACTTGCTGGCTTCAGTGAGATGACTTCCATGTGTGAAGGTTACTTGTGTGACTAATAACTGCAGAATGTTTTCTCTGTACACATTTCAGGATGCCCTTGTATGCAGAATTAAGGAGACCAGTACTAGAAAAATTTTGTAGGGGTCTGGTGGCCACATTTTGCAAAGCTAAAAATAACTTGGAATAGATGCTGAGAATTGCCACACAAAATATCTGTGCCAGGAAAAGCATTTTACAGTGAAAAACTAGAGGTTTCTGAGCTGTATGGTGTGTTAGGAAGGTTGGAAGGGGAACTGATTACAGAGGACGAGAGGCTCTGGAGGCAGAAAAGTGCTCATTATTCTAGTCAAGAAATGACAAGAACCCATGACTGGAAGCTATAACCAATCTTAATTCAGATTAGAAATAAGGCCCAGATTTTTTCAGTATGAAAAAGCTACCAATGAAAGGTTTAGATTTACCAGATATGCCTTACTTAGTCAAACATTTTGGACTTAATACAAGGATAATGGGAAAAAGAAATAGTTGGCTTGTGAGTTGGACCTTAGAGTCTATGAATCAATCAAGTTCGGCTTGGTTCCTTTTGAAGCATTTTACCTCCAAGTGAATCAGCAGCCACAGGCCTGTCCTGGGGCAAGAGATCAGGTATTTAAATTTTCTATACTCTGCTCCAAGACCACTGAAGTCGGTAGGAGTCATTAGTTTGGGTTTATCTTTCAAATCAATATATTCCTTTTCACCAAATGTCTATAAAAAGCAGTGCAGAGACCGGAACATTTATGTTCCTTCACCTGGTTAATCCTAACACCCCTTGCTATCCCATCCTGGAGTGCATTTTCAGTGTAGAGGATTAGACACGACTGCCATTCATAATGGAGAGAGCTCGCTGCCAAACTCCCCTGCACCTTTCTGGAAATTTATGCTTCCTTCTGATTTAAGGCTGATTTTGGGGTTGTGGTTACATAAAGCACAAGTGCAATTACCTTTGTCTTGACAGCATCCCTGTGTAGCTCCCCACACACCTGCCTTGACAGACAGATCACAGATATGGTTAAGAGTGTCTTGCCAAGCTGTTGTTTTGAGATAATGAGTGTTAATTACAGTTCTTCACACAGGAGGTTTTTCTCTCTTCTTGTGAATTACATTTGTAGCCATCACTGTGATGCTGGTAAGGAGATTTTACTCTCCACTTTTGCCTTTTCAGGTACCCCAAGCTGGCTGCTAAGCACCGGGAATCAAACACTGCTGGAATCGATATCTTTTCCAAATTTTCTGCGTACATCAAAAACACCAAGCAGCAGGATAATGCAGGTGAGTATGACCACTGCCAAATGTGCCAGGGAGTTTGTGTGCTTAGAACTGGAAGAATTTTGCCATTCTCTCATCATTTTATTGTAAACTCTGTTCAGATGACATCAGGTACGTCTGCTGATCAGCTTGAGGTGGTTGGTTTAGGTGGACTCAACTCACGTGTCCACAGTTGAATTAACTAACCTGTAGTAGTAAATAAAAGAGCCACAGAGTGTTTGGTAGCCTCTTTACTGACAGGGATGACATGACTCCTGTCCATACAGCAGGTTTCCTCACCAGAGCAGGATCCCTAACTGCTTACTGGAAGAGACTGGTGGCCTGTGCCACCTCCTCTACTCTGCTCAGGTATTGCTTAGAGGAGTGTGTGTTGGCTGGACCCAAACCTGTGAGAGCAACTCATGCTTTATTAGGTGCTGTCATTGGGCTCTTGGCCCTCTTATGGTTAGGTTACACTGTGATAGCTAATTTGCTCTTATAAACTGAGTTATGTCAAGACATTCAATGTATAGTAATTAAAAGAAAGAAATGAATTTAAGAAATGTAATTGCACTCTATAAGCTCCAGATTTTCCTTCATATGTTTGTTTATGAAAAGAAAGAGTCCCCCAGAAGCCAGATGCCATTCATATTTACATGCATCCCACACTGTCTTCTTAATAAAAATGCTGTTCTCCACATTCCTTTCCCCTCAGAGAGGCAAGATTTCAGCAAGTCTGAGCTCCTGTTGCTCCATAAAGCTGTGGATTTACACATTCCTATCCCTTGAGATGACCTAGTAGAATATTTTCAGTCATTCACTGATGTGCCTCCTACCTTATATTACTGGTTTCACAGACAGAGACCCGAGGCATGTTGAATGCCATGTGCCCATATTGTATCATTCAGAAAAAACTAGATTTTGCAGGTTCCAGCTCTGCCACACATTTCATCTGTGCAATTATATTTCATTGCTCGGGGCTGACCCATGAGATAAAAGTGGGTAAATGATGATTTATGTCAGATAACAATCTCCTCTGTAATATTTTTGTGTTGTTAACAGAAGGAAATAATTATAGTTCTTCACTTCTCAGTGATGCTAAAAACTTGGGGTTTTTTTGTCTAATGCTAATGGGATGCTCAGCTAACCTTTGTTGGAAGTTGTAAAAGGAAGATAAATTAAGAGTTAGACTAAATAGATGTAACAATGAAAGTAAAATATCTTGGCCATTTACAAGGAATTTTTATGGTCTGCTCTGCAACTGTAAATCTTCAGCTGCACTGCCTCACATGCACAGTCCCAACTCTCACTTCTCAGTGACTGCAATATGCAATATCCCTGGCTCACAAGAGCTGGCATCTCCAGCCAGGAACTAGAGGTGTCCAGGCTGTCCTAGAGGTGTCTGCATCTGGCCCTAGGCAGAGCTGGAATTCAAGGTCTGATATCCACTACAGTGAGATGAGGAATTTAACCCTGCAAAGTGCTCCACATTTTCAGAAGCTGCAGTGTGATTCAAGGGAGCTTTCCCTAGTTCTGCATAACAAACTCTTGGTTTAGGTGCTCTTATAAATGACAATTAAGCACATCAAGGTTATAGAGACAAGAGCTGTTAAGCTGCAGGGGAGCAACAGTCTTTGCTCCCTGCAAACATCCTCACTCCAATTTTTTTAGCTGGTCCTGCTCCTGTCTTATCCAGACACTGCAGTCTCTGAAAGTACTGATGCTCAACTTTCCTCTTCAAAGTAGAGAAAAGCTTTTAGCTTAGTTTTATTACAGCTGGAGTACTGCAAGGAGAATAAAGCAGAGATGGGCAGAGTAGAACTGGATCTTTCTGTCTATAACTTTGTTCTTCCTATCAACCAAGTAAAGTCCCTGAGGACCTTGGGGTCCCTGGGACTGTCAGTGCAGACCTCAATTTCAGCAGAGTAATTGATTTTCAGTTTTCAAGGGCTAAGGAAGAATAGTTTCTCCTTTATCCCAGGGAAGTTTTACTCACCTTCTGTCCAGTTCATCTGAACAGCAGCACTTATTCTGAAGGCTGATTTGGATGGAAGAGATTGAGTTAGTCAAAAAGTAGTTGTGTTAAATTTCTTAAGCAGTGAAAAGACTCTGTGCAAAGAAAAAAGGAGAGCAACACCATGCATATATTCCCTAATGAACCTATTTCTTTTTGATTGGTATTTCGTAAATTTTTGTAAAATTGCAACACTGATTCAAAAGGGTCTGGGCTCCTAGTCCTGATCTGGTGTGTATCATTTTACAACAGATCCTGCTGCATTATTCAAAATAATAGAATAGAATCACAGAATCCCAAAAGCTGGAAAAGACCTTTAAATCATCAAGTCCAACCTCTGGTCATGACTCTGTCAATTAAACCATAGCACTGGGTGCCACGTCCACTCACTTCTTGAATACTTCCAGGGATGGTGACTCCACCACCTCCCTGGGCAGCCTATTCCAATGCTTAACAACCCTTTCAGTGACTAAATTCTTCTTGATGTCCAGCTTGACCCTCCCCTAGTACATCTCAGGGCTTCTGTTGAAGTTAATAATTTTTATATTATATTAATATTATAGTATAATATCTTTATATATCAAATAAATTTTATACATTTGTTTTTATATATTGCAATATTGTATTTGTATTGTATGATACTATAATTTTGTTTTTCCTATATAACAGCAGAACTAGTAGTATATAGTTCTGTGACAATAAAAAGCATTTTATAAGCATAAAATGTAGCTACTTAGGTGAAGTCCCTTTCCCTGTGTCCACATGAGCAAGTGAGATCCAAAAAGAACAGATATGGCTGCTTGTGGTTATCATAAAGGGTTTCTGTAGCTCCCAGCTCTGAGATAAAGGTAATATCTGTCTCATAGTCATCCTCTGTATCTGTTCCTTGCTCCAGCTGACTCCAGTGCTTGGGTTAATCTGGAAAGCCACACCAGTGACTGGAACATCAGTTGCACGTGATCAAAACACAAATAGAAAAAGAGTTGTTAGTAAATTAAAAATAGATTATAGGACCCAGATCATTATATAAATAATAATTTTGATTCATTTTCATTGGCGATTGAGTGGTGCTGGGTAGCAAGGTAGCTAAAGCACCAAACATCAAGTTGTTTAAATTATGTTCTCTTAACTCAGGAGTCGGGGAAGTGAATTCAATAAAGTGTGGGATATCAGGCTGGGAATTCGTGGCACCAGCCTATCTCTAGTGGTAATTACACCTAACCCACACTTCTCACTTCTCTGTCAGAAGTGTGGGTTAGGTGTAATTATGTGTGACCATTCCTTGTAGGGTGCTTGTAGGGCAGGTCGTGTGGTCTGTGCAACGTGAGCTCTCACCCCAGCCTGGGGCTGTCACATCTCCACAGAAAAGTGGCACGAAGTGGTTGGGATAATTAATGATGTTTATGCAGCACGGGGGGACTGGATGTGAGAATTGATGAGAATCCAGTGCACACCGAAGAGAAGCCCAGGCTGTTATCCCTGCCAGTGGAGGTTGCAGCCAGGGCCATGCAGAAATGTCACACTGCAGGTGATGCCACTGCTGGCTGTGTCCCTGTGGTCTTTCCTGTCCTGTGAGCACTGAGGAGATGGCACTGCTAACACAGCCTTCACATAGCTAAATGATTTTTTTTTTTTCCCTGATAGTGGAAAAGTTACTGAAGACAATGAGAGATTGGTAATTTCTTGGTGTGGTGCATGTCTGAGTCCTCGTATGTGAATGAACAGATACAAGGATACATTTGTAGGTCTGTTTCTAAGATTGTGACACCCTCTGCTGGCAAATATGTGACTGGATAAAGCAAGCAGCTTTGCACAAGCGGCTGTGCACAAGCAGCCTTACAATCAGGGCTGAAACATGCCCGTAACAAAACAGGGTTCCTTCTGTCAAGACAGTTTCCTCTTACAAATGCAACATCGTCAAAAGAGAAGTGTTTCATAGTAACCTATCAATTTTGACAAAGTTTTCGTGGAAAAAATTATGTTTTTTCTGGATGAGTTAAATTTACTTTGAAGTGAAAATGCTTTCCCATTACGGAGAAAAATAGTGATTTTTTTTCTGGGTTCATACAGTACTCCATTAGCCACACACCGTTATGTTTTATGCCTGGCACAGGAGCAGGTGATAACCTTCTCCTGTAAGTCTGCATGGCAATATGTTATTGATCATGATTTATTTACTTACCAAAGGTATTTGGCAGCGAGGCTGCCCTGATTTAATAGTTCCCTGAATTTCTGATTCTCTTTTTCCATCTTTGTTTTCCTAACTTTTCTGTCTTACAATATAAAAACGTTGAAAGTTTTGGAACGGGCTGGCGAGGGCTGTAAGCCCAGAAGCAAACATGCTCATGCCATATCAAAGTCCCATCACTTTTAAGCTTCTTGAAAGGGAAGGAATTGATTCCAGATTCTCAGGATGTGGCAAGCTGTGTTTAAAGAAAGTGTGTGCATTTATTATTTCAAGTTAGTTCAATCAGAACTTGATTCCTTCCACCCCCTGTGCCACTTGATAATTTTATAACAGGCCTGTTTGAAGGAGTCATCTCCTCATTGTGGGATTAGATCTGTGTCTCAGTAGCACAGCTGGATTATTCAGTTCTCTGGCTGTTGTCACCAGGCTTCACCCCTTGTGCCTGAAATGACAAGCCCTCATTCACACAAGGACAGGAGTCCTTGGGAGGGTTCAGTGACAGCTGTCTTGAAAATTATTTCCTGGATGCTCTTGCTCAAGTTTTCACAGCCATTTGGAGGGTTTTTGGTTGCTTAGTGATTGTTTGATACTGAGAAGGAGGTCTTGTCTGAGCACAGGAAAGTAAACTGAGGTCTTGTGTGTTTACTTTGGTTCCTCTGGTTGATGCTGAGCAAGTCACTCACTCTCTGTACAGTCACCAGGGTAGCAACAATTTATGTATTCATAGGAGGAGGATGAAATCTAATTAATTGGAATGCTGTGTACATACTCAGCATCCTGCTTATTATTTTTACTTGCTAGACTGTGTACTGCAAACCAAGGGGACAACCTGGAGTAACCACCCATTAACTGTCCCGCCTGAAACTGTGAGTTCTTTGGCTCGTAGAATGAGCCCTTTGATTTCATGTAGGAGTTTAAAAAGTTGTTCTTGAATTGAGTTCTTAGGGGGGCACCAGCTCCGGTGTGGGTGGGCGCATTCATTAGTGGTACGGAAGGATATTTCACTGTACAGCTCCTCAGAAGGCGCTGAGCTGGGAGACCACCAACATGATTTCATGCAGAGGAATTTCCAGCCGTCTGACCAGAGGACTCCGCTTGTCTGGTTTGGATTTACATCAAGAGGCCAAAAATAAAAGCACATTTAAATCATTAACTCACATGTGATTAAATGCCATTCACCTCTTTCAGTAGCTCCATCACACTTTGCGGTTTGGTGCGTGAGGTGGGAAATGTCTCTCTCAGTGTGCTGTGTATGTACACGTGCAGTAGAAATGCACACACACGTACAGGGCTGGAATTAAAACTGCCCTACATCAGTTTTACACTGAGGAGTTACTCCTGCGAAGCAGAGGGTCAGACCTGTAGCACAGGTATGTGCACAGGCTCCATGGTGCACACTGATCCTTCCTAGAAGCCATCACATGCCTCTTGTAAAAAACAGAAAATCTCTTCACTCCAAACCCCAGCTCAGAATATTCACAGTAATACCAACTCCATGGTCAGATCCTCTGTGGTACTGAGGCAGGGTGGGAGCTTCTTGATGTGGCAGGGCAGGCTGTGACATCCCAAAAAGTCTGGACTGGTCTGGCTGGAGCAGCAGGAGAGCAAAACATCTGTCCCCAAGGCATGTCCCTGCATGGTGGGGAAGGGCAGGGAGTCATCTCCCTTCCTTCCAGCCTGGCTTCTCTCAGCTGAAGCGGTCAGATAGTAATTGTAACTGTGATATGACTTCTCCTGAGTCTTTGGTCCTTCTGACCTGTTCTGTGTCTAAAGGCTTCACCCTGTGCCCAGAAAAGTTCCTGGCAAAGCTGCTCTTGAGTTTGCCAGTGGAAGTTAAGGAACCTGTTTGAATGCTCTTGTATTTATGGGAGGTTTCCTGTGACAGGGATCTTGGATCAGACAGTAATTTGGGACCAACATTAATGCTTTATGCTTTTTGAACAGATTTTCAAGGTGCCATATAAATACATAGGTATAAATATAAATATGTGTGTGATGTCTGTGTATCAACTTGCCATTAAATGTTTTTCTTCTCCTTCTTTACTTGAAGAATTACCATTTTCCAATACAAATCCCACATCTGTCCAAGGCCCAGCACAAGACACAATTTGTCCTGTGCTGTGACAGTACCCAGTTCTCTCTGTCATACAACCAGGAAGGACTAGAAAGAGCTTTTGAAATTGTTTTAAAGAAAAGGATTTGCTTTGTGATGGAACACATCAGGATGACAGTTCTAGTGGAAGGTGTCCCTGCCCATGGCAGGGAAGTTGGAAATAGATGATCTTTAAGATCCTTTCCAATCCAGGCCGTTCCATGATTCCATGTTGATTCCATGATTCTTTAATTTTGGCCTTTTGAAGCACAAAAAACTAAAAAAGCTATTTCAGAACATTTTAGACAAGTTTTTATTACTCCCCCTGAGCTGAATAATGTTGGGCTCATGGTAGCTAAAGTGCTTGGCAGCTTTACAAAACCAGCCCTAATATAAAAAATACCCAGTCTTTAAAACATATGTAAAATAGCTTTTCTGCAACATTTGTGGCACATAAAGTATCAAATACATGTTGGTGAGTGTGATATAAAGCTTTTATTGCCATTCATTTGGGATGACCCACATAACTCACTCATGATATGTTAATAAAAGTGTTCACTCTGTCTCCTTATAAAAACACACATATAAAGACCACTAAAACTGCGGTGATAGCTTTGTGCTAACTTGTTAAGAAGTGCTGCAAATTGCATTTATCATCTGTCCCAAATTGCTTTATCTGCTTTCTGCCCAGTAATCAAAGACTAAAATGCCCAGGAACAGCACTTTGCAAAATTGAGAAATAACTTTTTGAAAGTTCTCAAAATCATGCTGGCTGGAGGCCCAGAGCCATTAATATTCTGTCTGGTATCAGTGACAGCTTTAAGGACCAATGTCTTTTGACCTGCCAGAACTGAGAACTGAAATTTTATGCCATTAGAAGGAAGAGGTTTTCAGTTTTCTAAAATGATAACAACCATCACCTTTAATCTGAGAAATGCATCCCCTTACAAGGGAATATTTCTGAACTTTCCTTCTCCTAAGACCTTGCTAACTGAGGTAGGAAGATTTCTTGACGGAAATGTGAAAAACACTGTTAGAAAACAACACAAAAGGAACATTTTCTGTAAGTCCAGATGTGATCAGACTGCAGGCGCTCCAGCGCAGTGACTTGGTATGCCTGATTAACAGTCGTAGATGCAGCCATTCTGGGAATAGTAAACATTTGCAATAAATTTACTAACAGACACAATTTTCTGACACATCTGTGCTGAAGCAACTTTGAAGACATGGAATACCATAGGGAGGAAGAGAAAAAAAAGAAAGACTATATGTGTTTATATAAATTAAAATTATAGAATATACTGAAGTCAACAAGGCTAATGACATGATGAAATTAAAGCACGTTCTCAAGCCCTTGCTGAGTCAGGGCCTAGATGCAAGGCCAGGCCTAGACTAAAACACTTGCAATGGGAACAGTAGTTGGCAGACGCTCTCCTTTAAGAGGGAATTATTTCCCCTGTGTGTTTGAATATTCCTCCAAGTGCTGCTGGCTTTACTGGGATGCTTTGTTCTGTTTCCCAGCCGAGCTCCCATGCTCGCACACAGGAGCAGTAGCACAGCTGGAAGTGGATTAGAGCAATCTGGCGGCAGCAGTCCTGGGAGGAATTAAGCGCCTCGCTGCTGGAATGGGAGGCCTAAATTACATTATTATTTACAATTGAGTTTTAACTTCATTGCTGTATGGTTTTGCCCTGGTGGGTAACTCCCTTCATTGTGATAGACTTGGTGTATCTTAAGTATGTTCCCCACAGCAAGGACTTCGATGAAATTATGGCCTTGCTCAGTTCAGTGTCCAAATCTTATATAACCAAATGTTCAGTTTTAAACACCCAACTGGTCTTGATGTCCTGACAGGATTGTTCACAGGCTTATATTTAGCCATTGCAAGCTATCACATGGTAGAGAGCCCAGTGACTGGCTCCTGGAAGTCAGTTTGCAAAACTGTTGATGACTTCAAAGGGAAAAGAATTGGCCCAGGATCTGGTTTTCCCTAAACAGATTTTTTTGTTGTTGTTTTACACATGCAAATGTTCTTCATAAAATAACAGGGAAAAGAAGAATGAGATGTAAATGAGAATCAATGTTGCTAAATTTATTTATTAGATAGATCTTAAGTCATTGACTTTCAACTTGAAAACAGTGCTAGAAATGAGGCGACAAAATGGGAATTAGAGAAATAATTATTGTTAAAATATCCTGGTTCTTCACATTGCAGAAAAAAGTAATCCAAATTTCATGGACTTTGAGGCCAGAAGGATTTTTGGGTTATCTACTATCATCTCCTACAAATCACATCCCAGTCAGTTTTGCCCATTGAGCAAACACATTAATATTTCACCCATAAAAGGATTTTATTTGATTGAGTAGAGAACAGGAGAAACTGAAGTGTCCTTGGTGCACTGAAGTGTCTTTGGTCTTTGAGGCTTTTTTCCAGTCCTTGAGCACTGTCTTATTGCTTTCCTTTGACCTCTTGCTGGAATTCCCAATGCCTTTTTTTAACTGGGGACACCAGAACTGGGAAAAATGTTTTTAATACTTGCCACAACCGTTCAGTTGCAACAGAGGCAATGTGACCTCCCAATTAATACTTGAATTACTTTCATACATCCAGACTTAATTATAACTGATTTTGCTTCTGCTCCTTTCAGGGAGGTTAAGTTGAGGCATAATCACAATGATCTCTAAGTCATTTCATGGGGCTTGAAACAAAAAAATCTCAAAAGCAGAGAAACAGTGGGAAAGAATTAAGATGTGAGTAATTTATAAATCTCATAGCCTCATGGCTTTTTGTCTCAGTAACAATTTTTGAACACAAAGGACAGAAAAATCTGGAAATATTAAATAAATCTATTTGAGACTGAGATTTTCTAAGTGAACTGAGGGATTTGGGAACTTAATAGCTTTAAAATTTCATCCTCAGGTGCTGCTAGCTAGGCATTGCTGTGTCTCCCTCTCATGTGTCTTCACCAATGCTGAAAATAAATAACAGTTGAAATCAGTGGAATGCAAGTGGGATTATCTGGGTGTAAAAAGAAGCAGACTTTATTCTTCTACATGCCTGGAATTGGAAGAAATTGGTATTAAGAGAGTCAATCACCGAGAGCCTGTACAGGAACAAATTTCTTTGCTTAAATCTTGGAACACAAGGGGTCCCCACAGCACTGCTGCTAAAGCCCAGCTGCACTCACTGCCAGAAGCTCACTTGACTCGAATGCAGATCGATCCATGTAGTTTTCCTTTGTTAGCCCCAGAATCATCTTATTTGCTCTTTGGTGGTAAAACAAAAGTTTACACTCTGAGTGAACACACTTAAAAATTGAGATACCAGAGTGATAACCTCATACTATAAAGAATGTGTGTTTATAATCTGCAGGGCTTGATTTTATTTATTTATTTATTTATTTATTCCAAATTCCTGGTGCAAATCAGCTGCTGCTTGTCTGCAGTTGCTTTAGGGACACCTGCACAAGACTAACATGGCAGAGGTCAGGATTAGGCCCTCGGGGATGTGCCCTAGAAATGATGCTTGTCACTTACATGCTGCTACAGGGTCACGATGATTTGTGAAATGCAAGTTTGGTGCTGTTCTTCCTGGGGCACTTGTAGGCCAGTAGTTTTACATTCACTTGCTTCCTGCCCTCAGGGTCACTTGGACTCCTAAGAGACTTGGAAATGAAGCTTTCCTTTGGTGTCATTCGAACACCTGGGTTTTCTTCTTAAAAAACAGCATTTGAAGGTGCTCTGACCACATTCTTCATGATAATGTTACAAGTATCGCGTTTATTTCTTGCCTCCATTGTAAAACTGGATAAGAAGAGGGAAGAAGGAAACCTGAGTTTTCAGTAAAAAAATAGAAACAAATCAAAACGATCTTTCTGGATGGTTGAGAAACATGTTTAATTTACTTTTTAAGGCATTATTGGTTCACCTGCTTTGCTAGGTTTAATTTAGGAGTAGGACAGACAGTATCACAAAAATAGGAAGATGCCAAGATGCCTCTTCTTGCTGCCATATTTACTGTTTATCCCCCTCTAACCTGAAACATATGTCCACAGCTGGTGCATTACTGCTTTACTAATGTAAAGTTTGTAGCCAAAGAATATTTTTATTTTTATTTTTATTTTGTAGATAGGAAGTTTCAAGGCAAATGATTTAAATTATTTTTATAAGGCCGTATAGAAAAGCTTGTGAGAAGAAGACACTCAGGTCTCTAAATCCAGGTAACCTCTTAATCCTTGGATCATTGTTCTCTGTCTTAGGAAAAGGTGGCTGAGAATCGAGCTCTCAGTCTCTGTCATTCCTTCTATGGAGGTTTTGAGACATGTCTGTCAAAATATCCCAAACTTTTTGAGTGAAGCCCTAATCAGTCAATCAATGAATCAATCAGTCCACATCATCAGTCTGTAGATGGGGTGAGAAGGGGAGGGAAGAGATATGATGAGGGAGGGATCATCTCGCCTAAATCTGTCTAAAAGTTATGCATTAGTCATTCAAAAGTCCTGGTCTATTTCTGATCAATGCAGAGAGACATCAATCCATTTCTAAAGGGCAGTTTGATTTTTCTTAAAATATGGGTCTAAAGTTGGGAAAATTTCCTTTGGAGGTGCCTGTCCTTGATTGCTACCTATAAGGGAGACTTGAACAATTAGGTCGGACTAATTACCTAACAATTAGATGGCTGAAGTTAGGCAAGGGGAATCTTACCCATAAGCAAATCAACAGATTTTTGATGTGTCCAAGTTTCTGAGGGTGCTTGGGGTATCCCTCAGCTGTGTCAGCTCCGTGCTCCTCTGAGTCCTGGGTGAAGCCTGGGGCTTAGCACCACCATTTCTCTATCTGCACGTACACAGAACAACATCCGTGTGCCTGCATGTATGGAAAACATGTCCCTGTTTATGCCTGGTTCAGACCATGTCTGAAAGGTGATTTATGACCAGAGTTGTGTGGCTGTTTCCATGTGTGCCCCTGTGTTTGTGTGACTCAACCCACTCCTGGTGTTTGCTCACCCTAACACTGACCAGGAGTAAAAAACACCTTTTCAAGTCCCAGCTCCGACTTGTCTGGGGGATGATCATGAGCCCCTGTCCCCTAAAACAACCCCAAACCAGGAGAAAGTGGAGTTGAGGAATAAGAGACACTAATTTATTTCTTTTCTGTGTACACAAGCAGGTATTTGTTGATTCATTAAGTGGGTAGAGACAGACAGATCACAGCTTTTCCACATGGCTGTGTGGGCATTCACCTTTATTGTGGGAACATGTACAAGCCTCTTTTCCAGTGAATATGGAATTATTTATCTGGAGTGGAACATCTTTAATAGGAGAGCTGAATCACCCCAGAAACTCCCTTTGGCCCAGACTTAGGCATCTAAATGCCTTAGATGCATGGGAGCACACAACCTTCATCCTCTGCATTTCCAATGGCTCTCTCAGTGACCTCCCACTCATTTGCTGCTCAGAGCTGGGGATTTTATGAGGCAGAAACATGCCTGGAAAGGATGCTGCAATGCTCAAATTGGCAATGTATTTGCCCTGTGGGGAGTAAACCCTAATATTTAAGTGACTTTTAAAAAAATTGGAGGTATTATCCTTGATCACTTGGGTGAACTGTGAAATTATATTCAAAGGGTAGGATTCATCTCGCCTGACTTCACCTCCCTGAAAGTGAGGTGTCTAGTCTGAGCTAGTCCTTTAGGTTTCATCTGTAATTCACGCAGCAAGAAGGGCATGTGTGGAGTGAGTCACACTGGTTGAATCAGGTGTCTCGGGCAGTTGGATGGAATTACCCTCTGGAGATGCTCAGTCCCTCTGAGCAGAGAGGGAGCCTACAGAACCAGCTCAGACAGGGCACCTGACTCTTAAATGGCTGAACAGAAGAAGTCAAGGCAGCACTCAGATCTCAAGGGTTTTATTGAAATCACAGGGGGGAAGATAAACTGTTCAATATGGAGTACAGAGTCACGTGTATGGCAGTCACAGCCCTTCACGGAGAAGAATTAATCTATACAGATTGAAGTTACAATACTCTGTTGAGCCAGCCTGCAAAAAAAAAAAAAAAAAAAAAAAGAAATGAGANAAAAGAAAGAAATGAGCAGGATGCAGAAAAAAGAGAGTGAAAATATGAATCCTTGGTTTTTAATCAGACTGTCAGGCTAGTAGAATGATATTATTTTCTTACCTTAAATTGCTGTTTCTTAGCTGGTTCCCCTCTCCTACCAGAAAACAGTATTGGGTCTCATATAATATCAAACTGTGAATCTGGAAGTGATCAGGAAAGGTGGTTTGTTTTTTTAAAGGAAAAATAAATCTCATATTGTTTGATTGAGACTGTGAATATTTATGTACTGTTCCCCCTTTTCCCTCATTGCGTATTTCACCAAGTTCATTTGCGTGTGTTACAGGATAAATCTTACTGGAGAGCAGTGGAAGAAAGCAGTAAAAAGGGAAAACATCAATCAGTGATCCAGGGTAGCAGCAGTTCATTTTTGTACATGGATCATGGTTTGTTGAACTTGCCTGGGCTTGACAATTAAGAACCTTGCAGTTGTGCCGAGGTCAGCCTCAGGTAGTTTCAGATGTTGGTTACAAAAGACAAGATGTTGCTGGGCTTCAGTGACTTTGAAGCCTTATTGTCACAGGGATAATCACTTAGAAAGAGGGCCACGTATATTTGTCCTTGACTTGGAGAAAATGTTTTGTGACAAAAGTTTTGTTTAATAAAAATGCCATGGGTGGTGTGAGTAACCTGATTTATTGGCACATGTGGGTGGAATTTCGTGAATAATAACTTGCTTTGGAAAGTAAAAGTATTTTCTCTCAAACTTTTTGAAACAGGAGGTTATTCTCCTTTTAATTTGGAAATGATATGTTAATTTTTAAGATTACCAACATTTAAAAAGTGATGTGAAAATGATTGGATGTCTAGGCATGACTTACTTAACCAACCATCCCCAAACATGACTTTCTTGATTTCATGTTTGTTTGGAAATCTTTCATTATTTTGCTTTGTGTTTGTTAAAAAAAAATAACTATTTTTGCTCTCTTTTCACATAAATCAAGTAGTTTTTATGTTCAATTTGCTTAAAAATCTATTGTTCTTAATACTCTTGATTGTGCCCTCTATGCCTTGTATCTCTTTCCTTGATAACTATCAAGTGAAATCCTTGTCCTGCAAGAGGTTCCACACAAACACATAAAAAAGGAGTCATCTCACCTCATTTTAGCTATTTTAAATTTAGGTAGCCAGTCTGCCTGTGAGAGAGAGAGAGAGAGAGAGAGGGAGATTGAGGCTTCTCTGGTGGTAATTCAGCTTTTCCTAGGCTACTATTTTAGGATGGAATGATTTGCCTTCCAGTGGCTCGTTCAGGCCACAGAGATTGGTGTTTATGTGCTTTGTCTGCTTTGCTATTTCTCCTTGTCCCAACATTAAACAAGGAAGGAAATATTTGGAGTTCAAGGAAGGGGAAAAAGAGTCCTCGCCTGACCTCTGCAAACGCTGTGGGTGTGGGCAGCCTGAATCAGTTTTACTTTTTCCGAACTGTTTTTCTTTTACTACTTTCTAGTTACTTTCCATTTTGCTTCAGCCTTATTTGACCCACAGAAGACAGAGATGGAAACAACTGATGACGCTGGAAGTTTTATGGCTGGTATTATTTCAGGGGTCAGATTAACTGATTAAAATAGTATCTTTTGGCTTTGAAAGCTGCTGGAGAAATCCTAACCCCACTGAAGTCAACAGCAAAACTTCCATGGCCTTCAGGATGGCCAAAATTTCACCCTGAGTACCTATTAATGAATCTTTGTCATCTGGCCCTCTGCTTGACTTGCAGGATTGCTCCATGCATTACATTTTCCAAGGTTTTGTTCAGATGTGGTATAAGTGCTTCAAGGCACAAGGATTTCTCTCCATCCCCTGGAAATAGTTGCACTGGCTAATAGTTTGAGGAAGTTTTTGCTTGAAGAGTTGAGTTACAGAGCCAAAGTCTGTTCTTGGACTGGAGTAAATATGGAATAGCTTGTTGACAATGCAGAGTTACTCCTCTTTTATGTCAGTGTAACCGAGAGCCCAGTTTTGCCAATTATTAACTTTTGTTACATTATTTGTATTTCTGTGCATGTCAGAATTTGTTAATCTCATTGTTCAACATCAAGTAACCTTCTGCTGAAAACAGAACGTCATTGTGAATTAGGTATCATCAGCTAAATTGAACCTCACCCTGTGCACTTGACAGATGGTAATACATTTATTAAGTGTTCTGTGGTTGCTTTGAGGTTGGAAAGTGCTATTTTTCTGGCTTCTAACTCAGGATTCTTAAGTAAAGTTGTTTAAAATCATAGTTTTGAAGGGAGAAGAAAAATCATGAAAGCTGATGAGGTTTTTTTATTAATATTGTTGTTTACTATTGGTGGGATGACAGGGCAGGACTGCGATTGCTAGAAGTTGTCTTTGGCTGCGTAAGTAGCCCAGAATGAAGTAGAGAAGGCTGAGAGAGATGGTTCCACCATGGATTTTGTATATACATGGGTAGAACTTCTTGGAATTGGAGGTTCTATTAAATATATCCCAGTGGAGGCAATATGATGCTGATGCCTTTGTGCTTGGTGATTCCACTGTCCAGAAAAATGGTTTCCAGGAGTTCAGACATTTCAGCTGTTGCATGGATAAGCTGATGACAGGGCTCCTCTCTCAGAGCTGGTCACATTTGGGATCTCTAAGTTCCTACAGAAAGTCTGCAGGGTGGGGAAGCAATTGGAGGTAGAAATTTCAAAAGCAGCACAGAGCCACATACTCAGGCCTGGCTCTACTTGGTTTTGTAATATTGAATCCTCCACTCTGACGTTACCAAGACAATGCAAGGGTGAGATTAGACACTTCAGGAAAAGTTCTCCCCACAGCTCATTTAGGGGTCACCAAAACCAAGTGTAGAAGAGAAAACGTCACTGAACACAGGAAGCTCTCAGGGTGTTTAATTCAAACCTACTCCTTTATTTACTCACTTCAGGGAAGATTAATCCCACCCATTAGCTGTTACCAGCAAACCTATTTAGTTATTTAATGATGTTTCTCAGAGGACAAGTTGCCAAGGGAGTTAGGTTCTTAGCCACTTCTGAAATTCACTGTGGTAAGTACTCTCACCAATGGGGAATTAGTAATTTTTTAGTTCTTCACATGTTTTTAAATGTCTTCATCCAGTCTGGTGCTGTGATATGTTCACATGGCCCCTGCCCTGGTGAGTGCATCCTCTCCCCTGTGTTCTAGTGGAGACAATGTAGAGAATCATCTAGATTTTCATGCAATAGCCATAGTGTGGGAAGTTTGGAATTAAATACAAGTTTAAGAAATTAATCCAAGCTGAGTTTGGTCAGTAACACAGACCCAGACAGTTCTTTCCCCAGGAAGAGTCCCAGAACATTCCGAGCTGTAGGCTATTCTGAAGAGGTTATTTCCTGGTCTCCATTCACAATTTTTCACCTTTCACATAATGTTTAAATATCCACAAGGTAAGAAAGAAAATTAGATTCTTTTGCACATCCTCCTACTTTGAATGGGGATTTCCCCGAGTACCTCCTCAAGGAACATAAGATTTCAAATCATACAGATAAATCTGAATGTGTCAGGGCACCTAAAAAGTAGGATTTGCAACATGAATATTTGATATGGATTTCAAAAAATGCCTTGGAAACCATTGACAGGATTTAAAAATCTGACCCTGTGCACCTAAACTCCATTTGATATGGCAATTTTTGGATTTTCATTCCCTTAGTTTTTCAAAATTTTTTCACTATTTAATTGGAAGGAGAGCAGTTATCTCTTGTTCACTATTTTTCTATTGTCCAGGCTGTTCTGGGAGATTTACTAGGATCAGAAGAGTTTTGATTAAATAAATGGGGTCATTGGTGTCACAAGTAGTGGTTCAGTTCTTGACTACCAGGATAGAAGATGGTCCTGACTGTGTGCTGATTTCATTGTGAGATGTCAGGATGCTGTGGGTTCCAGCAGAGCCTGTGAATTAGGTCACAGATGTATTGAACCCTGAACATAAGCTTATTTCTGGCCTAGAGCTGCCGTGTGCAAGCGCCAAGCATGAATTCAGATGTTTTTCCTCACTGTCACAAACAGGCTTCACTCCAGGCATTGTTTTGGGACAGCCATGACGCACTTCGATAGAGCAATAAGAGCAAAAAAAAAACCACCCCAAACCCTAATAAGTTCCAGAAAAGTTACATAAACACACCTCACCTGCTGCCCCTGTCTTCATGCACACACCTGACTGACCCCATGGGGTAGCACAAAGCATCAAACATCCTCCTGACACTGGAATATTGCTCAGATGACTTGGAGAACCAACAATCCTGCTGGATGAAGGGAATACTGGAAAATGGTCAGTGTTGAGCCAGTTCTCTAAAATCCAGATGAACAAAATTGAATTAAATCACAGTAATTTGAGTCCATTGTCTCTACATGAACTCACTGTAAGAGAACACACTCTGAGGCTGACCAAGAGCAGCAGAACTGTCTATTCAACAGGTGTTACAGGTCAAACCAAAAAGAGATTGCTAAATCCTTTGAGTGCTGCCACACTCCACAGTTCCTACCCTCCCGTGGAAGTTGTGAGGCAGGACAGCTGCAGGCGATTAAAGGCACCACTGCCAGCGTCTGACAGCAGAATGTCAGTGTCAAAATTCAATTTGAATTGATTAAATGAGGGATGGCAACGCTTTTGTTTTATGGATGGCAGCACTTCAGTCGCTTTAGATGCTCTGCTTTCAGAAATAAAATTCCTTCCCTCCCTGCTATGTTTGTGGGGGTGTTTTCAGTTGGATCGCAGTCATTTCTCCAGTCAATCAATTAAGCCAGGGTTTGCCACTGTGTCTCAGAGTCAGCCACAAAAGAGCTGGTATGGTTCCCTGGTGCTGGGCCAAGAGGCTTCAGTGGGAGCAAAGCATCAGGAGGCTTAATCTGACTTCCACTGCTGGCACAGGTTTAATGGATGTTAGGGCAGCACAGAAATCATGTTCTGTGGTGTTCAGCTCCTGCTCTCTCAGTGGCCCTGGACATGCTGCCTTTCTCCCTGTGCCAAAAACACAGGGGCAGCTGACGGCAGAGCCTTTGGAATTACCAGTGCCAACAAGGCTCTCTGTGAAGAGTGATTGCTGCAGCCCTTTGGAGAGCCTGTTGTGGTCCATAAATAAGTTTAGGACCATAGAATCATAGAATTTTTTGGGTTGGAAAACACATTAAAGGCCATCTAGTTGCAAACCCCCTGCCATGGACACCTCCCACTATCCCAGGTTGCTCCAAGCCCCATCCAGCCTGGCTTCGGGCGCTGCCAGGGATGGGGCCACAGCTTCTCTGGGAAGCATGTTCCAGTGCCTCACTATTTCACAGTAAAGAATTTCTTGCATATAGTTAACCAGATTTCCCTTGTTTCACTTTGAGCCCATTGCTCCTTGGACTTTATCTCCATAGGCCTTGTAGTGCCACATCACCTGAGTAACTGTCCCCTAAGTTCAGTGGCAGTAAGTTACTCAGAGATATAAGATTTTACAGTATTAAACTATTAATACTGACTCCACGCTACATCTGCAGCAGGTATAAATCACTGCAGGTAATTTTCACCAGCTGAAATTCTGGCCCTAAGCCCATGAGTCATGTTGTTATTTTTTCACATTGTAAATTCTTGCTGTTTCTTATTTATGTTGCTTTAGCACTTTGGGGCACTTGTGGGGGACCAGGACTCCATCATGCTTTTCACCCTTCAAGCAGAAACACGGAAGACCCTTCTTTCCCCCGAGCGTTTGCGGTTTAAGTAACACACAAATCTGCATAGAGTTATTCAGGTTTTTGTAAGCACATTATTGCAAGCAAATTTTTCTGTTATCCTGAGAGTGAAGCATAAGAACACAAATTCCTTGCCAGGGTGAAAAATTTGCACTCTGGTGTAGAGGTCTAGGTGGCATTTGAAGACTGGAATTTGTTGGAGACGGCAGCAGCGTGGGACATGATCTTCAGTAACGGAACTAAGAGGTCTGGAGTCTCCTCTACTTTGCGAGACCCTATTTGAGATCTCTCAAAAAGAGCATTTGCACCCAAGCTGAAGCTGAGTTAAATGGGAATTTTAACGCTGGCTAATATCTCATCTCATTTGTAGAATATCTTTCAGCTACATGGAGCTCTGGGTAGCATCTTTGGAATTACTGCTATTGCCTTTAATTACTCTGGAGAGCGGTTGAAAGAAGTAAAACTTAGACTTGATAGAGCTGAAGTATGCTAGAAAATTCTGCTTCATTGCAGTCCTACATGGCTGGTTAGAAAAATGAAGGAGCAGTGCACAGTGTTCCAGTTCCTGTGTGATGGCTTTCAACAGACCAGAAGAATATCGTAGGGAATATGGGGTTTTTTGGTGTATCATATTGACAAGCTGTTTTTTCCTTCTGTGATCTCTTTCACTGCTTTTTGCTGTTTGTCAGGAGAAGACATGGCACAGAAAGGTCCTTGTGTCCCTCTTCCCATTGCAGGATAAGCTTTATCCTCAGGCTGGGCTACTTTACCATTGGATTGTGTAGGCTTTGGAGCACAAATTAACAACAAAGAAATTGGTTCTTGGCTTTTTTTCTAGACACTACCATAGCCACTGACAATGAGTGTTTATAAACAATTCTTATCCTGCCCTAATCACTTGTTCTTTGCTCTTTTTTTGGCAAAGCTCTTGAAAGGGGCTTGGTGAAGGCTCTGAAGAAGCTGGATGACTACCTGAGAACTCCCCTGCCGGAGGAGATTGATGCAGACAGCACTGAAGAGGAGAAAGTGTCTAAACGCAAGTTTCTGGATGGAGATGACCTGACACTTGCTGACTGCAACCTTCTGCCCAAACTCCACGTTGTCAAGGTAAAAGATGTCATGAGATGGTCAAAGAAGCCTTAGCTGACACTGATGTGCCTTGCTCTGACAGCTGAGTGCTACAGCCAACATGTATTTCGGCAGAGTTTTTAAGGCCTAGAAGAGCAGTTTGAAACACACTTTTGCTCTTCAGTGTTTCTTACAGGTTAACTAAAAGAACTTTATATTTAGTACATGGGAAAGTTGTCCCGTCACTAATTAGTGGTGAAGACAATATTAAGTTCTAAGTGTCTTGTCTCTTTATTTTTACCCTGCTGCAAGTAACAGCCTATTAATTAGTTCCTAATACCCTTAAGAACCATGTCAAAACCATAGTCAGTTCCCACCCATTTGTAACTTAGGAGCAGCAGTCCATCTCTTTGGGGAATATTTATTCCATCTGGTATTTCACACAGAGAAGTTAACAAATCAAAGTCACTGCTGAGGTCCAGGATTTCAGATGTACTATGGTTGCTGGTATAGTGCAAATCGTGTACATCATCTTGACTTCTAAATGTTGCATTTATTTAATTTATCAGATGACATGTTGCTTTAGAATAACCCAAGTACCTGGCAGACCTTGGCAAGCGAGCAAGCTAGGAATTAAAGCCAAGTCATGCATCTAATTTGGCTCTGTGAGCCAAAACATAAACTGAGCCTGGGAGCTGACTGCACACATGCAAAAAGAAAAAAAAAATAATTTAAAAAGCACATAAGTCACCAGGTAAGAAATGTGATAATATCCTCACAGGTTTAGCGCTTTTTCTGGCTCGTCTTCATTTGCGACGCTGGAGTCAGACAATGCAAAGTGAATGTGTCGCCCCTCACTGGTTCTTGTCTCCTTGGGATGAAATGAAAGATGTCAAAAGAGAATTAAAATTTTTCTCAGACAAGCATAGCCATAGGATATTGCCAGAAAAGCATTTTACAGATAGAAGAAAAGGGTAAATTATTTTTTCATTTGATGGAAGATGTGTGTTGGAAATTTTGAAAATGTTGACTTAAGTTGCCCAGCAGGTTTTATCTTCCCCATATGCGTGTGAAGCATCATGGAAGGCAAGAATGCTTAATTAAATGCAGTTTAGGACAGGATTTGGACTTGCATATACAAAGTGGATCCTGGTAATAGAAACAAATCACAGTCGTTTTGGAGAACATGACTATCCTAAGAAATCTGAGATGGAAAACAGCTCTACCATGTGCTTTAAAAATAAAGGGGAACTCTGTGGCACATATGTATGTAATTTATGCCCAGGAACAATTTTATACTGTCAGAAAAATTAGAGATTGGAAGCACTCATTAAATTAGCTAATCCATCCCTTCCTATCAGCTAGTTCACTCTGTCACCACAGGCTTATTCTATATGGTATATTCCTACAGGGAAACTGAAATATCCCAATCCAGCAAGGTACTTAACCAACCAACTAGCTTTAAGTACAGATTAATCCCATTGACTTCAATGGGACTGTACAGGTGCTTAAAATTAAGTATGCACTTAACTATTTTCCTGAATAAGGGCCTGAGTGTTTTTAGAAATCGAAAATTTGCCTTGATAGACAATTTCCTAGTCTAACAAGTCTTGAAATAACCATTTTCTCCCTCAGTTTATCCCAATGCTCCTGTTTCTAATATATGCTAAATCATCTTGGTTTCCTAATCATGGTACCCGTATACCACCCTGAAGTTTTCCTTTTCATGAGAAAGGAGACAGCCTTCCAACATCTGTAGGTGGTTATATCCTCTGACACCATTGGCCAGGCAAAATATATTACATATATTAAAAATATAATACCATAGATATAAAAAATAATGTTAAATATAATAATTATTATGAAAATATGTTATAATCATTACTAATGCCTTTCTCTGAAATCTGTCTTGCTTTTTATGATTCAGCCCCTTCTTATGTGGTGTCTCAGCTTTAAGTGATGTACTTAAGACTTGTAAAAAAACCCAGAACTCCCAATATGGTAAAATCAATGAACTTCAAGTACTATAAAAGTTGCAATTTGGTGACAGTAGCCAGGTAATTGCTTTAGAGTGTCCCTAGGCCAAGCAGCAGCCTTGCAAGATAGGAGACAACCAGCAGTCACTTCTCAGGCTTTTCTGAACTCCCCGATTCTCCAAACATTCCTCTCGTTTGCTATTAATTATATGACAGAAAAGAGCAAGAAGCTCCCTGAGAAGGAATCTGGAGATACATCACCAGTGAGATGGTTTTTTCACGTGTTCTATCTTTTCCTTAGATTGTTGCAAAGAAATACCGCAACTTCGAGTTCCCGGCGGAGATGACGGGGCTGTGCCGGTACCTGAAGAACGCCTACGCCAGGGACGAGTTCACCAACACCTGTGCAGCAGACAAAGAAATCGAGCAAGCCTACGCAGACGTGGCCAAGAGGCTCAGCAAGTCCTAAGTGCCCCCAGCCGTGGCTCAGTGTCCCCTTTTACAGACTCTGCTCCTTGTTGCCTTAAGGTGTACTTTATCCTTATGCTGTCTGGTTGGCATCCCTATGACTTCACCTGTTCCAAGTGTCTTGGGCAGGGACAAATCTGCCTCTCCCTGGAGAAAAGAAAAGGCAGCTCTTGTGGAGGGGTGGAGACCCTTTGAAGTCTAACCCAAGATCTGGCTCAACTAGTATTATTTGCAATCAGTATTGGAAATGAGTCCACTTGACTAGTTTCTTGTTCTGTGTTGGGGGTATATCACGACCTGTATTCTTTAGAGTTTTAAAAATAGCTGAAATTTCAGGTAAGAGAGTTAGGAACACACAGAAGTGGTTCTTCTCTAGGTTATTTCAAGGACTCTTTTTCCCCCAGTTCTATTAAGATCCTTGAGGCATGAACAAAATACAAGAGAGAGAGAGGGGGAAAACAGGAGTTTGACCCTAAAGCAGAAATGCTCTTAGCAGTTATATTTAAATAAACTCTCTGAATGTATCTTCTGTCTTAGCAGGCCCAGGAGTTTATAGGGCATTTCTTCTTAACTTGGCGCAAGAGGGGGAAGCCTGAGCGAATATGTCAGACTTGCAGATGCTACTCTGCATAAAATTTGCATGGTGTTGTTGGATCCAAATGTTTAAAGCAAAAGCAAGTGAATGAGCAATTGAGCAGGCAGTCCTTGGAAGAGCAGGGCCTGTGCCAAAATGCCCAGTGGATCTGCTGGTTGGTAGGGACAGACAGACACAGCAATAACGGGGGCAACAGATTGACTCCAGCACCCACAGAGGGAATTGGCACAGCAAACCAAACCACGTAGGATATTGTCATCTTGACTGTATGGTTGCCAGTTCCTTTATAATTGCTATCTTGGGAAGCTTGGATCAGCAGTGGGAAGCTGTCGCTGCACACGGATTCCAGGCAGGGGAAGCGCTTTCGTCGCCTTGGGCTCCAGATGGGTCACTTTCAAGTGCTCATCATCTCACCCCGGGAGGAGTTTGCTGCAAGAGCTGAAAGAGGGCAGGCTGGCACTGTGAGAGGCGTGTTTCCAGCCAGGAATACAGCAAGTGTGCTAGCAGAAATTCATGCACGATGCCTCAATCCCGCTCATCCAGGTTTTACCAATCCAGGTTCCACGATTCTGAATAAGTTTTTTTTCTAAAAGAGATTATTTTGCTCTATCTGCAGTGCCTTCCTGGCTCATCTGCTTTACACTAGTGATTATTTGCACGTTCCTTTAGCAAATTCAGAATGACAGCTCTTTCACTTGAAACTCATGTGCTCCAGGATGTACAGCAGAGCACGTGGCTCACGGGTTTCAGTTTGGGGGGGATTTATTCCTGTTTTAAAAGATAAAATAAAGCTGAGCTGTAACCTGATGTGGCTCCCCTTCTGATTAGAGCTGCTAGAGCTGCACTGATGTGAGGGGAACCCAAAGCTGGTGAGCTGTCACCCAGGGGAACCTCACAGCACACTTATTACCAGCCAGAGAGCTGGGAAAGCGGAGCAACATCGAAAGCCAGGCTCTGCCGTGTGATGCTGATGACAGTCTAAAACCACCCTTTTGCTTTGGTGGGATAATTCCACTTTTCACACTAACCCAGCTGGGAGCAGAATGTTGCTCATTGACTGAAGAGAGTTTGCGGTTGACTATTGTTTCGCATGCAATGGTCAATTTGTTCTGAACTTTCAAAACTTTGGAAGAAAATCCATGAACTCCCAAGTCTTCTCTTAGAATGGGCTATTTCAGCAGCGGCTAGACTGGAGGGCAAAAGCTTGCACTCTTTAAGTGAGAAATCAGCTGGCTCAGAGAACACTAATAGCAGCCAGAAAAATCTAATGAGATTAGAAGTGTCTGCACAAGCACATATGGCTTGTTAAAAACATTTCTTCATGAGATTGGAATTATTGTGATATTATTTTCTCTTTTAAAAAATTCCTTAAATTATTTATTTATTTATTTGTCTTAATTGACTAGATCCTTTCTTTCTGTCTTTCTGGTTTTTGTTTTCACTCAGCATATGGGTCAGGATGGCTCAGTCAGTTCAGAAAAGTGTTATTAGCAAAGCTCTGCAAATTTGTTCCTAGTGAAAAGTCTTCTATCTGATCAATGGTCCTGGGGGTTTTTTACTTTCAGTATGATCCTGTCGATCAACAGAAACTATGTTTTTCTCAGTTGTCTTTTCCCAGGTTTGCACTTCAATCAGTAGCTTTGTTAAGTCACAGTTGCAGTGAATCTTTGAATAAAAGATGCAGAAGCAGATGCAGATTCTTGTTCTCTGCTTATTATATTTACCTCCTAAAAGAAGACTGTCCAAACATGCAGCAGATCTCAGGCACGTGAACCAGAGTTTGCCCTGATTTCCATCTCAGAATCTTCATCATTTTGCTGAATCTCATAGTTCTGAAGTGCTCTTATATGTTTGGTTTTGTTTTTCATACAAGAGGACCGAATCACAATCAGTTGATTCCAGTGACCTCAAACTGTATCTGTTTTAAAAAAATTGTGTTCAAAAATGGTTGGGCTTATATCAAAAAGAAGATTATCTATAAATGCAATGAGCTTTTTCTAAGACGATTTCCATGTTCTTAAAAACTTTTTAAGATTTCATAATAAAATCTGAAAGTCCCCAGACTAATTTTTTAAAATTAATTACAAAAAAAAAATCCTTAAATATTTTCATTTTTCATACAATATTCCAAAATATCTAGATAAAATATAATGATGGATATGAGAAAATGTTAGAGGGAAATGGAGCAGTTTTCTGTTATGGTGCCAGTTCTGTCTGAATTCAATTCTCACTCTGCATCCTAACTTTGCATTTTACTCATAACTATTATAGGCTGATCCAGGATTATGGACAGGTTCAGGCATTCCCTGACCTTTGTTTGGGTTTGAAATCCAAGCTCATGTTTTCAGATCTGTAACTTTCACTCACCTTTGTGCTTTTTGGCTTTAGCCATGGCCAGAAGCAGGAAATACTGGAAATGCTACATTGAAAAGTGTTTTACTAAGATTTTGAGCTCAGTTCTCAAGACTCAGGATCCATCACTGAGATTTTAAAGGGCTCCAGACTCTTTTAGGCAGAGTATTTTTGGTGACCTTCCATTGTATTTAGAATTATAAGTAATAAATATTAATCATACAGGATGCTATATCTACATTGGCAAGGCAGCATTTCTGAAAAGAATCTAAGTGACAAGACAGACATTGCAGATTTACAATAACTTTGTTCATAAATTTTTTTGCAAGATGTAAAGAAAGACATAGTGCAGAGAGGGAAGAAGCCAACAATGTGGATTTAATCATGTACATTTCAGAAATGCAGACCAAATGTCTGTGAAGATGTCCATTTCATCCAAACATTTCTTAGATATTTATTTCAAAGCTCCCTGCTCAGTCAATCCAACACTCCATTCATATTGGAATGAGTATTGATTTTTCTTCTATTAGCAGTGGTATGGGAATTCTTGAGGATCCCATAGATTAGTTACCCTTATTCTCTGTTAGGCTGTTTGAATTGCCAAGAGGTCATTTTGCAGCACAGGTAGGACTAAAGAGTATCTGTTTAAAGTCTATTCAAACCCGGGCTTCTGAGAAACATTTTTTTCCTATAGAAATCACATAATGATATTGCTTTATCAGGTGTAGTGTGGAATATAGAGCTACAGGTTACTCCTCTGTTTGCATCAGCTGAAAAGCCTCTGTGAGGGGGGAAATGGCAGTCTATAGCACAAAGAAAACAGACAACTTTGTTTCCTACAAGGAAGTTAAGCTGAATTGCACATAGCATTTATTTTAAATAGATATATTTATTTTATTTTAACCCCTAAACACCTTTCTCCCTCTCTTGTCTGTGCTCAAATTCAGCTCCAAGTTAGCCATAACCATTTCCTCAGTGATAAGTAGCAGGATTCTCGTGGATGGGCACATGGGAAACTGTGTTTTAGTGTAACCCTTCCAACTGGTAGGATGAAGCCCCCTGTGTGCATCACCTGAGTTTGGCTAATTAGCTGAGTTGAAAGTATTGCAAAAATTTAGCCAGTGGAAATCACACTCCTGTAAAACCAGAAGCACATGGAAGCATTATTTTTTAAAAAAATGAATAGGTGTTTTAAAGAAAAAAATACCCCTAAAGTCTTGTGTCCTCCTTCATGTGTATTCTTTCAAGCATCAGGAAATTTGCCCTTGTTTATTACTCTTCTAGATGTATTCATTATTCTTGAATTGCTTTTGATATTAAGAAATATTTTTCCAGTAAGATTTTGCCTTTCTGCTGAATCTTTCATCTCTTCATTAATTTTGATGTCTGCAATGACTTAGTAATTCCAGAGGAGGCAGGAAAGCTGTGAGGTTCACACTTGTTGAGAAGTTGAAGGAGGTAATGATTTTTTTTTTTTTTGAGAAAACAGTATTAAAAGCATTTAAAAAATTGTGTCTTTTCATCTGGGATGCTTTAACCAAGAGTGATAGACTGTTTAGTCTGGACTGTGAATTTCAGCACAGACAGGAGCAAGGCAGTATGTTGAAGCCTAGGGGTTTCTCTGAGGTAGTAGACATGTTCCCTCGGAGTCACAAATTTCCCATTTCCTCCTTTCAGGAGGGATGTACTGGTTAGGACCCTGAACTATGACAGCCCACTCAATGCTCACCAGTGAAAAGAGGATTCCTGTTCCCTTTTCTCCCCTTCCAGCTCAAGTGCAGGGAAAGCAGAGAGTGTTAAGCTGCTTTATTTGCTTTTCCCACATTCCAAACAACACTTGGCCCCAGAAAAGCCCAGAAACCCCATCCAATGCTATTTTCCAAAGCTTGATCTGTCCATTTTTTAACATGTGACATAAAAGCCCGAAGAATCCTGTGTAACCCCTCAGGCGCTCCCCACGCAGGACTCAGCAGCCTCTCAGAGACCGCAGCAATCATCTTATTCCCCTGTTGCCCCAAATCATTCCCCTTTCACCATTCACGGGAGAGATGCTAATCCTGAAAACACTCCCCAGGAAGCGTTTGGATGTGGTGTGTTTGAGCTGTGCTCATCAGCTCAGCAGCTCTGAATGATGGCATTGTCACAGCTCAGCGGGTCGCGCCTCTGCTGCCAAGGGGACCCACCACCTGCTGGAGGAGCCAAAACTGCTCCACCAGTGATGGTGCAACCATGATGAAAGGTTTGAGGGCCACCTTTCGTCCTTCCCAGCTCCCTGTCTGAAGTGTTAGAGCTCAGCTGGAGCCATGATCCAGCGCTAATGAGCATTTCTAGCTTGCAGCATGTGAATAGGGACTACTGATGTGTTTAATGTTAAACATGTGCTTGCCTGCCTGCCTGGAGAGGGGCCTGGAAGTCATGACAGAAAAGCCTATATTAATGAAGGGCATTATTATTCTCTTCCCTTTGAAATCTGGTGGCAGAATTCCCAGTGGGGGAATTCCCAATAGGAATTCCCAGTAAAGCCAAAGGCGGCATAAGCATGAAGGTGTTTCTAGTGCAGAGAGAACACTCAGGGAGAGAAGGAGGCAGCAGTGATATAAATGCAGAAGAAGGGCACCAGGTGGCAACTGGAGGGACACGGGTGGTGCTGCCAGGCTCTGTTCTGGTCCCAGGGCGGGTTCAGAGTGGAGCTGGCACCAGGCTGTGCTGGCAGTGTAATGCCAAGGCATGTTCTGCTGTATCTCCAACCACACTCCCTGTGGTGGTATCCCACAGCACGACGATGCCTCCATTGTGTCTGCCTCACTCTTATTATGAAGTGGCTTGTCTAAAGAAAACTAAGAAGGGTGGGGGAATTTTTTTTTTTTTTTTTTATGTATACATGGAGTAAAAACAATCCAAATATGCTTTAATGGTTCTCAACATGATACTGTCAATTCTCACCACAGGGTGGAATTTGTTGGTGGAAATTAAATTAAATTAAATTAAAACAGAAAAGTTTGGCTATTGCTAATGGGTACTACTGGGAGCCCTAAAAGCAGTTTGCAGTGTAGAACCATAACAGGAGTGAACATCCTTTAATTCCCAGAATTGCTTGGGTTTCACAGGGTCATTTTAGCCTATTCTACTGCACTGCTGAGAAGTTGCTCTTTCCCTGTCTCTCTTGGTCTATAAACTCTGAAGAATTTGGGAAATGGCTACGGGCACCAAATTAATCTTTTTCTTTTTCACTCCTTTTTTTTTCCTCCTTCATTAAATTAACTACTTTAGTTTGGAAGTAAGCAATAACTAAGTAGAATTTGCAAACAGCAGATTTCTCTACTCTTTCATTAAGAAAGTTTTTAAGAGCTTTCAGGAAATGAGAGGTTATCCCCAGCTTTGGGAATAAACTGTGGTATAAAATACAAATGGAAGTGGGATTCTGATTAAATTATTGAAGCAGAAAGATTGTAGTTTGTTTTAAGGAGCGTGCTAAGGAGTAAACGAACAGAATATTCCAGACACTGCAATAGGGGCTTCAGATTCAGTTCTAGTTTCTGGTTTGGGTTTTTGGGGTTTGTGTTTGGTTTTTTGGGTTTTTTTAATTGCCTATTGTACAAAATAAGAACTATATATACATATACACACATATATATATATTCAGAGTATTTATCTGCATTATTTAATTCAATAATGCTGTGAAGTTTTTTGGGATGGAAGGTGGCATAAAGAGGAAAACTTACACTCTTGAAACAGCACTATTATTTCTGTGTCTTTGATTTGGTTCCCACTGGAATAAACAAGAACCACACCATTTAGTTGTGTGGAAGCAGGATCTCAACTTCACAGGGCCCGAAAGTTTGGCAGTCCCTTGGAGGACAAGGTAATTTGCTGTTTAGCAATCTGAGCCTTGCAGTGGGCACAGCGCATTTTGGAGGCGACCAGAGCCGTCCTTGGGTGAAGGAGCGATGCTTGCAAAGGACCCCAGTGAATCCCCTGCTGTTTTAAAATGAGATTAAGCCATCATGAGACGTGGACTGGCTAACCCCAAACCAGACACATTCGCCTGCAGCACAGCCGCTAAATTGGTCTGACATCAGGAACCGCAGCGAAGGAGCTTGGCCTCAGAAGTGAGTCAAAGCAGCATCTTTGTCACCAGTCATTTTCTATTTATAATGACACAGATCTATTTTATAATCACGGGGAGGCACAACAGGAGCATGCTTTGTTCTGCCTAAATCGCATTTCTCGTGCGGGTGCGTTTAAACACAGCCCTTGGCCCCTTGCCCCACACCACACACACCCAGGGCGGGCAGTTCTGGCACAACAATGCACACCCTGTCGTGCTTGAATGCTCAAAGCCTCCAGTGCTGGAGCAATAAACTCCTGCTAAATGGCTTAAAAATGTTCCCTTAAGTGCACCGAGCTGCCCCGCTGCTGCCTCACTTCTCATTTCCAATGCTGTTCTGTTTCTAAGCCTTGCGTTTCAAAGAAACCAGGAGTATGTTGTGTTGTTTAGTGATGGAAATTGCTGGGCATTGTTAACCGTAAGAATTCGGGGTGAAAAACCTCAATCCCCAACCCAACCCTCTTTCCTGGTGCAAACCTGACAGCTTGTGCTCCTGACTGTGTTTTCAGAGGCTATGAACAAATTCCCAACAGCTAATTGGTTTGGTTCCTGGAGAATGGGTCCTCATCTGTGCAAACCCTCAGAGCTATGATGGTAACCCCCCTTTGCTCCCTTTTTCCTTTCCTTTATTATTATTTTTTTTTAATGAAGGGTCCTGCTGTGTATTTCGTAGAAAATTATGACCTAGTGATCAATAGATTTATTTTGTAATCTGTTTTCAGTTCTAAAGCCTGAAGATCAAAACCAAGTTTCATAGTAAGATCTGGGGTGAGCAGAACTGCTTTCCCTCCCCTCCCCAAACCTACTTGTTTTCAAATCCTGACTCATTTGGGGCACAATCCTGGTTACTTTGAGGGGGTCTGAGGTTGAAAGAGAGGAAGAGGAGCCACTGAGAGAGGATTGCAGGAACCAGTCTGAAAGTCTTAAGAGATATGTGGACAAGTTTCCTCTCAGTGTGTGAGCAACCTGTGCAGAGACCTGCATGGCCCCAATGGACCCGCAGTTGCTTAAAAACTGCGTTGACATTCAAAGGCAAAATTTGGGCAGTGAACTATGACATGAGGATCAGACTTGCTACCTCTTTAGGGCTTTACACAGGCGAAAAATAGTTCATTTGAAAGGACACTCAAATTTTTAGATACTGGTCAGGGCCTGAGTTCACGACTAGATTTTCTCCTCCAAAATGTCATTAATCCCAGAAATGCCTAATGGCTTCAGGGCTCCCACCTGAAGTACTGAGCTAAAAGCAAGATCAGGAACTCCTCTGGAGAAAGCATGAACTCAGGCCTTTAAACTCAGACCTGATAAGCTTCAAAGAAAAGTCATTTATTTGTAAGCAACTATTTTATAGTGTCTGACAGTGAAAAGTAACTGTGTATCCTGAGGTCTCCATCAGGTGAGAAAGAGAGCCAGGATAAAATCCCTTTGCATACCTGTGTTTTTCAGTCAAGGAACATCCTCTCTAATGTGCAATTTTAGATTCGATTGCAACCTTTTGGGGTAGGAACGATGTATTTGTTCTCTGCATGTGCAGCTCCTTACATGACAGGACCCTGATTAGGGCCTTTGTGTGCTGCTCTAACCCTCATAATCTATAGTAATAGGAGAAATATAATTAAAATGTCATTGCAGTTCACCTTTAATATTATGATTGTGAGACTGTACTCTGTCAACTGTGAATGAAATAATGTCCTTTTTGTATAACAGGTAGTATATTTTATTATTGAAGAAAGAGTTAAATTTAAATTTTAGACACAAAAAAAGTATCTGCTCATTGTTTCATTTTAGGCTATTGAATATATAAGCAAATATTTCTTTTGTATCCTTCAAATGACTAACTGTTAAATGAAGAAACCCACCTTCTTGAATTGGAGCTGTTTATAATTATATTCCAAGAGTGATTAACACCTGATAATTTGAATAAAAGTGGTTTATTTTCTCATTGGGTTATTGTTGAACTGTTGTTTAATTTTGTTAATTGTTTTTTTTTTTTTTTTGAAACAGGCAAGTTTTCTTTGCCTTCAAGAAAAAAAAGTGTGCTCAGAGCTTGAATACAGCTACAGTCATCCCTCACTCTAAGGATGGGATATGAGAACTGGTGGGTTTATAATGCACATCTATAAAATAATGGAGGGGGCGAAATAGGGTGTGACTATTCACTATTTCTCATATCAGAGGTAATGTGTTCCTAATGAAATAATCAAGCAGCAAGTTTAAAGCAATCAGAAAGAAAAGCCTTTTTACACAGTGTGTAATTAAACTTTGGAGCCCTTTACTGGATGATGCTGTGCAGATCAAAATGAATATGGGGTTCAAATATGGACATACCAACTTCCTGAAGAGCAGATCCATTAGTGTTGTTAAGCATGAAACTTTGGAAGCAATTTCCAAGTCAAGAAGTCCCTAAATACCGGGGCTGAGAGGAAGTCCATGAGGAAGTATGTTTCCATTTGCCTCATTTCTTATATTGTTTCTGCTGTGAGAGATTAGACACAGCCACTGGAGGGTTGGGTGCCTTGGCTCCAGCATGTCCTTTCTGGGATTACAATACACAAATGTGAAGTATTGTAAACTGAATTCTAGCACAGAACTTTGAATTTAGCTTCCCCAAAGCAAACCAATTCCAGAGATGTTTTAGATACAGAGGCTCGGAATCCATCTCATAGCAAATGGCAGGGAATCACATTCCATCTGAAACAAGAGTTCATCATCCAACAGCTGCAGCTGGAGAGGAACAAGCAGAATTTCTCTGAGTTTACATGTCAACTTCTCTTTTGGTTGCCAAAGATTGTGCCCAGTGGGCCACATCTCTCTAGTCCTGCATTGGTCTGGTACCACATCTCTTTTGGTGTTGTGTGTGATATGACAATGGGCATCTGTTTCAAATTCTCCAAACTCAAGGTGATAAGTGCCAGCCTAATGTTTCTGCTCTAACTAGTGCTGAAATACCATTTCACTTGTCCAGCACTGTAGGAGTCCTGCACTGGCTGATTGCTTTTGGACTAAGCTCTAAATGTGCAAACACCCAGGTGCAGCTTCGTAGCAGATCTTTTCCTTTCTCTGCAGTTGTGGAAGCATGAAGGAAAACCAGGGAATCTGAAAAACTCACCATCAGACGTATCAAAGAATTAATAAATCCCTTTTTTTTTTTTGCCTAATTTGTAGCCAGTCCTGAATGGAAGTTCAGCTTTGCTGTTCAGCCACTCAGCTGCTGAGGGTTGCTCTGGGCTGCTGTGGCTGACTGGGGACACTGCTGTGCATTTTCTCGTAGGATCCCACACCTTGCACAACTCCATCATGTCACTGTTCCTGCTGGAACCACAGGTATGAGACAGCTCCATCCTGATGAGCATTTCTGACAGTGGTCAGCACCGAATAATTCACAGAGGGGTGCCAGGAGCCCCAACCCTTGGAGCTTCTCCTACTGACCGTACACAAAAAATATTTGACACTGGTGGTTTTTTTAGTGTTTATTTAATTAAAAATTATTCCCTATAGCTCTGTCTCCTCTCATTGTACAAAGAAACCTAACACTGGTCTCAGGCTCTCTGGATGCTGGCCTAGGTGATGTTTTAGGGTAGTAAAACTGAGTGCATCAGATCCATTAGGCACTGTGTAAAATAAGTGGTTTCTGTGCATAAGTGATTGTGATTGCAGATCTGAATGATGAAAAATGGGGTGAGTAACAACCTGGATCACGTATCATTTTTCCTGTCTTTATTTTATCATTCCTTATGCGTTTGCTCTGAACAAAGCCAAAGCTTTCCCCTTTCCACAGCAATGTCTCACTGCTGCTGGTCATTTTTTTGGTCATTCAGTCTCTGAAAGATCACTTCTACCCAGGTAATCGCTCTATCTGACAGGGATTTGTACTGCTGTCTCTTCCTGCTCTGTGAAAAACAGAGCCCTTGCTGGGCTCCACGGAGCTGCTGGCACCTCTTCCTTCAGGGATGGGGTGGGGGGAAGCTTTGTCAAGGCGGGTTCAGTTTGGGTTTTCTTTTTTATCTCAATACCTGACGTAACACTCCACACGTCCTGCTAGACACGCTGCAGTCAGTGCAGTCTGCGCCCGGCAAGAGTTTAGACATTTCAGGTGTCATCCATCCTTCATATCTCGTGCATGCCTTTCCTTTCATGAGCCCAGCAGATGCCTTTAATTGCCAGCCTTCGCTTCTTGGCTTTCCAAGGAGCAGCAGAGGAACTATGGAGTCCCTCTGGCGAGGGATGAAACGAAGGGGCCCGGCAGTGTTATGACATTTTCTTGCACTGAATTGGCTTTGGGAAGAATGGCCTCTTTCCTCCTGTTAGATAAGCACAGAAATCTTAAGCAGATGCTTGCAAAACATCAAACAAATATATACTTAAAAAAAATAAATATAGGCTATACCCACATGCCCCATAATCTGGCCAATATTCAGCCACTGCTGACAGGATCTAGCTTTTCTTTGGAGGAGTTTGGAGGAAAAGGAAAACCCGCAGTCTAGTCACTCCTCAGCAGGACTGGAACTGGCTCCTCCACCATCCCAGAGCCCAGCGTGGCCATGCCAGCAGCTGGTGGCCAATTTCCAACCCACCCTGTTGTTCAGCAACTAGAGGGAAATGCAACCCTTCTCTCTTGGGTGGTGTGTACACCCCAGGGACTTTAATCTGTTTAAGTTTCCCCCAAAATCAGCATTGCAGAATGCAAAGGGGAATTTAATGCCGTAGGGAAGAAGGTGCAGCAGTTTGAAAAGCCTAAACGGCCAAAAATGAGAAGAAAGGGTGTTTTCTTTTAGTGCATATGTCAGACTTGTAACCCTTATGCTCCTGATTTCTAGAGCAGAGGTAACAGAGGGGATTTCTTCTGGTTCCCTCGCACTGAAAGCCACAGGTTTTTGGAAAAGCTGGATGGAAGTACATTCATTGGGAAGTGTAAGAAAGAATTTATTGCAAAAAGTCCCCCTTCCCTCAACCCTTTGTCAAAACAACATTAAAGAACATTATTGGTGCCAAGGGAAGGACTTTGAAGAACCTGCTGGAGTTCAGGTCACCCGTGTAATCCTCATCCAACTCCTGGTGGGGAAGGGTTGTGGTACCAGCTTTCATCAGCTCATGCACCACATCCTGCACAGCTCCTGCCCCATCGGTGCCCTGAACGGGTGATGCAATTTGTTTTCTTGGCACAGAGGGGTGCTGGGCCTTCTTTATTCCTTATTGCTCAGCCTGTTAGGAAACTCTTAAAAACAGTCATGGTGTCATGTGCTCTCTGCAGCAGCGTTGTTTGTGACTGCTCCACAAACATTCATCAGATCGCTTTATGTGTCCCCAAGGGCATGGGATGTTTCACAGCGTGGGAATCAAGACTGAAAACTTCAGAGATGGGTTTTCACTTCAGATGCCCCATTTCACCTATTTAAGGCATAATTTTTGCACTGTGCTGTGATTTCAGGGAACTGCTGTACCAGTAAATTCAATGTTCTAGGATCACTCCCAATCTCTGGGACAAAGTGGCACAAAATGACTCCTGTGCATACTGGTTTACCCTCCTCAACTGAACAGATGCCTGCAAATGGCTTGTTAGAAACACCCCCTGGACAAATGAGCTTCCCACTGATTTCAAAGGTTAGTTTGGGAGGGTACTAGATGGCCTGAGCCAAGAAACACATGCATATTTATATATTTATATACATAAAGGTATAAATATACATACACATATACACTAAGTAGTAAAGGCAGGTATTTGGGTTACAGTTCCAAGTGCAGCTGTGAGTGCTCAGGAACCTCAGCTCTTGCCTCAGGTCCCAGTGCCACCACGAAGCCTGCATACAAAAAGTAGCAAATTTGGGGCAGATGAGCAGTGTTTGATCTTTCCTGACTCTGGAGTGACTTTGCAAGTAGAACATAGCAATGTTTTACTGCAGTTTTGCTTTGTGTAATGTTTTGTACACGTATGCACACCTATCTATACATGCACGTGCACACATGTACAGTGACATCCTTCCCTCTGAGCAGTGTTTTAATTCTGGGTTTTCCCTTGTCGTCCTTAATGATTGCAGAAAATCAGTGCAGTTGGGATTTGAACTGCCACAGGACCAGCTGGCTTTGGCACCACATCTCTGCTGAATCCCAAGTCCTCAGAAGGTTATTTATCACACCGCAGCCAGAGTTGTGCTGCCTGCCCGCTCTGCTGGGAATATTCCCTATCCCTGACCACTGGCATGATTCCCCAGGGAGAGCCCCACAGCTGTTGGAGCCAGTTGGGTGCCTTGCTCTGCAACCAGCACTCATATTTATGGTGTATGGGGTAAAATCTTTATTCATAAAGCAGCAGCTTTAGCTTTTCATTGTCAGCGTGGATGTTGAACTAATCAGAAAGGGGAGCAGGGAAAGGGTGGGGACAGGAAAAGAGGAGTTTGTGGGAACATAACAATGTTAAAGAAAAAAACTCTGCTTGCTGTCAGTTAAGTCTCTCCATTAGTTACCTCTACCATTATGGATTCATTTTAAGATCCAGACTTCAATATACATAACTTTAAATCACTAACATCCTTCATGGCTCTGTGATTTGCTGGTTCCATATGTAGCCTCTTGGCCCATTGTGTTGGCACGGGTTCAACTCTTGTTCTTCCTTTGGGTTACGGTTTCCTCGCTTTGATGGGGGGGTTGGAAGGGGAAGAAGAGGGAGAGAACAAGAAAGAGATGGTGAGACATAAGGCAAGTGATGGTAGAGAGGGAAGGGATGGGAAGAAAGGAGAGGAGCACAAGGAAAAGTAGGAATAATACAGAGAGAGAGAAACAGCTTAAAATAAATTAGAAAAAGTAAACAAGCAGTGTGGAAAGAGCAGAAAGAGGAAAACAATGAGAGGTGTTGTCATGAGCAGCTATCCCCACCTTGCTGCTTGTGGCAGTGCTGGGATGCTGTGGAGTGGGAGGAGAGGGCTGATGCAGCCTTTCCCAAGCTCCTGGAATGGCAATGCCAGCCTGCCCCTCATCCCAGTGCCAGGCTGCCCCTCGTCCCCTTGCAAGCAGGCGCTGTCTCCGCCTGAACTTTATAATTAAGCTCGCTGAGATTTTGCTTGGGGTCTGGGCTGACAGCTGTATTGAATTTTGGTTTATTGTGTGATTTATCAGGGCCGTCGATGGGCGTTTGGATGATTTAGTGCTGCAAAAATACCTTGGAATGCAATGCACAGCAATATCTGCATTATTAATAACAATAATAATAAAGATAAATGTCCCTCCTCAGAGCTTTCGATGGCTGTGCCACTCAATTTAACATTTTAACGGTGGCATGTGGCCTCTCCATGGCACCTGGTAGCGTCTGATGGATTTGAGCAGGCAAAGAAAAGGTTATTTGTCAAACACTCAGCCTCGACTGTACAGTATTTTGAAAGCTCCAGGTCAGAGCAGCCTGAGCTGCATTCCTGTCCCTGACATCCAGCGAGACTGAACTTTGTCATGTTATTAAGCTGTCAGCAGTGCTGGGGCGTTATTTGGATTTCTGGTGGGAACTCCTTGCACATGCTTGGGGTGCTCTAGTGGGATTATATCAACACCATTGTAAAACACACACAAATGAGCTGTGCTGTAATTACCACATGAAGACCTCACTTGGCTGGGTTAATCAGCAGAGAATGGAAATACCAGATAAACAGAAATGGCCCACCAGGATGTTTATTCCAGTGGCAACAATGCCATTGTTTCCTAGGAGACCAGCCTGGTTCTGGGGCTCCTCTGGCAGCCAAACCACTGACTGCTCATCTGTGCCATGGAGGAGCAACACGGAGCTCTGCTCCACCCATTGCACCAGCACCCAACAGACCAGCAGGACCAGGGCTGGGAAGAGTAGAGGGACCACAGTATTTACAGGTTTTACAAATATCTGTGATACTTGATTAAAATAAAATAAAAGGAAAAGTTTTCTCTACACCCTTGCACCAGTTCCACTCAAAAATCTGCTTTTCATGAGAGTCCTGTGCCCACCAGGTAGGACAGAGGCTGCTCTCTGAAGTGGAAGGGGCAATTATGGCTTTATCAGTTCCAGCTGCCTGTTGGGAAGGGAAGACTTGGGAAAAGCAGCTGTCTGGGGTGGCTTGTTATGTTGGTCACCATTCAACAAATCACATTTTAATGTACTTTTACGATTTGCCTTTTTGGGAGAGACACAACCCGAATTAAACTGACTGCACTTCCCAGTGCCACAAGTCACAGTGGCCAAGTGGGACCTCGGTGGCACCAACCACCCTGGGCAGTGCAGAGGGCAGAGATTGTCCTTCACAAACCCTCCTTTCTCTGCCCAGTACACTGGTCTTGTTTTACCTACACAGCCCCTGGGGGCTGTGACCGACACCATGGTGGTTTGTTTGCCAAGCAAATACTGAGCTGCTAGAAAATGTCCTTGTCCCAGCTGTTTGCTACAACTTCCACAACTCTTTCCATCGGTTTAGGGGTTTCCTGAGCCCTCCTTAACTCAGTGATGGTGTTTATCCAGAGTAGTTTGCATGAGCAGTGAGAACCTGCCTGGCTCTGTCAGGAGGTGATGGCAGAGCACTTGGTTAATCCCTTCCTCTGAAAAAACTACAGGGAAGCATAAGGGATGGTGACAAATAATCAAAGGGTAATGCCAGCAAGCTTTGAAAGAGGTTTTCCACATAGTCTGACATCCTGTCATAGTAATAGCAATAAAATAATGAAAATATATGACACTATATGCAAATAATGTAGTAAGTTCTTGAAGTCTTGCTACTCTCAAGAATTTGCAATCCAAATGAAATAAAGATTTCATGCTGGAGCCTCTGTTTGCAGAGAGACAATTGTCCAGAGATGTTCACTCATCACTCAAATGGTCAGGTTAGTAGTTTATCTCCCAGACACCATATGAAGAATAGGACCATCAGTCCCTTCCCATTCCTGACTCATAGGAGGGTTTTCTCCTCCATAGAAAGGAAGGAGAGGGGAAAAGGTGGTGGCTGTGTCAAGAGAACCCTAGGGACAGTGGGTTGGGGAGACATAGTCTGAGCCAAAGAAAATGATGTTTCCTTAGGGCCTTTTTGCCATCTGCTCGTTCTCCAGGAAAAAATGACCATGCTCTGACCATTTTCAGACCATGCTCTGAAAACTTCCTCTTGGAGTCCCCAAGTGCTCCATTATTTCTGAGACCGTGTAGGACACCAGACACTGAACAACCATGATAATCTCATTACGATTTCTTCCTTCCTGCTGTTTGCTACATCTCCCTGTGCCGTGTTCCCTTTTAGCTCTTGATCTCCCATCTCATGCAGAGGGTTGAGGTCCACTGTGCATTGGGGCTAAATAATGCAATTGATAAATAATACTGACCAAGAAGCCCTTATCCCTTCCGTGCCACCACCACTGCAGCAGTCTGTGGTGGTTTAGCCCCAGCCAGCCACTGAGCACCATGCAGGCGTTCACTCCATCCCCCAGTGGGATGGGGGACAGGATCAGAAGGGTAAAAGTGAGAAAACTTGTGGGTTAATAAAAATATAGATTCATTGGTAAAGAAAAAACCATGCACACAAACAAAACAAATCAAGGAATTCATTAACCACTTCCCATGGGCAGGCAGGTGTTCAGCCATCCCAGGAAAGCAGGCCTCCATCACATGTAACAGTGACTTGAGAAGACAAATGCTGTCATTCCAAACATTCTCCCTTCCTTCTTTCTTCTGAAACAGGATGCCTTATGATCTGGGATATCCCTTGGGTCAGTTGGAGTCACCTCTCCCAGCTGTGTCCCCTCACAATTCCTTGTGCACCCCCGGTCTCCTCACTGGTGGGGTAGGGTGAGGAGCAGAAAAGGCCTTGGTTGTTGTGTAAGCCCTGCCCAGCAATAACAAAAACAACCCCATGTTGTCAACACTGTTTCCAGCACAAACCCAAAACACAGCCCCATCCCAGCTACTGTGAAGAAAATTGACTCTATCCCAGCCCAAACCAACACACGGCCAAAGGGATGGACATGGCAGGTCTGCTCCTCTCCTGCTTTTATCCACTCTGTAGCAAGGCCAGGGAAGTCCTGATGTCTTCCCTGAGTGTGGTCCATCACTGGCAGAGACCTAGTCAGGAATATCTTGCTGCACAGGTGACTTGAAGTCCCAGGGGAACAGCTAAATTCTATAATCACTTTCCAAAAATTTGAATGCGCAGCTCATAGATCTTCTGTGTGTGTGGCTCCCAGTTAAGAGATCTTCTGAGCATTGTGTATCCCAGATGAAAAATATTTTTCAGCCCAAAGGAAATTCTCACTAAAAAACGTAATCATCTCAAAATTTTCCAAATAAAATTTCCTGTTTGGATGCGCACTCAAAACCCCATCAAACAGTTAATCTTCATTTACTAACCAGGATACCAAAGTTAAATATGTCATTGAAATTCAACATTTGGAAATTAAATTACGTTTTTAAGTGAAATAGCATCTCGAAAAGAATTGTTCCTTCCAGAGCACCAGAATAGGCTATGTTTGGTTGACGGTCGTCACCTGCTTGCTTTACTCATTTGCTGTCCCCTGGCATGTGGACTGGGTGAACATCTTCAGTTGTGTCTCAGCAGTAGTGTGGCCAGCAGGACCAGGGAAGTGACTGTCCCTCTGTGCTGGGCAGTGGTGAGACCACACCTTGAATCCTGGGTTCAGTTTTGGGCCCTTCATGACAAGAAAGACATTGAGGGGCTGGAGCATGTCCAGAGAAGGGAACGGAGCTGGGGAAGGGTCTGGAGCACAAGTCTGATGAGGAGCAGCTGAGGGAGCTGGAGGGGCTCAGCCTGGAGAAAAGGAGGCTCAGGGCGAAACCTTCTCGCTCTCTATAGCCACATGAAAAGAGATTGTGGAGAGGTGGGTGGTGGTCTCTTCACCCAAATAACAAGCAAGAACATAAGGGGAAATGGAAAGTTGCTTCAGGGGCAGTTTGGATATTAGGAAAATTTTCTTCACAGAAGGGGTTGTGAAACATTGGAACAGGCTGCCCAGCGTAGTGGTGGAGTAACCATTCCTGGAGGTATTTAAAAGATGTATAGATGTGGCACTTGGGGACATGGTTTAGTGGTGGCCTTGGCAGTGTTGGGTTAATGGCTGGACTTGATCTGAAAGGTCTTTTCCCACATAAACGCTTATTCTGTGACTCTGTGGTAAATGATCACTGTTTTAGTCTCAGAGGGGTGGGCACAGGTACCCACAGCTTTGTTTTGCAGGTGATCAAAGCTGGCCAGAGGGATCACATCTTTTGTTTCTTTGACTGCCACCTGAAAAAATGCATGAGCACACACTTATCCTTAAATCCGTGATTGAAGTCGAGGGGATTACATGGTCTGTTGATCCAGGATAGAGTTTAACCTGTCCTTGAAGAGGTGCTCATTTGGTTTCATGAATAGGAGCATTTCCACAGAACTTAGAGAGAGAGGTTCATGTAAATAAACAAAAAAAGCCAAGATCACGTAAAAGGCCAGTGTCACTGGACAGAGGTGACACAGCAAGAGAAGCACCTTCAGATAACTTCATCCTCTGCACAGCACTGACCAGCACCTTCAAAAGGAGATACTTTAAAGTGCCCACAGTTGGGTGCTAAAAATTAGTGAAAAATAAATTAGGGATATTAGAAATATGAAGATATGTAGACAACAGAATTTTAAATAATGAGGAGTCATGGGGTGATGAATTGTTCACTATGTAACCCATGATTTCCTTGTGGTTTTATGAAATGTCTTAAGCAGGAAAATAAGAAAGTAAACACCTCTGCTCCCAGTATACTTGAGAGTTGCATGTTTCATATCCTGCAGTACCAAGATTTCTTGTTTGGTACTTGCTTTCTCTTTGCCATCAGTCAAGATCTTCTGCAGCCTCAGAAGGAAAGACATTGCATATTGTTTTCCTCATAGCATCAAAACCAAAGGATTTCAGAGAAAATGTAGAGCTCACTTGTAAAACAGGGTTAAAAGCATTCCCCCACAAAAGAGAAAGTATTGTGACATTTGAAAGATTGTTCTTCCTGGGACTCAAGGTTTTTACCAGTGATCTGCATCTGTAGCCTTTCCCAAAATACTCTGTCATCAAATGATTCAATGTCATCATCAAAGAATTTTTGGCTACTGACTTTCCTTTAATAATAGTTGAGAAGTTTAATGAAAGGAAAGGTCTGCATAGATTTCTTCCTAAATTGGATGAAATCCTGCCTTTTTTCTTTTTTCTTGTTCTTTTTGGTAATATTTCTGCTCAGAGAAAATTATAGCCTCTGGTGCCAGTGACGTGCTCTGTATATTTTGTTTATTACAGCGGTTTTAACTGGAACCATGGGTGAGGGAGTATCATTATAAAATTCTTGATACCCCTCATATATTTGTGCAAACATAGTTGCAGGCACCAAAGGCAGTGGTGGAGATGCCAGTTTCAAAGCATTCTCTCCTTGTTTTAAAAATGTGGTGCATGCCCACATGCTCTCTAGGCAGGGAGAAACCCAGGTCCTGGTTCAGACCGGACGTCTGACCCCGCCTGTCCAACCCCACCTGGGGTGAAGCTGGGTTTCTGCAGCTGCCTCTGCAGCTGGGCCGTGGCTTGGTGGTGGTACCCAGTGGTCAACCCTTTCCTGGTGTTTGCCATCAGGAGCATCCTGAGGAGCTGTGTGGCTTCTCACAGAAGGGCAGCCTGGAGTGGTACAAACCAGGAGCTGCTGCAGTTTGTAGTAAAAACCTCTTGGCCATGTAGGTTACACACATGTAGTGGTTGAGAGGAGCAGGTGGTTACCCAACTTCATGGATAGCAAGTGTCGGGTCCCAGAGAGCTGCAAATTCATGCCATGTCTGCAGTACCAGTGAATATAAGCTCTGCAAAAAAGGCCTGCTCGTCCTCTCTTTGTAATTCTCTGTATTTCTTTCTTTACTACCTTCTAGCACTGAATTGCTTCTGGCTCCCTGTAGGACTGCAGGAGGTGACAGCTGCAGAGGAGGTAAACAAGAAATTGTTTGAAATGCAAGGGCCTAGGTTTTCTAAAGATCCAGGAGCTGGATTTCTTGCCATTTGATGTCTATAGTCTAGGACAGATTTTCCAATTAATTCAGCCAGCAGCACTGGGTGTCTCCCACCAGGACACTGGTATCCCACTCTGCAAAAAGCTTCAATCACAAAGATGTTAAACTGTCTGAGAAACCTGGCACCTGTGAATCACAGGTCTGCTAATTTATTTGTATTACTTTGTTATCAAGCCCTGGAACAGCCTTGCCAGGGAAGTGGTGGAGTCACCAGCCCTGGAGGGGTTTAAAAGACGTGTTGGTGAGGTGCTGATAGACCCGGTTTGGCAGTTCTGGGTTAATGGCTGGATTTGATGATCTGAGAGGGTTTTTTCCTATCTAAATGATTCTATGATTCTATGAATCATGAGGATCACTTAGTTAATGGAGATGCGGAGTGAGAGGGAACTGAGATTTTTATTTACCTGGAGGAACTGCCATTAGCAGTAAGGTCTGTGTGTGGCCTCTGCAGAGCCCTGTGACCCTGTTGAGATGAGGGCTCACACCACAACTTTGGGTTGGGCTTGTCCTCACCTAACATTGGCTATCTCAGACCAAGGTGTCTCTGCCATCAGTGATATGAGATGAGCACCCCCACAAAGCTGTTTGCCTTTCTGGTTGTAGACACATCCCTCTAGGACAGGAGGAGCACTGTTCTTTTCCAGAGGACCATCTCAGACCATAGATTTAGCTTTATGATGGATGAAGTCAAGTGAGAATTATCTCATGTGCATGCAAATGGGACTAGGGGTGGCCTGAGCTGAAGTACTGTGCTTGCACACTTTGCTGGATTGGGCAGTCAGCAGCTGTTAAATCAGCCCCCAGGAATATCTGTGCTTCCATTGACTGAAACACCTCTCTGAAAGGGACAAATTCTGCTCCAGCCCCCCAAAAGCTCCTCTCATTGCAGTGCAATAAGCCAGTGATTAGGAGACAACTGAGAACACATTTGTCCCTCCAGCGGCAGAGGCAGCTGCCAGCAAAGTGTGATGAGTCGGAGGCAAACCAGGCAAGAGCCATAGACATCTCCCACTGGAGCCAGGAGAAAAGCTCTTATTGATATCTCTGCAAATCAGGGCTGAGCCAGATGAAAGCTGTGAACAGAGAACCCTGTGTGCTGTGAGGTTGTGTTGGTCTACAACCAAGGAGGGGAATACTCTGTAGTCTACAAGACTCTCCTGGGCAGCATCAAGACAAATTTTTCTTTCATCAGCACAACTGGGATTAATATGGACTTCCATATTAATAGTTCTAGCGCAACTATTGTTTAAAATTCACTCTGTACATTTTCCCTTTTCTCTCCTTCCCCCACATCCTGAACATGTATTAAAATTGAGTCCTGAGCTCTGTACTGCAGAAATGACAACTTACAGTGCACATGCTGGGAGTGGTTGGGAAGTGTTTATATGGCAGGGTCATCTGACACAAAGAGGAGATGGGGAGATGGAACAAAACTCTCACAAAAGGCAGGAAATCAATAAAAGATTGGTCACTCAACCCTGGGATAAATATAGAACAAATTAGTGAGTAAATACCTTGTTGACTCAAGGCATCCTGTTGTAACAGAGGGATTCTGAAAGTGAGATGTGGATGGAGACCACAGTGTCTTGGGAAGCAATAGTGGGTTTGGTTACTTTGGATGATCCATATTTTTATGTTGCTGCTGCTATTGTTTTGGGGTTTTTTTTGGTTTTTTGTTTTTTAATTTTTTGTATTCTACTGAGAGACACAGTGTCTTCACCTATGTTTACAGATTAAACAGTGCCAAGGAGCATTTCATGTGCAGCCCCTTGGCTGTCTCTGCTGCTAAATTGCCTGGATTTTCCCCAACATGCTTCTGGCCTGATCCCAGCAGGGCCCAGTTGTGAGCTGGGAGCTAACAGAGAGCTCAGACTGTTCCCAGTAGCTGTTCAGATGCACTTTTGGGGAGTATTTAGCAGTGTGGACATGGACATCCAGGGAAGCATTGCTACCGTGTTTATGTACTAGTGTAGGCGCAGTCAGTGTGTTTGTGTTCAAAATAAAGTAAAATATTTAACCACATATCCATCACAAACAACTATTGGCAGATTTCTGGAGGTAGTGGGGTGGAAATCCATGGGACAGGTAAGCACCAGGGTCCTGCAGTCCTGCACCTTCCCTTGGGTGGCTCCACTGCATATTCAATGTCTGTATGAGCTGAGCTACCACTGTAAAATGGCAGGAAGTGGCAAATTTCCACACTTTTTTTGTTGGATATGTCTTTTGTCACTTTAATGAGCTGAATTAGCTGAGCAAAAAGTCAACAAAGAAGCCTGAGACAAGAGTCACAAGGCTTGGGGTGAAGGAGAGAGGGCAGGGATCCAGCACAGGGAGGATTTCCAAGGGTCCCAGTGGGACTTGCGCCTGGGCCATCGATATCCCATTGATGCTGGTGAGATCCCACACACTGGCTTAAACACCTTCCTCACCTGGGACTTGCCATTCTAGATGTTCATTTTGTTGTGTTTTGGCTCTTTTCTTCCCTCTCACAACTTATGTAATATTCCCGTCCCCCTTCTGTTCTCTGTTGTGTCTTTCCCCATGTTTTCACTGGGAACATGTGTATTCCATAAGTGTTCAGTCTTGCACATGTGTTGCTCATGCCAAGAATGAGCCATTCTGTATCAGGAACAGTCATTTATGGGGCAGGGAGTAGTCAAAAGATATTGTTAATCCTGACATTCGGCAGTGAGTGTTCAAAATCTTTGGATGCTGGGAGCATATAATTCATAGCAACAGCCTCAGACTCACCCCCATGAAGAAACCAAGTTTTCGTAAAATAAAAAAAAACCTATTCTGAGGTTGCATCCTATTTATTTTAAGGGATTTTCTGTTCCAAAAGTTCGATTATATAAAAAAACAAGGGTAGGAAAAATGCCTATTGTCCGCTGTCTCATCGCCATTTCTTATCACAATAAGGATAGGGAAAGATAAGCACTTTCCTTGAGAGGTAACCAATTTGATGAAAAAATACTGGAAAGGGAAAAACAAAATAACCCAACACACAGGCCTTATTCAACACAAAAAACTAGGAATAAAAAAATTGAGGGAAATTACTGGAAACTTACAAAAGCCTGTAAAAAGATGGTTTAAAAATCAAAGGGAATAGAAAAAAAAATTATCTTAATTCCCTTTCAAACAGCCCCCAGTCCACTATTTTGCAGAGTTTTAGTCCTTTAGGGCATTTTTGAAAATTCAAATTAGACTTACATGCATATTTACTAATGTTGAATATCATTTCTGTTTTGGAATTTGCTAAATAAACAGAGCTGGTTAATTTTATTGTACTACCTTGTGTTGATAGTACTTCAGGATATATTAATGCTTAAGAATAAGGGACCTGAGGCACAGAGAAGCATTAATAAAACAAGAACAATATTCTACTTAAATACAGAATATCTAGACTATATCTCCAGCTTCTTCACTGATGAAATATCCATGGGACAATACTGCCTACTTAAATTTACATAGTGTTTAAGGAAACATCTTGTAAAGGAAAGTAGATGGAAAGTCATTGTTCTCCTCTTGTGGACTTGAGATAAGTATTTGACTCCTGGCAGAAGCTGAACAAGTTTAAGTAAATGAATACAAGTGTGCACAGTGGGAACAGCATGGCAGCTAATTCATTTCCATAACCCGTGTGGTGGTGTCACTTAGGGATGCAGTTGAAAAAGAGGTATTTTTCTTTGCCCAAGATTTAACAGAAAATGAATATTCTTCTAGAAAATTTAAAAAATTTTGAAATGTTGACAACGTCAGTCCAAATGTGGACTTAGGAGGACTCAGCCACTAAGGGGAATTTGATCACTTAGGAAGCTCAAAATATCATTCAGAGTCTTTTACTGTCACTTCATGGATCTTGCTCTACCCAGGAGGTCCTACCTTCTTCCTATTCTTCTTGATAGTTCTCTCCACACCAGGCACTTGCCTATTATTTTTATGAAAAAAATGCTTTTAATGAGCTTAGTGCCTTTGTAATATGGATCCTCCAATGGACGGTTGTGCATCCTGATTTTCTCTGTGTGTGAGGGAAAAAAGAACCATGAATTGTTGTTCAGCATGAACATCAACAGTTGTTAAAGATGAGGTAGCAGGGACACCTTCCACTATCCCAGGTCGCTCCAAGCCCTGTCCAACCTGGCCTTGAACACTTCCAGGGAAGAGGCAGCCATAGCTTCTCTGAGCAACCTGTGTCAGGGCCTCAGCACCCTCACAATAAAGACCATCTTCCTAACATCTAATCTAAATCTTTTTCTTTTAGTTTAAAGCCATTCCCCCCTGTCCTTTTACTATCTTTCCAATTAAAAAGCCACTCTCCCTCTTTTTTTAGGCTCCCTCTAAGGACAGAAAAGCTCCAACAGGATCTCCCCATAGCCTTTGCTTCTCTGTGTTGAGAACACAGGAGGGAAGAGTATGGTCCATCCCCACCCAATCTACTTTCAGTGGCTCCATATTCACACCTCTCAAAAAAGCGTGGAATTAAAAGTTTTGGGAAGCGCGTTGTCTGCAGAGAGCGCGCGGTGCTCTGCAATGCCCAGCGCCTGTGGTTCTGGCACCAGAGGAGCTGACTGCTGCACTTTCACCAGCAGATCACTTAACGCAATAGAGAATTCAGTTCAGGGAGAATTCAGGGAAATTGCTTTTTTAATAACAGGGCAGGAGTTTTCACCCACCTCTTTCACCCTAGCTTGAGTGCTGCAGAGAGTAGTTATCTGTATGAACTGGCTTCCTCAGCCGGTCTGAGTCATTTTTCTGAGTCTTAAGTTTTAAGGGATTCTTTGTGGCTACACATTGACTCTGGTTTCATCCCTGGCATCCCTACAGGAAACTCAGTTGCACAGTTTTGGTGTCAGACTCAGCAAAACAGCCCTAGACTGAGTGGGAAGAGTTGGACCCTCTGGGAGAACAGAGACAGCAAGAAGAGGCAGGGTGAGGAAATGTTGCCCCGCTGCCCTTGTTATTCTAGTTCTGTGGATAACCAGAAGGTTATGGCCTTCAGCACTTCTGCCAGTCAGAGCTATTTTTGATTAAATATAAAGCCAGGAAGTTTTTAATATGGGCAAACCCATAATGGGTTGTGTCACTGGCAAGTTCTAAAAATTATAATGCTGAGTCTTTGTTAAATGACAGAACAATTTGCCTATACTTTTCTTTCTTTTCTTTTTTTAAATCTTGTATTTGGTTTTTTTAGATTCATCCATGGGCTTAAATATTAAAAAGTACCTTTCTTGATAAACACATTACCTATAAAATTGTAGAAGCTGACAACCTGGTCTGGGACACTAATACAACTCAGACTTTTATGCATAAACTGAGTATGGTCAGCAATATGTTCCACACTAAATGACATTGTCCTGTTATTACAGTGTGTTTATATCTTGCTGTGTGCTCCAAAAACTCCACAAGAAATCAGAATATATGTGGTAGTGATCAGTGATAAAATATGAATTAGCTGGAAGATATGTAAGGAATCAACTCAATAGAAAGAAATATTGAATGCAATGAGAAAAAATATGTGTTTGGCTGGAAGGAGGTTACTAATCAGGTTTTTTTTTTCAATAATTTTGCTTGTCATTAAGCATTTCTTTAGAATGAGCACATTTAATATGGTCATTCATCATTTTAGCTCAAAAGGCTGTTGATCTCCCAATCTGCTCTTCTGAGACTCCACCTGGAGTGCTGCATCCAGCTCTGGGGCCCTCAACAAAAGAGGGACATGGACCTCATGGAATGAGTCCAGAAGAAGCCACTGGGCTAATCACAGGGCTGGAGCACCTTTTCTACAAAGACAAGCTGAGAGACTTGGGGCTGTTCAGTCTGGAGGAGGGAAGGCTCCAAAGAGACCTTAGAGCCTCTCCCGGTACCTAAAGGAGCCTACAAGAGAGCTGGAGAGGGACTTTTCACAAGGGCATGGAGTGACAGGACAAGGAGGAATGGCTTTAAGCTGAGGAAGGGTATGTTTAGATTAGATATTAGGAAGAAATTCTGAGGGTGGTGAGGCTCTGGAACAGGTTCCCAGGCAGGCTGTAAGTGCCCCATCCCTGGAAGTGTTCAAGGCCAGGTTGGATGGGGCTTTGGGCACCCTGGTCTAGTGGAAGGTGTCCCTGCCCATGGCAGGGGCTCAGAACTGAATGGTGTCTAAGTTCCCTTCCAGCCCAAATCCTTCTATGATTCCACGGTTCTATTTTTTGCTGATGTCACAAAGAGAGGGGTTACTATTCAGGGAGATCTGATGTCCTGAGGGTGAGAAAAGCAGAAATAGTATGATTTCCAGCAGAGAAAAATACAAGGATTTCACTTTAGAATTATTAATGAGAATTTTTGCTTTAGTATCGGAGTCATCACCTGGAAGCAACTGAGATGTGAAAGGTGTTAGTTTATTAGCTGACAGCACATTTATTCGGAGCCACCAGTGCAATGGAATCAGAATAGCACAAAAGTCTTCCCAAAATGGAACATGTCCCCAGCAAGGAAGATGTTTACCACTGTTGGAAAAGATCTGCAACATTGCCTAATTCCTGGGTCCCTGTTGTTGTGTGGTCAAGCCTGAGCAAACCAACCCTGTGAGATCAGGGGTTTCACTAGATGGACCTGGCTGGGGTGCAAACAAATCCTCACCACACTTGCACAAAACCTTCTCTAAGCCAAATTGGCTTTCACCTGGCACATGATGGGATCTGAAGTACCTCCTGCAGAGCTGTGAAAACAAATCTCCTTGTAGGCTCCTCTCCATTAACACCTGGAGATATGGCAGCACCTTTCCACTGCTGCTGCCATGCAGCTGCCCAGGTCCATGTGCCAGCAGCCTCTTCTGAAACATCTGATACCAGTCACACTCTGAGACAAAGCCATGGTAAGATGAGCAGCTATTTCCAGTTTGGCAGCCTGGCAATTCTTGTTTCCCTGGGAACTGGCAACTGCCCACATACGCTGAGCCACTGTGCAAGAATCCATAATTAATGTCACATTTGCTCTACCATCAGTCTAGACACATTTGTCTAAACTATTGTTTTTAAAAAAGAAAAAAAAAAATATAAAAAATGTCAATCCCCAACAGACAGAGAGTAGAGAGTAAATAAAGCCTGGCAGGCTCTTTTGCCTTTGATCACTTTTGCTACATTCCTAGTTGTCTTTTGAAAGAGTCTGGCACAGATTTGAAAAAGTGATTTCCTTTATCCTTTTTGACTTTACAGTTGCCCTGCATTAGTTGGCATCACATAACAGAAATGCTGTTGGAGTTAAATAAAGGAGACACCATGTTCAAAGTTTAAGAGAACTATGTTGTATATTATTTGGGCACCTTTTGCTGTTGTGTTTCCACATTTTCATCAGCCTTAAAATGTCCAGAAAGGTTCAGAAATAGCTTGTTATCTCTGAAGTTTAGTCATTTGTGAAGTGTTAAACTGAAGGAATAATATTACAGAGGCTTTTGGTTCAGAAGTATATCATTAAACATCCAGATGAAAGCACAGGAAAGAATTCAATTCATAGGATCCTGATTTGATATCTTGCTTTATAGCACGTTATGATTTGTTCTCTAAAAATGCCAGTAAAGATCACCATATAGTTTCATAAGACATGGTGCTGTTTTCTGATAAAAAAGAGAAATCTTCCTTCCTTCCTTCCTTCCTTCCTTCCTTCCTTCCTTCCTTCTCTTTTTTCCTCTGTCTTCTCCCTCTCCCCTTTTCCCCATCCCCTCTCTCTCATCTCATTGAATTTCAGTCCTCTAAAGCTGTGTGGATTGCTTAAACCACTCAAGTAGGTTTCCTTAGAATTTAGTGGAGTATGACATCCTACCTGTTACTTTACAGTTGCCTCTTAGGGTGGAATAAGGAACACTCCTCTCCATCTCTTATACAGGGAACACAGTGAAGTTACTTAGATGCCACCTTAATTCACAATTTCAGGTGTCTACATATGTCAATATCCACCAGTGAACTACTTGTCTTGACTCCCACTATAGTCAAAACCTTATTGCTCTGGTTAGTGGAACCTTGGGCAAAGAACTTCTGACCAGATGTGGGTGTCTACAGCCAGATGAACCTCACTGACTGCTGGGATGAAACCTCCAATGACTAAATCACAGGTCAGATGCCCAGCACAGGTCTAAATGTGTCCTGAAAGCACTTTGGACACGATTCATCCCACCTTTCATGCCTAACTGTGGTACTGATCTGTCACTCTGGAGCAATGACCACTCTTGCTGCTTTAGCTTCTCACCAAATGTTATGTGATCTGCAAAAGTTGCCTGCAGTGAATTTTTTTCTTGAGATGGATGAGTTAGAATGACCTCAAACACATTCTTTAGAGATCCTATCTACCTATTTATAGCATTTCAAAGTTCTTATCAACATGATATCACCACGAAACCCTTTTAACTGGAGACAGAGAAGAGCTGCCTTTTGGGTTTAATGCATCCAAGCATTTTTGCCACCCTCATTCACATAGTTTCTGAGCATTTAACTAAAGGATGCAAACAGTCTGTATATTTACTGTCTCCCAGTTTTGTCTCTGACAAGAAATACCGTTCTAGAAAGCTGTCCACACAGCTCTCGTAACTACACTCTTGTAAATACATGATAGAATTATTATTGGATTAAAGAGAAGGATACACTGACATCAAGTGTCTTGCAAAAACCTGTCTTGAAGTGACAATAAGGCAAATCATGTAAAATTAGGGGGAAATCTATCATAAACAAAGGTTGTGCCTGTTTTTCGTGGCCAATTATTTTTATTTTGCTACGTGATGACAGCCTTTCTATATTTCTGTCTGAGTGAAGGGAGTTTAGAAAATAAACTATTATAAGAGAAATTTTAATAACTGGCAAGGTGAAGGAAGAAAAGTCAGAAGAGTGAGTGAACGGCAAGAAGCAGTGTGCAGAGGTAACATCTTCCTGATCCAAATAGTCTAGACCACACCTAAAAAGAGGCTCAGTTGGAATAAATCAAGTTTTCCCTATTAAAGTAGATATTTTAATAAAAGCAAAGATTCAGTTCTGTTCAAAATTGATATTTTGACTGAAGAGCTCAGATTTCTTCAGATTCAAAGTCTGTTTGGAGGTTTTTGAGGCATTTTTTTAGAGTAAAACATCCTTGGTGTGGGTGCAGTATCCCATAACTGCTGCAAGCATTTGACATCCCTTTTACACCATCTTTCCAAAAGCCGAGCTCAGAGAGTGTGCAGAAAGGCCAGGGCCTATCTTCTCAAGCTCTGTACAACAAAAACCTACAGCTGTACACAACTTTCATCCAGGAATTTAAACGTCTCCCCACTCTTCTGCCTCATGCACACACACATGTGCTCTGGACTCCTGTTCCCTTTCCCTGAGTGAACATCAGCAATCAAACAATGACCTGCAAGGAATGAGACACACAATTAGCAGTGAAATACAAAACAGCTGGTGCAGCTGAATAGCTGTTATTCTGAGCACATGAACCTGAAAAGATACTGTTTAGCTTATAAGACAAACAAAATTTCCCTTCTGCTTGATCTCAGAGACCATCTACCATCAGGAGCTGTCCATTTTCATTTAGTCTTTCTGATGCCAGGGCCAACTGTGCAGGGTTATAAACAAAGAGCAGAAAGTATTACTTTCCTTGTTAATTTGACAGTAAACAGTACTAATTTGACCATGCAGCTGTTTATTGATACCACCTCCCCAACAATTTAATATACAAAACAGTAGCCTGTGTGCTGAGACTGCACTGTTTATAATGTTCAAGGGGCCAGAATGGGCACAATTTCTTGCTGTAAAGGAGACATCAGGAAGAACTCCCATTTGTGCATTTGACCTTGTGCCAGGGAAGGCCATGGAAATCAAAGAATCATGGAATCACAGAATGGTTTGTGTTAGAGGACACTTAAAAGATCATCTTGTTCCAATCCCCTGCCATGGTCAGGTCATTTTCCACTAGACCACGTTGCTCCAAGCCCCGTCCAACCTGGCCTTGGACATATCTATGGATGGGGCAGCCACAGCTTCTCTGGGCAACAAATGTAAAAAATGCATTACTGGGAACAAGATGAGCAATTTTTTCTTCATAGGTGTCTTCAAGATGGTGTTTCCAGAAGCATTTCTTATTAGTCTGTGATTTCTGTGAAGTCAATGGGAACATTACCATCTACTGCTGTAGTATCTGCTCAACTTACTCACAGTGTGATGACACTGAAAATAGGTCTTAAATGTTTGTTTTTAAGACATTCTTAGTACTAAGAGATGACATGCTGTATTAACATGAAATAGTAACTGGTGATATCTACAAATGGTGATATCTTCACGCTTTTTCTTTCCCCAGCCTAACTTATCTCCCACCTTCTTTCATGCGTGCTTGTGGTTTTGACTTGCAGCTGCCAGATGCTGAGAGAGATCATCAGCTTCTCCAGGGAAAGGAAGGGAGAAATTCCACAGCAATGCCATCTTACTTGTTTTATTTCTCAAGAGTAGTCTAGACATGGCTTTTATTTGTGTGGCCAGAGCCCTGTGACACACTGCCAGGATATAAAGTGTCCTGCTGAAAAGCTGATGTCCCCATCCAGGGAACACTGAACCTACACATGCCTAAGTAAACAACATCAGCTGTCATATTTGAGAGGCAAGTGTAGCAAAAACAAAACATTTTTTCTTGCCCCATTTGCATGATTTTTAATAAGAGCTTCTCGCTTTTGCCTTTTCTTATACCTATTGTGTTAATGCTTCCTGGGAGTGATGACTGATGCTGTATCAGCTTTTTGGATGAAGGATTGTTTTAAAAGTTGTTGTGAATGTTTGGAAGAATTCATACTACTTGATTATGCCAAGTTTTAATTGGATCACTCTGACTTGGCAGAGATGGTGATATCAGCTTTGATTTTTATTTTATATCACTGTTACCCAATTTTCAAATTCAACAGTTTATTAATTCAAAATACATGTTTAGTATTCATTGAGCTGAAAGGGAATTTAAGTGTATATATAATATTCTTATGTGCATTGGCAATTCCAGGTGTAGCAGAGAGACATGAAAACTGCTTGCCACCAAATACACAGAAATCAGAGGAACAATATGGGCGTACCAGCAGAAATACTGCAGCTCCACTTGCTTTGGGATTTTACAAAGAAATTGAATTTTTAAAAAGTGTTTAGTGTCCATATATTCCTCCTAGGATATAAGTAAAGATCTAAGTATTTGATATTACATGCTGACATTCTTTTTGATTCTCACTGCATGCAAAATCAGGAGCTGCAGGTAAGTGTGGTGCTCAGAGCTGCCTCATGACAGGTAGCTGCTGAAATGTTCCTGGGTTCTGTTGGGTCAGAATATTAAAATGTCACCTCTTGTGACATAGGTGGGCAGAACTGCCAGTTCTCGGGGTGGTGGAATGTTTGCAAACAAGTGGGGATGAACCTTGCACTATACACACCCAGGGCATGGTTTTGATAATGCTGTGAAAGCTACAAGTGCTGCTGGGAATTGTTCTTCCATGTGGGCCTGAAAAATATCTTCTTTTCACTGAGTTCAAGCAAGCTTAGCTTAGCTGAGAAATGTGCTTCCTTCCTCTTCTGGGGTTTGTATTTGAGTGGTACCAATTGCAGCCATACTCAGTAAAGAGTCCCATGTCCCACATATCCTGAACTGGCATGGAATCATAGAATCATGGCATCACAGAATGGTTTGGGTTGGAAGGGACCTTAAAGATCATCTCATTCCAACCCTCCTGCCATGGACAGGGACACCTTCCACTAGACCAGGTTGCTCCAAGCTCCATCCAACCTGGCCTTGAACACTTCCACAGCTTCTCTGGGCAACCTGTGCCAGGGCCTCACCACCCTCACATGAAGAATTTCTTCTTAATATCCAATCAAACCCTGCCCTCTTTCAGTTTAAAGCCATTCCCGACTTGTCCTATCACTACCTATCCTTGTAAAAGGTTCCTCTCTGGCTTTCACTTGGCACCACGAAGTTAATTTTGTGGTTTTGTGTTTTCCCTATATGATACCACAACTTCAACAAGGGAGCTATGTCTGAAAGGCAGCAAGTGGCCTACAGCCACAAGCTTGCTCCAGGGCTGCTGACTTGCTCTTTCATATCACTTTGTGTGTTGGTTTTGCATCTGCTGGGCTGAGGTAAGGGGCAGTACCAGAAAAGCCAAAAAGTGGCTGTAGGTGGTCTGGTGGTGCATCTAAATAAATCACTTGTGGACCACAATAAAAGCCAGCCTGAAAGGGTGGTACAGCACTTCTCTGAGGCAGTTGCAGAGCAGCCCTTGCACATCCCTTTCCCCTCGTTTTTCTTCTGTGTACGTTGGCCCCTCTGGTTGACTCCAGACATGAAGACCAGTGCTGGCACTTGGTGAACCTGGCTTGGTTTGCTCTCTCTCCAAGTTTTCATAGAAGCCAAGGCCTCTTAAAGGTCTTAAAGATCTTTGCAAATGATAAATGACATGCTTTGTTTCAGTGCTTTGTTGTCTTGAGCCCAGAACACAGTTTGCAGGTTTCTTGAGTTCCTGTAGATGGTAACTGCAGGACAGTTGTCCTCAGCTCTAAAATGACATCTAAATGGTGAGATTTAAGCTCAGGGAGCCAGGAACAGGAAGGGTCCTTCCAATTGAAACTAATTGGATCCATGCTCCGATATCCGTGCCTGTTTCCAAAAGGGTATAATGATTCCAGCCAGACTGTTTGCTCAGTGTCAGTCTGAATTTAACTTTATGCTAGTTCACTTTATTTTAATTTGACATTATTTTCATGTTTATTTTACCTAATAAGTGAATCATTTAACTATAAAAGACTCGTTTTGGAGGGTTAGGGGTGGAATCTGGAATGGGTGAAGCTTGGAATAACCACTGACCTGCTCGATTATGCTGGAGTAGGGCATGAACAATGATGTCATGTCAGGGAGGCAAGCCAGACACGTAGGGGTGAGCAGGCCTGCCATTCTCTCTTCCTCATCATTGGAAATGTCATTAGACTTGCTTGAAGGACAGATATGGTTGAGTTTGTGATAAAGACACACTGAACTCTCCACCAATCAGAACACATTGATGTTATTGTTGAATTTTACTTTGACGAATGGATTCTAAGAGAAAACTAATGGCATTAGCACCACAAAAATACCGTTTCACTCAATCTGCAATATCATGATACAAATGAAATATGAGGGGTACACAGTATGTGATTCAAAAAGTGTGCTGTGAAACTGGGAAACTGTTTTTGAAAACTGGGCTCTTTCATCATTTCTCAGACTATCTTCCAATATAAGTTGTCAGTTCTTTAACAGTGAATTGAGCTATTCCTGATTTATGCTGTTCTGAAGGTATAATTTAGTAAAAGATACATTAATGTCTCATGACTTAGAGGGAATTGTTTCCTTTGTTCTCACTTGAGGTGGGATTTATCTTGTATAACTTCAGAAAGCCACATTGAGGATGCTCACCCAAGCATCTACTATAAGTGAAGGAAAGAAATAGGATCCCTCGGGGATTGCTCAATCTAGTCTGATTTTGTTATCTATATTTGGAAGAGAGATGTCATGGGTTTAAAATGCATCTCCCCCTGAGAGAGCTGGGGTGGTTCTGCTGGGAGAAGAGAAGGCTCCAACTTATTGTGGCCTTTCAATATCTAAAGAGGGCTAATAAGAATAATGGAGAAAGACTTTTTACTATTGCCTGCAGTGTGTCACTACAAGGGTCAGCGGTTTTAAACTGAAAGAAGGGAAATTTAGATTGGACATAAGGAAGAACTTTTTTGTGATGAAGGGGGTGAGACCCTGGGTTGGTCTGGATGATCTCTGAAGGTCTTTTCCAACCCAAACCACTCCATGGTTCTATGACTCTATGACTATAGAGTCCAGAGTGACTACTTCTATGCAGAAGTATATACCTGTAGTCATATGAACTTGGTTCTTGTGGTCTAAAACTGAAAATTCGGAAATAATGTGGTCTGACCCACATATTGCCTGGACAAATCATAACTTTAATGTAACTACCTGTATTTTCTGGAAAAGCATCCATTCTGGTATGGAGATCTTCTGCACTGTTTGAACTACTTATTTCTAGAGCTATATTTCCATTTGTACCTGCCAGAACATCTCTTATTTGGCTGGGATGAGATTACTGACTGATCCAATTCACTTGCTTATGAGGCTTAGTCTTCATTTATTATTTAGCCACCTGGAAAACTTTGTGCAATCTGAAAACTTTATGAACAGCAATATTTATACTTGTTCTCAGAGCAATGATCAAAGCACTGGATGACATGACACAATACCAATTCCTGTAGGAGCCCAGGGGGGGTACCATATTAAAAACTAATTTCCTGTTGACAGTCCTATTTCTGAGGTCTCTTAGCTAATAATTTCTTAATTCATTTTACTTATGTGCTGTTGACACTGTGCAAAGTTCATGGTTGCAGAAGAATGACGATGCAGTCAACTGACCTTGCAAAAGCCTATGTACCTCATATATCTCAGAAGATATTTTTATAGACCAAATGTGTTGGTTCAAAAGAGAATCGGGTTAATTTGAACTCAGTGAGCGGCCCTAATTACATATTATTTCTAAATTCTTTGCTTATTGAATCACTTTTCTACATTCCTTTAATTTTGCCATGAATTAAATCACATCAGTCAGCTATCTGCATCGTCTCACTTTTCTGCCTTGGAAAACTTGCACATGAATTTTGATCTCCTTGAATCCTGAGCTTCTATGGTTATTAAAAATAAGTATGAGCCCACTAAAATCTCTCTCAGGTAGTTTTTAGGTGCAAATGACCAAGATCTAATGAATTAAAAATTGTTAATTCCTCAGATTGCCAGAGCATGTTTCTTGAAGGCAGTTAGGCTGGAATGCAAACTCTCTTCCCACCTACAAACCACAGGCACCTGAGCTCAAGGAGAACCTCTGTATATGGGTCTCATGCAAGCCTTGGCTGAAACACGTGACTGCACACGAGTTGCTGTTAACAGTACGCAACACTTCTTATACTGGAAAAAAGTTGATGCAAGATCAATATATTTGAGGAATGACTGACCATGAGATTGAACTCCCAGAAAAAGAACTGCACAAAAAGACCAAGTAACTGACATGCACAAATCCACATCCTGATCATCTTTTTCCCGTTATCCTTACCTCTCAAGCACTGCATGCTGAAATCCTTTTGTGGGCCAAGTAGCAGAAAGGCAAGTCCTACCCTCATTAATACCAATTCAAGCCCACAGAAGCCATTAGGATTGGAACGCTCCCACTGGCTGCTACTTTTAGCCCAATGCTGATGCTCCTCTGCTTATGCAAAACCTCATTGATGAGATTTGGGATAACCGAAACCAAATGCAGCTGATTTAAGAGAATGATGGTGTTGTGGTCAAGGCACTGGAGCTGGGTATTGGAGACATAAATTCAATTTCTGGTCATCTCATGGTTTTGCTGTTTGATCATGGGTAAGTAGCACTGTAATAGTAATGCAGTAATGGATGCTACACAAGGGGCTTGGCTAGCTCTGGATCCTATTTTAATTGAGATAATGAGGATCTAAGCCAGCTAATTTAATTTCACAACTGTTACAGACCTGAGAGAGAATTTCTTTGCACTGAAAAGGAGTTACTCAAAGGGTAAAGAGGTAAAGAATAGAAAGTATTAGAGAACAAGTCTTGTCAGTACATGATACCTGAGTAATAAAGAGTTGATGAATGTTTAGTCATTCATAAAACATCTTCCTTGTACACATTTTTTTACACTGTTCTTCCATATTAATGGAAATACACTATCTTAAGGCAAAAAAAAAGATTTTGCTACAAGATTCATTCTGTTGAGCTGGAAAACAGCCATATAATTTTCTTGTTATTAAGCAACGTTATTTTCTTATTGACAGGGAAATAAGGCTTTGTGCAATTTTACAACCTGTATCAAATAAACTGAGTTAGGCAGACTTGCCTAAAGTTGTCTTGGACTCTCCCCTTCTCTCCACCACAGTAATCTGATCCTGAAAAATTTCACAATGAGTTTTTGGCAGTTGTTCCCCTAAGGTCCATGACTCTTCCGATAAAATCCTAGGCACTGATCAGAAAAAAACCCCTTCAAAGCTAGAGAGAGCACATTATTACAGTGGTTGACATCATGTCATCTGGAGGAAGACATTACCACTCAAAATTAACCATGGCCATGTGGTGAGCACTGTGGCTTCTCTTGACTTCAAAGCTCAACATGGTAGTTAACAGATGACAATACCCACTTCCTTGGGCCTTACTGAATTTACTTACTGGGCTTCTTGAAAATTATCTTCCCCACCACGAGTGACCAAAAAGTAAACCTCCACAGAAAAAAAAAGTCATTAGCATCTGTACAATGGAGTCAAATGTGCCCATGTTTATACGGGGCTTTGATGTGTGTGAACAAGTGCTGACTCTAGATTTTGTAAATTTGGTATAAAGTTTCCGTAAATATTTTTAATGAAGTTTTTGGTCACAGTGAGAACATGAAATCTGAGATCAGATATTTTGCAGGTCAAACAAAAGCATACGTCTGCTAGTCCACACATTGAGGAGCTTTTATCTATTTGTCTGTCGGACTTGCTGTTCTTCAGTCTGTCCATCCAGGGAATCATTAAATGCCCAAATGGTTAATTTGACTCCTGATATTTTCCTGCTGTGTGTGGAGCAGCTGTATTTGGGTCTCTCTAGGGTAGAAGGATGGAATTAGGCATACTTAGAAGTAGGAAGGAGACTGAGAGAGGTAAGAGAAGAAGGGGAAGAAGGAATGAGCCCTGCTTTTGTGCTCACTGCAGTCTGGATGACTCCCAGCATTTCTATTGCTCATTATTCCTTTGAAGTTAGTAAATGTCTGTGAAAATTACTGGTGAAGTTTTCTCACCTCCACATAACTCTGGTAGAAGAGGACAGTTTACTTTCACTGCTGCTTTCTCTTTTATCTTTAATAAAGGTCGGTCCACAGTCTGCATCAATAGAGGCCAGTCCTTCCCACGTGAATGTTGGCATGGTGGCACCTGATGAGCCATGGAGGGGGAAGAGAAAATGGGATATTTTTTTGATACCTAGGATATTACATTTGAAAATAAATAAATAAATAATCCAACCAACCTGAAAGAACGTTTTTTAGTTGTAGAAACAAGCACTTAAAAGCTGACAAGTGCCAGAATTAAGGGTGTCAATCAAGCTCCAAGTGTTGCCTTCTAGCACTGTAAATTATGATAGTCTTTAGTTATCTAATCATATACATTTTTTCCTCAAGGCTTCAAGGTCTCTAGTAATGCACATGTAAAAATAAGGAGCAGAAAAAGAAATGGAAGATTTGCTTATTAAGTTTGCATCAAATGAAGCACAGCTGAGTGCAGAAGTGGAGCTGCAAAAAAAAAGGAGCTAATAGCTGCAAAAGGGGAGTTAAACCACTAATTTTGAGATAATAAATTTTTTGACAATTATTATGATGTCTTCTTCGTCTCTGTATCTGGGGAAGTGTTGACTCAGATTATAACTAACCATCTGAGCAGTCATCACTTTGACAAAGTGGTTCCTCTGAGGCATTACAGATTCTAGTTGGTTGTGAAACCATAAATGCAATCTTCACACACATTCAAATTTAGAAGATTTATAGAGATGTACCAGAATTGCTATTGCACCTTTACTGTTTTGACCGAAACAATACTGATACATGATTAAACCTTTCAAAAGATTTTGCCCAGCAAACTGGGAAGTCCTTCCAAGTTTCTGTAATCTCATTCATTCCTCTCTTGCTGGTAGAAAAAAAAATTTAGAAGTTCTAATTTTGAAGGCATTTTATTACGGACAGTAAAGCAAAGCTGTGTTCTTACACATACAAGTCATGGACATAGTAGTCTTCTTGACCTGTCCCAAAGCAAGCACACTAATGGTAGAACTGGTCATCTCTGCCTAAGCTCTGCTGAAGGAGACCCAAATCAAAGATTACCTAAGCAAAAGGTCTACAGTATCTCTTCAGTCTCTTTATATCATTAAACACCTCTGGTCTCACCATTATCAGCAAGGAGGTGAAACAGAATTTCACTTGTATTGACTCAAAAGCTGGTCTTAAATCCATCCCACCATAGCATCCAGCAGAACAAGGCTGATTTGGCAGCACATCCAGAACAGTTGTTTGTAATGAACTGCAAAGGTCAGTTTACCCTTCAATCATTACTTAGGTCTGGAGTAGAAAGATACCTGGTATTTATAGTCCCCCTGCCTGTACAAACCAACCCCAATGCCACTGCTCCTAATGAAAATGGCAGTGAGGGAATGATAATGCTTCTGTCTGTCTCATCATGCGTGTGTGCAGGGGCTAAAGACAGGAAAATCATAAAGTCTAGTTTCTTCTGCTTTGAAGCCTGCTTTGTAACCTTATTGATGTCTTTCTAATGTAGTTTTACGTGTGTGTGTGTGACATATCAGAATTAGAGAAATATTAAGTCAGGAAGTCTGGAAAAGATTTTATGAAGATGTTGAAGACATGAACATCATCCATGTTGTTCTTGACATTTTTGCATGTTCTAAAAAACACCCTGTAATGACAAACTCAAATTCTTAAGTAATATATTTTCTTAGCTTTAAAAAGTTTCTTCTCTTGTCAAATCTAAATTGTTCTTGTTTATTTTCAAGCTTATTCCTTCTTGACTTTCTTCCCTTGCTCCTTGTCTGTACCTTGTGTGTCCAAACTCATAAAAATTCTGAAGTGTCCAAAGCAAAGTTTTGTATTTCTCTGTCTCCCAAAGAAAGTTTTAACTTCAGTTATATATCCCTGTCTAGGAAGATATGGTTTAAAGGAATGGGATTTTCACTTTGATCTTTGAGTATTTTTTTGGTTCAACCTGGTTTTTCTTGGTTGAAGCTCTAGAGTACGCTTTGGTATTCTCCAGCTGTGGAAGAGCTTGCCCTCCCAAGTGACTGAAAGAGCAGCTCCGCACAACCTGGTGAGGAGTTGCTCTTGAGGTGAGGGAATGGTGCTTTAGTCCTCTCCCAATTACCAGGAGTAATTTTTGAACACCTCCTTTCACTAGGGATCTCAACAGGCAAGTCTATCTCACATGGTGTCCAACATAAAACCTTTTACCTTTACAATTAGAAAAGACTTCAAACACTGTCTTCTTGTGGTGAGAGATACCTAGAAAGCCACTGTAGTGAAATTCAAAATGAATCCAGCTGTCTGCCACCCTATGTCACAACTACGTAGAATAAATGTGTTCCCTTCCAGATTTACTGAGAAATTTCAGTTATGTCCATATAAAATTTTATGACATTTCAGACAGGTTTTTTCAGTTCTGTCTACTGTCTCCATTTCTAAAAATGCTTTTTCATTGCTTGATGGGTTTTCTTCTCTCTTTTTTTTAATTTTACGTCTAATAACATTACTGAAAAGTGATGTGAAATAGATAAATCTGTCAGTTTCCTCTTTCATTCTCAGACTCACACACGTATGAACCAGAGGATGTGCATGAAGTACAGGAGATAGAAAGAAAATTTAGAAAATCATGTGCATGCCCTTTTTTACTTCTGTGGTGAATGAAAACCTGAAGTCCTGAAGTACCAGAGTCCTGCAAGACTTGCAAGGCCAGCATGCTGCTGCCAAGAACATGTTGTCATTTGTGGCTCCTCACACTTCCTTGACCACAAGAGAGCCTGGAGACAGGAATCCACCACTGAGGCTTTGAAAAAGCTGCATTAGGTTACTGAGCAACTGGATTCATGAAACACTCCTTGTTATCCTATTTGTGGTGTCTCTCGGCTTTGCAGCCCATAGCCACATGCCAGTTTCTGACAGCATTATTACCTAGGATAGTGTACATTTTCATGCTAGATGGTCTGGTGTCTGTGTTATCCCAGACACAAATTAGCTGGGAAAAATGGATATTACATACAAACGCATGCATACATCCTTCTATTCTTCAAGAGCTTTAGGTCACAAAGGCAAGCAAGAAATTAGGAAAAGCCATGGTTTAGGTAGCTTTTGCAGTCTCAGTTTTCTTTCCATGTGCAGAAGATCTATGGAGGCATTTAAAACATGTGTAGACTTGGTGACATGGTTAAGTGATGGACTTGCCAGTGCTGGGTTAATCATTGAATTCAAGGTTCTTAGAGCTTTTTCCAACCTAAACAATTCTGCGATTCTATAGTGTCTCAAATGAAATTATCATATCCTATCTCTTCCAAACCATCTTGGTCTCACCCAGTGCTCAGGATCAGAAGTCTCGAGACCCAGGAGATGCCATGTGGCAGTACCATAACTTGTGTGAGGATGTGGGGAAATGGAGTAAGGGACTACAGGGGCAGAAAAGAGAGGTGTAAGAGGCCCCATCTGCCTTCTTGCTGAGATCCCGGCTCTTGGTGCTGGGAACACTTGTGCTTACATCTCCCCATGCAATTAGAATTACTTAATTTCATTCAGCTGACAGCACAAAAAGCTTGCACAGAAAGTTCATTTTTCCTTTAAAAACTAAATTGCCAACTTCTGTAAGTGTGGGAAAAGCCTTAACAGACAATCCTTTTCCCTTGCCCTCCTTATACCCACACAGCTGGTGCTTTACCCATCTCCCTCCCCAGCAACCTCCCTCATGCTGCTCAACTCCAGCAGGAGGAGCAATGGGAGCACACGAGAAGCATCCCCCGTCTCTGTGCTCCCCCAGCATTACCAGCACCCCTTCCACAGCCAAGAGCAGCAAATTATCTAGAAACTCATATTTGGCTCAGGGCTGGAGGAAACTCCAGAGCTGTTAAACTTGAAAAAAAAGGTCTCTGTGGAGTGTGTACGACCTCAGAGTTCCCAAAGGCTCATTTCATAGGATAATTTCACCGGGTAATTTCACTGGAGAAGGTTTTCGCAGGAAAAGGCATGTCTCTGACAGTAGGGTAAGCCCCTTGCTGAATTCCAAATCCCTGCTCCAGAGAAGAGGGATAGCAGAATTTTTTAATGAAACACCTATTTAGGTTCTGTTGTGTTTTATACTGTGAGACAATGGAACTTTTTTCTCGGGCTTTTTTTGGAAACAGGTGAACTGCATTTATAAAATTTCAGCCCAAATGGTTAAAATCATAAAGTTATGGAAACGTATATTAGGAGTGTCATAATGGGATGAAGTTTAGACTTCACTTACTGTAGACCAGGATATGAAAGCCACATATAGGACAGTGTTCTCTGAATAATGGTATGGAGTTAAGGTCTCATGCAGTTCTGCAGAGGGTTGTGCAGCTTCCTCCCAGTGCTGTCACAGAGGGCATGTCCCACACCAAGTGGGCTAGAGGAGGGCTAGAGGAGGGCTAGAGTTTCTTTATTCACCTGTCCTCCCCACTGTTAAGTAGATTCCTGGACAGATACAGCTGTACCCTTAAAAGGGGATTGGCAGCATTTAGAAATGACACACATTAGACTCTGCTATTTAGCAGTGCCAGAGGAAGGATTTGTGGCAAATTTAGGAAATACAGCTGATGGTGCCCTGGAGGCACCTCCAAAGTTAGGTGGGAGGTAATTCAGGGATTTGGACCTTAGAAGGATAGTGACGACAAGTTAAGCACACAAGACCTTTTGTGACTCTGGGCCCAAATAGCTGTGCAATGAAGAATATTGTTAAAAATCACAGAATCACAGAAGGGTTTGGGTTTGGAAGGGACCTTTAAGATCATCCAGTTCCAATCTCCCTGCCATGGACAGGGACACCTTCCACTAGATCAGGTTGCTCCAAGCCCCATTCAGCCTGGCCTTGGACACTTCCAGGGATGCGGAATCCACAGTTTCTCTGGGCAATCTGTGCCAGGACCTCACCACCCTCACAGGGAAGAATATCTTTCTCACATCTAATCTAAATCTCTCCTCTTTTAGTTTAAAACTATTTCCCCTTGTCCTATCACTATCTGCATCTTTCCCTCTTTTTAATAAGTCCTCTTTAAAAATGGGACATTTGAAATGGAAACCACCCTTAAGAAAGCCAAGAGAAAGGTCTTGAAAAATTCTAGAGAAAGCCAAGATGTCAGAAAGTAAGAACAAGCACTGGTGTTGTCCTCCTGGATTTCCAGTGGTGTGTTTTGGGGTGGAGCAGTGCCATGCAGATGACACGTCCATCTGCAGTCTTGGCACTGAGCACAGCGAGAGGTCCGCGCATCCGTGGTGGAGGGTGATCCAAAGTGCACAGCTCTCACCCTTCAGCAAGTACACTGCTAATCACCTAGATGGCCACAGAGGCAGAGGCCAGCTGGTCATCATTTACCCAGAGATTCCTGAGGCTGGAAAGGGCTGATAGGGTTGAGGTTGAAGAACTCACTGCGACTCTTTTGCCCCGCTCCACCGGGAAAAAAACAAGACTGGCTTGGTACAAGCCACTGCGAAATGGCAGGACATTCTTGTGGTTGGCTCAATCATAATTTGCTTTGGAAATATTTTGGACATCTCTCTTCTTTGTTGGGCAGGGGAGGAGGAAGTGTTTGAACCTTTAAACCCAATGTGTCTGGCTCTGTTCCTATTTACTGCTGTGTGATAAAGTGAAGGCAACTCTTGAGCTTAGGAGATGAGTAGAGCTGGTTGAGTGTTTCATACCTGCCATTTGCTTTTATTAATTTATCTGTCTAAATGGTTTGTGCTAATGTGTTGTGCTTCCCTATCTATCTCTGAAGAACAACAGTTCTTGGGATGGATAAGCAGTTTAGAAAAGGTGAATTGACTACACAAGTGATATTGCTCCATTAAAAAACCCATCCTGCTTTCTTTTCACCTGCTTTTTTCTCTCACACAGCTTTGGGCACAAAACAATATTCCAATGGCAACTAATTGTTTTCTTTTTAGCAACCAGCCTGAATCCTTTATCACACATACAAGATATATACCAACAGATCTGATACATAAAATATTGAAAGGGCATTGGGGTAGATAGAGACATGAATTCAGAATCTGCTGGTCCAAAATGTGGATTTAGCACCACCAAGAAGGCAATCTGGTGTGCAGGATGTTCAGATCTTTGACTGTGAGTCCTAATGCCAGAAATTTCACCTCTCTGTGCCTCGAATTATTATCCTATAAACTGGAGTTAATTTTACTTGTCACTTTGTAAAATACTTTGAGGAATATTGGCCAGAATTACCATCTAGGAAAAAAGTGTTATTACTATTATTAGGACTGATGACACAAAGTTAAGCTGTTCCAATTTTATCCAACGGCCAAACACACGCTCCAGTTTTACAAATTACAGTGTGGGCTATCCGATTTCATGAGCACACTTGCCACTCGGTGCCACAGCTTTATACCTCTGGCTCCACAGTTAACATGAACTCAGTATAATCACCACAGAATTTATGTCAATTTTGTGGAAATGTTATGATTATTCACAGCTGACACTTCAAAGGCATCTTAAAGCACTTCACAGCCATAGAGTTTCCCGTCATGAATCTCAGGAGATCTACCTGCTGCACTCACCACCGAGCCTGGAAATCTGCCCACCGAGCTCCAACCTGTGCCCACACAGGGAGCCCAGCTCCTGCACTCATGGGAGTGAGCCCGGGACAGGAACATTCACCTCTGCTTCCATTAATTGGCTCAAAAGTGAAATTTTCTGGATCTGCGCAGAGATGGACAGGGGATTGTCCATAGCTGAAGTATAAAAAAGGAGGCTCTCTGGATTATCAGTCTAGGATTATATTTTATTCAATAATGTAAACAAGCACAAATCCCCAAAAAGCTGGAAAACGAACCTTTGCTAAGCCTCTGCACTGAAACTCAGCCTGTGCTGGGTTAATTGTTGGACTTGATAATCTTAAAAGGTGAGTAAAATGGGCTGAGAGCCCCTAGGACATTTGACAAAATGTTTCAAACAAAAGACAGTGCACATAAAATAATGACTCATATAATATATATAATTTAAGTAAAACACTTTATGTTTGAGCAGTTGCTATCTGCTTTTGATACCATTTTACTACCTGTATGAGAAAAAAAGTGAGATTCTGTTGCATGGGAACTTGTTTAAAGTCTCAAAATAACTTTTTTTTTCTTTTCCACGGTGAGGAAATGAGAGGTCTGAGCCAAAAATCAAGGTCTTCTTATGCTGCATGTTGTACAGAAAGAGAGGAAGAAGCAGGCTCTGACGCTGAAAGATAACTGTCTGGAGAGATGAGATTATGGGCACTAAAATGCAAGTACTGTTTTCCTGACGTTGTAAAAGGGGAACTAACAGCTACATGCATCATGCAGAGGTTTGAATATCAGTTTTATCTGAGATGAGAAACTTCCAGCTTGGAAAAAAATCTATTCCAAGGAGCATCAGCCTTGCCAGTATCATCTGATCTTGTGTTGGAAGGTACAGGGACCAAGATGACCTTGTGGTTGTACCCAGCTACTGACACTTTGATGCAAAAATGGCCACAGGCAGGGTTGTCATCTTGTGGGTTTGAGGCTGAGTTCCAGTTCTGGACCAGCACTCTGCTTCCACCTTCCTGTGATGGAGATGCTGGGCTCGGTCTCCTTTTTTCCTTCTAAGCATTTACTCAGTGCTCCCTGATGGCAGCAGCTGCTCCTTGGGGCATTCAAAACTGAGGATGCTGCTCCCAAAATTAAATGGAACAACCACCTTCTGGTCTGAAATCTGTCTGAAAACTGAGCTCCACGTCACCAGAGACTGCGCTCCCCCTCCGCTCAGAGGAAGCTCATCTGCAGCACCGGGGCCTGAGGCTCTCAAGTGTCAGACGGGTCCTGTCACCCTGACACGTCAGGGTGCAACTCAGGAGCCTCCAGAGCAGAAAGCCATGCCATGAGTTGTAATAACTCATATCCTCTGCGGGTTGGTGGAAAGAGGACCTGAAACTCAGGCGCGCCAGGGGCTTGCACGAGCCACACACTGTTCTCAGCGCCAAATTTTGGTACTCATGCATCACTGGGGGTTTTGCATGAGAATTAAGGTTTGGTTTATTAAGCAAATAAAGTTTCTACCTCGTGTCAGGTCTTCACCTGCATTTTTTTACCTTTTTTGAGCAGTGAAATGGTGGCTTAAGCATTTGCAGCTAAATAAGGGCGCGAGATTAGGTAAGCATGGTAATAAAGGGTTGTGGAAATGCTCTGACCACAACTCAAAGTCACCCTGTAGGAGAATGCACATGGTTGGGGGTTAGGTTTATGAGAAATAAAGATCTGAATGATGCTGTGCTTGCGAGTCATGGGCCTTGTGTTTTCTTAATGCCAGGAGTGATTTATTTCTTATAAACAGCTTTGCTCAATTGGGGCATCCAGTTACTACAGACCTTGTTTGGTATAAAAACTAATGGCATAGAAAAATATTGCTCTAGCAAGGTTTAACTGGTCGTCAGCCCAAACATGTGGCTGAACATGAATTCCACTGCTTGAAATATCCTCTGGTCGCTCAGCAACATCTTAATGTCAAGAGGAGATTATAGTCAGCGTTCCCGTTGAGCTGTGACTCAGAGGTACTGTATGGAAAGAGGACATTTCCAGCAAAAGCGTGATATGGAAACTAAACACAGTGCTGGAAATCTTCCCTCCCATAGAAAAAAAAGAAATGTGAAAGGCTAGCTCTTCTGAAGTGGAAGTTTGGCTGCTGCTGGGAACGTTGTGAAAATACACATTACATGCCTAGTTCCTCATATATAACTGTGTTTCACGGAGGGTTTCATCACCCACCTTTGCCCTTCCTTTTTTAATTCAGAAAAGGCGCAGGAAGAGAACTTACTGCTCAACAAAAATAAGCGAAAAAACTTGGAAAGGTGACATTTTTGCTAAGCAGGAACTCTGATAAGTTGAAATAGTGTCATTTTGCTTGTGTTGCATAAAAGCTGGCTATTAACATACCTTAGATACTTTGAGAGGTATGGAAATGTTTAAAAAAAACATGGACTGAAGAGACTGGCCTCAGTGAAATTTACATTAAAAAACCCAAGGAGACACTTAAATATTCATAGTTTCCATTTCTAATCTCTCTCCATGTAAGTTTCCTGACATACATAATTCTCAGCTATGTTTGTGAGATGCCCGGCATCCCGAGGTCAGATACATATTTCTTGTTGGGATCCAGATTGGTTATTTTAAATGTTCTGATCCTGTACAGGCTTGCATACAAGAGTAACTGTAAAATGATCAAGACTGTGTGCAGTTTTAAAGCCAGCCACATAACTGTGAATATTTATATTTTTAAATAGATATATATATACACATATGTGTTTGCAGGATCGTGTGATATGGAATTTAGGGGAGAAAAATAAAGGTACCAGTGTGTTTAAATACTTGGTTGATGGGGGTAGGGGAAAGAAGTTGGAGCCAGACTCATGCCAGTGGAGCCCAGTAAATGAAGAAAAGGCAGTGGGCACAAACTGAAACACAGCAAATTCCACTTAAACATAAGAGAAACCTTCTGCAGTAGGTGAGTGGTCAGGCACAGAAACAGATTTCCCAGGGAGGTTGTGGAATCTCCATCCCTGGACATATCCAAAACCCAACTGAAGAGAGTCTTGGGCAACCTGCTGCAGGTGACCTTGCTCTGAGCAGGAGCCTGGATTGGGCAATCTTCAGAGGTGCCTTCCAGACCCAGCAGTTCTGTGATTTTGCAATTCTGTTGAAGAGAACACAATTACTTGGATTTATCTGAAGAATGATTTCCTCAGTTGTTTAACTTCATTAAAACCCATAAAAGTTAATAGAGAAATTAAGTGATGGCCTTTGTTCCAGAATAAACCTGCTCTACTCATATATAAGGTTGCTTTAAAATCAATTCTTTGTTTTAGGTCCCCAGGTGTATTTGGTAATCTTGTGCAAAAGTAGTGAATTTCACAGATTGATCATTCAGTTTGTTAAAAAGTTCTTTCCTCTCATGTGTTTGGAAAAACTGTGCTTCCATTTTCTTTTTTTTTTGTAGTTCTCTCACTATGAGGGAGAATACACAGCAAAACTTGGTTTTGTTTATTATCTCACATATCTTCAAAAGAAATTGTACCTATGCGAAACCAGCATGTGACAAATTTCACTAGCACTGGAATAAAAGTTGAAAAAAATGGGTGAAGCAGCCTAAAGGGTTATGCAAAGAGTACCCAGGTAGCAGCCTTTTGCTGAAAGGGTTGTCTATCAGCATTTTTTTCAGTATATTTCTCTTCACTTGACAATTTTCCAGTTTTCTATGTGCAGTGATTCAGTTCCTAGCAGACAATGGCCTGGGTCCGGTTATGACACTGGCCTTAGAAATGATTTGCCATGAGAATCTGAGCTGAATTTCACGAGCAAGAAAAAAGTTTATGGACATTCAAATCCTGAATTGGATATGAATTTTGTGGCTGGGGTTGTCTGAAATATTTGCTGTTGTTATTGCAGGAGACCTGGACCTCACTGTTCTCGCTGCAAAAACTGCTTTAAAAGTGGCTTCTTCCATTAAAAAGCCAACAGTCTTAAAAAACCCTACTTTTCTGCATTCAAAAGCCAACAATTCATCAGAATAGTCTGAGACTGTCCACTCCTGAAGTGTACCAATGCAGTGGGAGTGTCTGGTGTCTGAATCTGGAATAAATCGCCCAGTGGGATAGAACTGACCACTGGCCACCCACTGGATGAGAATAAGCCAACAGGTAGCCCTGCAGTAAAAGTCACTGAGGTATTGCTGGTCAGTATGATAAGGGCTGGGATAAGTTGTTTTTTTTTTCAAGTTGGTCATCTTTAGACAGTATGGCAAAGGAAGTGTTTAAGAAGGGAACCACAGTAATGAAAATAGGGAAAGTTTAGCGATATTTATGGTAAACCTCCTCCAAACTCAAGGGGGAAAGAGGTGTGAATATATTAGGAAAAAATAGCAAATAGACAACAAAGATTAAATTCACAGGCAGTTCAGAGCCTGTACTACCAGGCAAAGAGGTGCATTGAAATGATGCTGACTTTTGGAGAACTGTAATTTGATTTGTTGTGCTGCAGTTCAGAGGAGAATCCAGGCTCTGGTTACTGTAGCACTAAAGATCCTCTTACTGCTGGCGTAAACAGGAACCTCTTCCAAGTGGAGATAAGCAGCAAAGGATGTAATATTGAATTATTCTGCCAGTCTAGAGGTGACCCTTCTGCAGCAGGCTTGGGGCCCACACGTGCATGGCAATGCAGTGAGGTTATATCCCACTGCTGCTTTCACTGTGTCTTTTCTGTGGCTGAGAGGGGGCTTTGGTCCTCAGGGCTGCCAGTGTCTTTCCTGAGCACTGCATTTATTTTAAGAAGTAAATATCACTGGGCCAATGTGTGCACTTAGCCTTGATGAAGTCATTAATGTGGTTTCCAGCACACTGTTCATAAAATTCATGCCTGCACTTAATTGCTACCATGTTCTTCCTCCTCACATGCTCTTATATTAATAACAAAAAATGCTGAAAGGCCTAATAAGCTACACACAGTAGAGGAATGCTTGAAATGCTATTAGCTGGTCACATCACCACAGACATGCAGGCCAGTTGTCAAACAGGGGACTATGTGTTACTTAAGGCGCTGAGTAACAGCAGAGCCAGAGAGGTGGCTCATCCCAGTTCTCCCAACCCAAATGTTGCCAGCATATGCACAGTGCTGCGCATGATGGGTGGGTGGGGAGAGGAGGGGGATGCTGCTTATTTATTCTTAGAGTTCTGTCACCTTTTTGGTTGGCAACTCCTGTGATGCTGAGCTGGGGGCTCACTGAAGAAGACAACTCTGATATTCTCCTAGGAAAAAGTAGAGTTGTCACACCACGGACAGCTTTTCTTCCTGAGAACTCCTGTGTGGTGTTTCTGAACTTACACCTCTACAAAGGGCCAGGACAATGCCTGGGTTCTGCCCAACCTGCTTAATTTGGGGCTTTCTTTCAGGAAAAGGGAAAAAAGGGAGTAGGATGCTAACTAGCTATTGGATAGATCAAACAATTTCAGGTATTTTTTCCTTTAAAGAGTTGCATTTATCTCACTTTAACTCTTTAAAAGTCAAATTTCTTTGCTAAACAAGTTGGTTTTTCTCTTGTATGGTTAGCACATTCACAGTTCATCAATCTCCCCTATTTAGGGATATTTCATCCCTCAGTAATCTCTGCCTACTCCTGATCTTAAGGGTCTTTCTCAACCTAATGCTTCTAACATTCTAATCCCTCTCTGACCTTTTCCTCCTGACTTCAGAAGGAATCTCAATGGCTTGCCTAGGTTAGGTCACTAAACTTTGGAGAGCCAAACTGGAGATGAATCCCACTGCCTGTGATCGAATCCCAGCTCCCCAGCTGCTACCCGGCCCCAGGCAGCATTGCCAGGAGGAGCTGTGCTGTGCAGGGTGGCAGTGCCTTGCACTTGCAGTCCTGTTCCTCTGACCCGAGTCTCCAGAGAAAGTCTGAGCAGTGACTCTGCACAGACATCAGCATTTCAAGGGCATTCCCTCGATACCATATCCAGGGAGAACAAGATCTTCTGCTTTGTAGGCATATCACAATGCAGTGAGGTCAGGGGAGTTACACCAAGCAGGCATCCAACCTCGGGTACCTAATTTAGGCCAACAGAGAGGTTGCTGGAGGACGTGGTCAGGGAGCCAGGAACCTCCTCCAGCCAAGATAGCTGGCCTGTGCTGCAGAGTGGTCTGAGGGGTGCACAACTCAAACTACCAGGATGGGTTTTCTTTGAGCCAGTCTTTCACACTGTACTGGAGTTTTGGCTCTGTGGACAGTCCAGTGCTTAATGACTGGGGGACTTGCCACTCTCAGCTGCCAAAATTGTTTGGTCCACTACTGAAGTGTGGCTTGGGAAGCACCTTGGAGTGCATGACACTGTGTACCACCTCCAGACAAGACTGGAAAGGTGCTTTCCCACCCACCACTGTGGGTGAAAAAAGCTGCAAGCAGAGCATAACTGTCCTGAGCACGATTTAACCAGAAGTTGGTGAATGGGACCTTCAATTTGAAGTGCCTTGCTTTTACCGGAACCAGGAAAAAAACCTCCTTTGTTCCCATCTTCCTCCGGAAACTGACATTCAAAGCTTAGCAAGAAGCATCGACAAAATATTTGAGGGCTAAACATATCACCATCTGGAATGGGACTGCCAGAAAGAGAGCAAGAGAAAGACTCCTTTTTCACATGTAACTTGTTTAATAAAAATAAAATTCCTCTTGCGTTTCTGACATGGGACTGTAACCACTCCACCCTAACTCGCTTTGTCATGCTCAGATCTATGAAGTAAGAGGAAATTATGGAAATTTATCATGTCTGGGTTCTCAGGATTGATTATGACTCGCTGCTTTTATCTTCCAAACAGTCACTAAATCTAATTGCCTTGTTGTAATGGATTAACCCCTGTGGTCCACAGTAGCATTTATATTGTGTTCAAAGAGACTGTTACAGAGTGAGGGTACTTTTTTTCAGCAATATACTTTCATAACATGTAGGTGCTCTATGGACATAACTCACCCTTTGTGGGTCTTGGGGGTCTAATTGGCTCATTGTTCTGCCTTTCTGCAGGGGATGAATTTCACATCACTTTGGGAGCAAGTATAGACGGGTCAAAGGGCCTTCCACAGCATAACCATTGCTTTTAAATTACAATGCAAGCAGGTTTTGAAACCCTGTGTTCAGACATCAGCATCTGTATTGTAATCAAAAACATTCCCTTGCTGATATTTGTGGGATTAGCATTATTATTAGTCATTGTGCCTCAGCCCCTGGGGAACCTGAACTCTGGGGTCAGGTCCCCAACTAGGAGCTGTATAAATCCAGACCCTGTGTTAATAAAGTTCCCACTTAAGCTGTCTTACACCATGTTTGCCAAGGCCTAATGGCTCACACACTTCTGGTGACTCAGCAGGTCCTGGTGACTCTCCAAGTGTTGGTAACAAGGTCTGGTAGGTGTGAGGCAAGGAACTGGTGGTTGTGGAGAGCAATGATGGGGTAAGGCAACAACCGCTGCTCAGTGTGACAATCAGTGGTCAAGGTGTGCTGGCACCCTAAATCCTGACCAGTATCTTTGGAGGTGCAGTAAGAGAAAAGTGATTTAAGAGGGGTATGAAATGCAATAAAAATTAAAAGAAAGCGAAAAATTCAGAGGTAAGAAGGACAAGATCTGCAAAGGTGTCATGTGGCAAAGGGCTGTCAGTGCTAAAGGAGGAACACGCATGTCCCTGTTTGTATCAGAAAGAGTGCTCTGAGACAGAAAGGGAACAAAAGAAATGGCACTAAGAACCAGAGCAAGGTGATGCTGCAACTTTGAAAGCACTGGTGAGATCTGACTCGAAGAAAGTTCAAGAAGAAAGGAACTCAAAAGTGGAGATGGTGAGGCAAAAGTGAGGCAGAGGAAAACTGCACTGAAGGGTTTGGTAATATAATGATGTAGAGTTGTCTGGAAATAGCTAAAAAATATTTAGCTAGAAGGCCAGCAAAATTACAGGAAGACGTACTGGGTAAGAGGAAAATCAGCCAAGTCTTGGGCTCCCTGAGAGTCTCTGTACCCAACAGGGGTCATAGAGAAGCAGCTGGGGATGAGTTCCATTCGTGGGAGGCAGGGCAGACATGAAAAAGGAGAGGAGACACCAAAGGGAAGGGTAGGAGGGAGGAAGCTGGGGCAGAACCAACCACCACCAAAGCAGAGACCAGCAACAGAGATGCTCAGGAGAGTATGGACTGTGCTTGAGGAACCCAATCTAATGGGGAGCTGCTGGTGGAGCAGGAATCTGGCAAGGGATGTCAGGAGGGAGGTTAGACGTTGAGATATACTTTTGTAAAACCCCCTATAAACGAGACTTGAATCAGGTTTGAGGTTCATAAAATGATTTTTAAAGGAATAATTTCGGATTCATTCTGAAGTGAATAGGAAGCAGTTGTGATCCAGTCTCCCCAGTCAGTAAATCTAATCTAACACATTTCATCACACCAGATCGCAATCTCAGATCAGTGTAAGTGAATGTTTAATAGCTTCAAGCAAAAGAACAGAGCAGGTGAACAAATGTCTTTAAATTGCTTGCTTTAAAGAAGGGCAAATTGTCTGATACATTTTTGTGGGTGCACAATTGCCAATATTATTAGTTTTATTTGACTTTTTACAACGTATGTTTAATTAAAATTATTATGGAAATTCTTGTCTTAGCCATTAGCAGAATAATTGCTTTTAGAGATCTCATTCATTCTCAAGTTGGTTTTATATCCTGTTTGTCATACTGATAAGTGCTTAAATGAGTTCCTTCACAAAAATTGTGATTGGAAAATGGAATCTATTTGAAGTCTGTTAAATGAAAATACTTTTTAATTACAGAAATTGCTATGAAATGCTTTCCTGCTGTCTGTACAGCTTGAACAGCACAGTTTAGGTTGTGCTGAAATGGCTCATGATGAACTTTTGTTTCACCCCTGAGCTTGGTACAATGGTTTCCAGAGGTTAGTTCAGGAGACTGAATTGCTGATCACTCACTCGACATCTTCTGACCCATCTTTAACTCCGATATTTTCCCACTGTGGCAAGTCACGAGGATTCACACGAGCAGGCTGAGATTCCTGTGTCTAGGGTTACATTAATGCTGTGGGTAAAACCATGACATCTTTGCAAACAACAAACCTTTCTTATCTGGGATGAGCTTAACTGTACTACTCAGAATCTGTATTGCAGAATAATTTATAGCAGTTCATTGGGACACAAGCTGATACAGAGAAGGAAAACAACATTTATACATTTTTATGCACAGTTTCTGCACGGAGCTGTCGCCTTGGTTAACTGTTTCACTGCCTTTTAAGGCAATTTGTTAATGAGAGTAGACCACAGAAATTTGACTGTTTAGAATGTAAATTCACTGCTGCTTTCCCTATGCACATATTTTTATGCAAGCTGAGGTACTTCTGGATGCTTCTGTGGTGTGCTTCAGCAGCCATATTTTGAATAGCATTGCCACCATGGTTTCAATTCTGTCTAGAGGTGGTGAGTTCCCCAAGTTAATGGTGCATAGAGGCTTTTGGGACGGTGCTAGCCATGCTTGAGAAATCTTCTTTCTCTTCAGAGCCCAGGCAAGGGGGTTGTGGCTTCTCCACAGCCTCCCTTGAGAGAGCCCAGAGCCCTGTTCCAACCCTTTCAGGTGTGCTCCCACAGTGAAGGTGTTCACATGCAAACCCACGGGCTCATGGCCTGAGGGCCTGATCTTCTCCTTGGCACATGGCCACAATATTGTTTCATGAACATACGCACGTGTGTGTGTTTCTGCATCTCACATGTAGAAGGCTGATTCCCGTGAAGAGAGTAAGAGTAGTAAAAAAAATCAGTAATGAAACAGAACAACAGCACCACCAAAAAAAACCCCAACAAAACAAAACAAATGGCTACTCTCAAAATCAATTTGACACCAGAAATCTTCTCTCATCTTCAGACTTCTGCAGAAGGCACAGGCACTGGCAAGATGAGGATTTAAACAACAAACTAAACAGTACAGTACTGTATTTATGAGGGAACAACATGACAGACTCTATTTAGGTTTTATACCAAAAGCTTAACCTTTTGCAGTCTGTGGGTTTGAGCTGCACTAACAAGAAGCAATTACTGCGGTGGATTATTTTTTTTGCTTACGGTGTACGGCCCCAGGCTCCTCAGTGTGGCTTCTCTCAGAGCTGGCACACAATAGCAGGGGAATATGCCAAAGCTGCTCTCACTTCTCCAAGGCAATGAATCAGAAAGGGCTGTGGTGTTCTAATCAGAACGTTTGGTTTTTTTTCCTAGGCTGGGAGTCCATTACTTTCTTAGAAACCAGGCAGACATAGCAATCCCTCCTGCTCTCTCTTCTGTTCCCCCATAGATAGCTCACTGGAGGCATATACGCACACATTTTGGCTGAGCAGCATGATGGATGAGGAGCCTGGTGACATACAAAGTGCAATTTTCTTTATTTAGATGTCTGCACCTCTCCCGTAGAGAGGGGATTACAAGGATGGGCAGAGCAATCCTTCCTTTCATGCTGGTTGTTGGCTCCCAAGATGTCTCAACACAGAAAACAGCTCCAAGCGCAGATTTGGGGAAAGAATAAAGGCCAGAGTTGACAGAAGTTCAGATTCAACAAGTTATTAAGAGCTGCTAAGTGTGTCGGGCTCCTCACTTTCCCTTGCAGTCTCAGGGTTGACTGGGTGCCCTGAGATTTCATGGTCTTCTGTCAACAATTAGCCAGAAAATTAAAACTCGTAAGAGCGTAACAGCATGTCTTTACATGGCAGGGAAGTCTGCTTCCATGCCAAGAAACAGAACTGGGGATTCTGTGGGAACACTGCCATTTGGAGGCACCTGCCATAAAACTATTTATATGCACATGGATATGTGTGTGCACGTACCTGGCTCCGTGCATGCGTGCAGGAGTGAGTAGGCGCACACATCTACCCATAAGGGGGTTCGTGGATATGCTTGATACATTTAAGGCAAAACAGTGTATTTTCTTCTCCAAATTTCACCTTTGTTCAGTTTTTGCAATGCCCTCAGATGATTTGTTCAACGAATGTTTAAAAGCAATTCCCTTGTGTTTGGCTTCATTTCATGGATTGATCATGACCACAAGGTCTGATCTAATATTCCATCACCTCAAAGGGAAGTTTTCCATTGGAGATGCTGCCTAAAGACTAAGGGGACTGGAATGTCAATAATCTGATTGTTGAATGGGCGTACATACATAACACGGGGAGTCACAGCTCCTCATTCAGTAGCAGCAGCATATCTGAAAAAATAAATAGAGGCTTGAACTGTTTTCATGGAGATAAAATCAGTTTAAACAGCTGGAATATTCACTATAGTTTGGGTCTATCCTAGGACTTCTTTACTTGGAAAATTAGTTTCTTTAATAAGATATATGTGCTATGTGCAGGCTGCAGGCTAATTATTCACAAAAATATGTAACCAGTAAGTCTTACCTCATTTTTTTGGCTTCCATGATTCCCTTGGAATTATTCCATATTAATGATTACTTATTAAACAATTTTTGCAAATTATTCTGAACTCACTGGTCAGTCATGGCCAGGCTTTTCAATGGGAGTGCCCACAATTAACCCAGTTCAGTGCGTCTGTTTGCATACGTTTGTACACTTTTACCTGCACCAAATATTCTGCTATGAAAATGCTTTTTTGGGGGGTTGGTTGTTTTTTTTTTTTTCATTATCATTAGTTCCTTTGCTTAGCACAAGTGTTGTAATGGCAGTGCACGTGCTCCTGCAATCTTCACCTGTTTTACCCTGCCTGGTGCAGAGGAAATTCAATAAATCACAGATTTCTCCACGGCCAGTGAGCATCAAAGTCTGGTGTAGCTCAAATGCTACCCCTGTGGCAGAGGCTGGATCCCAATAGCTGTTCTTTTGCCTATTCAGACAGAAGCCTTTTCAGCTTCACTGAATCACAGACCCTTTTAGGAAAGTATATGTTTTATTATGGTTAATTTTATGGCCCTAAAGAAGAGCAGTTGCTATTTTGTGGAGCTAAAAAGGCAATGGATCTGCATTTATAGCTCATAGCTGACTATTTTCCTGCTATCTTAAAGGAAAATAAAAGCTCTTGCAATTTAGCTGGGAAGGCACTGCTCTACAGAGGGATGAAATCAAGTACATGTTGGTGCCTAAACCCAGATTATTTTGTACACAGCAGGCAGGGCCCAGCCAACTCCTCATCCAGAAGCTGTAAGGCAGCTGGCTGGGGAGAGCCCTGACCTGCTGGCTGACAGGTCTGGAGCTGTCTAAAGGCTTGAGATGAGGAGGTCAAAGCCAAATTTGGAGGAGGCCAAGTGGGGAGGCACAGGACTCTATGGATCCCTGGGAGTTTTCACTGACGGGAGCAGAGAGAAATGTGTTCATATGTGGTGGCTAAAGCAGGAAAGTGAACATGTGCCATGGACATTGCATGTAAACAGGAACATGTGGAAGACACCTTCAGGAGCTGCTGCAGGTTTATTGTCTTCTTAAAAATCGTTCTTTCGGTTTTTCTCCCAGACCAGGTTTTCTAGCCATTCTCCCATCCCCAGGTGAGTTTCTCTGCTGTCCTGGTCAGTGTATGCTCTTCCCTAAGAGAAGTGTCAGAACTGGATTCTGTGATCAGCTGGGGACATACTGATACTGAAGAGAGCAGGAGGGGCTTCATAGCCTCGTGTTTGCCTTTTGTTTTTCTCAACATCATGACAGAATTGATGCGCCTTCACTCAACCTCTGATCCATGGTAATGCCTTGACGCTTTTCAATAAAACTATCAGTCCTCATCTTGTATTTGTGTAGTTGATTATTCATCCTTCAATCTGGAATTTTGCATGTGCTGCTATTTGTTCTTGCAGACCATTTCTCCACTTTGTTCAGTTCAACCTGATCCAAATCCATTCTGTACTGAAAGTGCAAGACCAGGGCAGACCTCTCTGTAGGTTTTATCTACCCAAACCTTGATTTTCATGGAGAAGGTTTTTTTGTGGAGAATTACTGAGTTCAACAGCATTGAACAACCATCATGACTTCCTTAAAGACATTTAGAGAGTTTACCTGAAGGCTGAGTGGGCGTTGAGGGCGCAGAATAATTTAGAGCTGTACATGCTGCTGGACTGACAAATACTTGCAAGAGAATGCACAGGAGCAAGATACTTCTGGGCATCTTCTCTTTTTTGTCACTTTACCCACACACACTGACATTCAGTGACCAGATGGGTCCAGAACTTCATTTTGTGCCAAGATCTACTAGACTACAGCAGCTGAGCCTCCAGATTCTTCAGTGTTGAAAATCTGAAGCCTTTCACATAAAGTTAAGCTGGAAACTGAATTTCTTCATGAAAACCCACGGAGGTGCCAGGTGTGACCTAGTCCTACAGAGGATTTTTGTTTCTTTATGTGTCAGAAAATGTTAGGGAGGTCACTTTGTATAATAAAGTGGAAAATTTTCACCTGCAATATTCTTCCTGGACTGATCCTAATACACATTGTATCATCCAATTAAAAAGAAAAATTAAGAACCAGGAGGCTAAAAGTGATAGTGGGACTATTTAGACAGAAAAAATCAAGCTACATTTTGAAAGTGAAATGAAAACCTCAAGTAAATCCTTAAGATTATGTTACATGTAATCCTGAGAAACTTTCTATGAAATCCTCAGAATTTTTAGAAACCTGTTGATTCCTTATAGCAAGTGATTAATGTAAAGTTACAAACATTAGTGTAAATAGGGTCTTTTAATGGTAAAAAACCCCCAGCTGCAAGAAAATTTACTGTAATATATTTATATATGTATTTGTGTATTTCATAAATGGTTGACTGTAACATGCAAATTCCTTGGCTCCCAACACAGCTCTACACAGATGGTGAACTTTAGTCAGTTTAATAAGCGCAACACTTCACTTCAAACTTTTCCTTTTATCTTTCACCTTTCTCTGCTGTTTCCCTCCCATCTTTTCTGCCAGCTACTCCACAAAGGAGCCTGGGAACGACTGTAAGGCAGTCTCCTCAGGTCGCTTAATATTCCTGCTATGAAGGCAGCCTGAATTCAAAGGCTCCATGTGAGAGACTGGGAAGATCTTAATTTCTCCCTTGGCAGTTCTTTTATGCTGATAAATCACAGTTTGCTCTGCACGTTTCAGTTCAGAGGGAAGATCTGCACAGGCTGACAGCATTAACAGCCTTCTTGAGCAGTCAAAACCCCTTTCACCTCATCTGGGGCATCACATACACGAGCTGTACATATCCTGCATCCACTTTTAAACTAGAACCATGCAACTTCCTTCAAGTTTTAACACCATAATCATAGAACCACAGAATGTTTTGGGTCAAAAGGGACCTTAAAGACCACCTAGTTCCATGTCATGGGCAGGAATGCCTTCCACTAAACCAGGTTGCTCCAAGCCCTGTTCAACCTGGCCTTCAACACTTCCAGGGATGGGGCATCTCCACAACTTCTCTGACAAACTTATTTCAGTGCCTCACCACACTCAGCTGTGCCAAAGCACCACGACCATGTGCTCATTCTGCAAAGATTAGGTCCGTGGTTTCATAGATGTTCAAGGCTGGAATTGGGGACACCACAGTAGATTAATTTAGTTAGTAGGCTTAAGGACAGAAAGGTGTTGAAGACATTTAATATGGAGATGAATCTATCAGATTATCCAAGCTAGCCTGGCTAAATACTCCAACAATTTTTGTTCGATAAAGCCATAATATTGCATTGGTTAAAATATATCTTTGACAATTTTATAGTCCCTTGGAAACTTCCTCAGGTGAATATGTCATTGCTTTCCTTGTAGTTTGTAATTATGAATAATCACTTCCATTGTCATACTTCTATTTGTAATTTTTAGGGCTTCCATTCCCATTATTACTTTTTCTGATTGATTAAAGACCAATTGTATGCTGAGGCTTTCCACCTTGAGATCATTTTCACAGACTCTGAACATCACTACTCAATTATATTTGTGATAAACTCTATGGACAGAAGAATTTTGACTGAGATTGAATTTCTCACTGAAAGCCATTTCTAGTAATTTATTTGCCTTCCAATTTTTCAAAATTTATTTAAATATGAAGTCACTAGGAACTTATGTAGGAAATATTCCATAATTTTATGATCTAATCCCATGAAGTAAACTTTAACTTCACCTGTGAGACAAGGTTGGAATCTTACCTTGTTTCTAGTAATAGTAATAGAAAAATAAAATCTGTTTTGCTCTCTGCTACCAAGGGAAGTTTTAAATAGAAATAGGCATAGGCTATAAGCTCTGTTTAGAATTGGATGCAAACCTTCATATGGCCTAAACTAATGGATGGAGAAGTTACTTGGAGTCATCTGATGGCTGGTCCACCTCCACTGACACTTCTGGAACTGCCATAGAGCGTGAGGTAAAAGTCAATGAGATAAATATGTCTAACTGCTTCTAGCCTGAGTGAGGCATCTGCCTGTTTCCTCTGCCCCGAGGAGATCTTTATATTAGTAAGCAATTTCTGTTAAGAGAAATAAATTTTTCTCATTGCCATTTTTTCTTCTTCTGTTTACAATAGCCTTGGGTACGTTTTCCTTTTTCTTTTGCAAATGGGTCCAACTTCTTTTCTTTTACTCCCCTGATTTCAATAGCCTGATTATTACCAGTTGTTTGGTACTCTAACATGTGTATTGTTTTATTCCATATACTTTACTGAGCATGGGTTTTGGACTCCGGGTTTTGGCTGGGACTGACTACCAGAAGGAAAGGAAAGAAGGTCTGTTAGTTCATGAAGAAAAGATGAAATTTCCAGGTGCTGTGTGTTTTGTTTAAAAATATGCTCCTTCCCATGTGTGAAATGTACACTACATTTAAAACCAAAGTCAAAAAGGAAAGATAGCAAACCAGTTTCTTTTATGATCTCCTTTGCAATATTGCAATTTTAATTTTTTTTCTTCTTTCTCTACTTCATGGTAATCCCACAGATGCTCAGTGCAATGGGAGATTCATAAGGTCTACTGATCCTTTCATTTGCTTTGTTGCAAAGAAGTGAACAGTGAGTGAGGTGCTAACCCTAATTCCTGTCCTTTCCTTTCTATTGTCCTCAGTGAAAAATGTCCATCTCATATTTCCCAATCAGATGTGGTATTTCCCTGGTTTTGGATCACTGTTTCTGTCAATGAACAGGACAGGAACTCAATGAAATGAATAATATTTCCCAATTGAAAAGATGGCTGTTCCTGGCTTCATTATGACAAAAATTCCTTAAATTACATGCTGAAATTTGACTAAAAGTGACAAAGGTTGCAGAAGGAGACACGAGGCCTGGTTCATGCGACTACAAAAGGCCCAGGAACGTGACTTTCCACCAGTCTCTCTATCTCTTTGCTTTCAGGTTCCATCAGGACACAGCCTGAACCATTTCACCCCAGAGTTCCTATTTTAATTGTTCTTGGTTTTATTTTTCATCAGACTTATAGGTTCTTGTCTGGTCTAAACTCCCCTCCAGTCACTCTCTCCTTGTCTTGTTTGACAGGAGTAAATATTTTTTCTGTGCTGTGTGCTTGCAAGGGGATGAAATATTTTGATGACACTTCCAGAGAAATACAGCTTGAAGGGCAATGCGTGGCATGGATAAAGTTCAGATAAATATTCAGGGACAAATGAACACAGGATCCTACAATGAAAAATACCATGCAGCATTAAGGCAGCCAGAACAACTCTAAAAACCAGAAGTTAAAATCTGCTTTATAGGTCTTATGGAAGACAACGTGGTGTCACGTTATTAGTTGGACTCAATGATCTCAAAGGTCTTTTCCAACCTATTTGATTCTGTGATCTTCAGGAAATGCCGTACCCCTTCTTCCTTAACATCTCTTCTACTACTGCCAGAAAGATGCTCGAAAGGCCCCCGGGTGGTCCCCCTCCAACTACCTTCTTGGCCAGCCTGAAGTCCAATCTAGCTGTAGAAAGCTAAGAGAAACTCAAAACTCATGGACAAACTGAGATATGATCCTGTCCAAGGTGGATTTTCAAATGCCAGAAGTCAACAAGTCCATGACCACTGCTGTGAAGTCAGTCTGGGGCTAATCTGCTTTAGGGGCTAATCTGCTTTATGTACTTTGAGAGATACTCTGGTGATGTGCCCCAGCATAACACCCTGACACTGATAGCCAGATTTTTATAAATGATGAGAGCTGCACACTGCCCTAAGGTTAGCAGAAGTACAACATGCTCAGTTTTATTGATGTTGTGTTTCTTTTCTTGTCTTTTCCAGCAGTGAATGCTGTTTAAATTACAGCAGAAACCTCCACCAGTCCTGATAATAGGGGCAGGGGATAAACCTGGCTTGTAGCTCTGAGTAATATATACCCTTTACCCCAACACTGCAAGATATTAGCTCAAGGCTTGTCAGCCTCTTGGGTTTTAATTAATGAAGTTCCTCTTAAGGACATTTTTTTCATCACTTGCTCTATTCCAACACATTTCTTTCATTTGAAACCTGAGCATTCTGCCAAGCAGGCCCACAATGTCAGAAGGGGAGGGAGTGCCTGTCTAAACTACAGTCGTCTCTCTGTTCAACTTGATTCAATTTAGTAGAATTTCACTTTGTCGAATGACAAGATGCTGTATTTTGACATTTGCCTATTTATGCTAAAGTAGAGGAATAATAAAATCAGTTTGGCATCTGGCTTGCTCTATCTCTAGCTTTTACTTAAGAATGATAATCCTTTTTTTTCTTTGTTTGACTGACATTACTGTTTAGTTTCTGATTTGTTGTGTTGGACTGTTTACCCATGAGCTTGTTGACTCTTGTTTTGGTTGGGGTTTTGTTGGTTTTGTTGTTAAATAAAAGCTTTCCTAACAAACAGGCATTCTCTTCCTTGAACACACCCTTCCTCAGCTGCAAATCTAAAAAAAGGAGACAGCTTTGTTAAAGGGAAGGAATTTCTTGTACATTTTTTGTCCTTTAAAACTTATTGGAAAAAGTAAAATGCAAAAACCAAACAAAAAAATTCTAGAGTTTTAGAGCAACAAATACTGAGGCTGTGAGTAAGAGGCATTCTGTAACTGAGGCAGAATCCCCTCATGGCTTTGGTATGAAGCTGGGATGGTGCTGGGCTGGCAGACCCTGGGATGGTATGTTTGAAAGTTTTTGTGTTGGGCTCCCCACCACAATGCATGACCACCTTCCAGGAGCCCACCGAGAGATGTGACTGACATTTGTCATCTGCTCTGTGTCACTTCTTCCCCAGGAGAAACGGGTGTGCAATGGGGGATTTTGCTTTCCCAAGGAATATTTTCAAGTCCCGTGTCAGAGGAGGTACCACAGAGGCAGATGTCTTGCATTTCACCAGAGGAACAGTGAGTTTTGTGATGTTCATTAATTCCTGGGGAAATTCATTCCACAATTCAGCCCAGGAAATAAGAAATCTTTCTCCTTACCCTTATTGCCAAAAATTTGCTTGAACCAGGAAAGTTGTTTCTTGGATAGGGAACCCTAAGAACACCAAAGCCCTGCAAGTCACACCTGACAGGATGCACTAACAGCAATCATCTTCCTTCCTCCCCAGACCAATATTTCTGGCAGAAAAATGACACAGCCTTTGATCTCAAGCAAGCCCTGGAATGTAACACTCTACATTGAGCCTCATCACAGCATTTGCAGTCCCAACCCAGTTTGTGAGCTGAACCACAGGGCTGTTGTGTCAGAACATTCCTGTCATCCTCTCTACCTGAAGGCGGGTGGATTTCGAGAAGGAAGATTTAGTGACACTGGTCCCAGGCTTAACTCAGAGCAAGACCTGCCTGATAAATTAAGGTTTCCACAGGGCAGAACCCAGAAAGATGGACTGTTGAGGAGCTGTGCTGCTCTCTCCTTACATCCCTTAGCTGGACAACCAGGGCATTGGCCTGGACCCCGAGCCTCTAATAGGGTCCTGCTCCTAAGTCTAAGGGCATTGGCTTTAGTCTCAGTTGTCCCAGTGGGAACCAACCTTTGTCCTGTACAGACACCAAATGATTTTAAGGCATTTCTGCAATTCCATCCCTGTGTTATTCATGTCCAAGGTAGTCTTGGATGTTGACCTTTCCTCTGGGACTTTCTGAAGAATGTGTCCCTGTGCTGATGCACATCAAAAAAACCCCCAAAAACCCAAAACAAAAAAAAAAATCAAAAGCAAAGTAGAAAACCCACATTTAAACCCTTTGATCAATAACATGCTTTATTTCTAAAAAAAAAAAAAAAAAGCCTTTTTTTGTTATCTGTATATTAGTTCCCCTGCAAAACTGGCTTTTGGGTGCATTCTGAACAAAGTAGTTTGTCACAGTCCTAATTAATTATGGTCACCACAAATCCCTATCCATGCCTGGGTGCCTTTTGTCCCAGCTCTCATCACAAGGTTTTCTTTCAAGCTGAGCACTCAGCTACAGCCCTGCCACGTGGAGGGAGGACAAGTAATGGTCTCCTGCTTGTTTTCATGCCAGCCATGAGGAGATCCCATCCTCCATCCCTGGCTCTGCTCTGAATTCTCCCTCTGCAGCCAGGTACAGCTTTGCCCCATGGCTCAGTGGTAAAGCCTATAACAGGATGGTGGCTGCTATAAACTATAATGGGAGCTTATAATTTCTTAAATATGTCACCTATCTTTATTGAGCCCAGCATTAGAAACTCTTTAAATTTGTGGCTAGTTGTCATTTGTGTAGTTTGCCTTTTGTTAGATGTGTTTTTCCCAAGAATTATGAGCATAAAGAAATTTTAAGCTCTGACTTCATGCTCAGCTATCTCAGGGATGTCAGACTGGAGAGCATCACCTGGGTAACAGAACCTACTCCCCGGTGAGCAAAGATGTAAGAGATGCTAAGCCTGGGAGGTCCCCCAAGGGCCTTTTCTCTGCACAAATCCAAACATCATTGACTACATTGCCCAAGACCCAGAAAAAACCAAAAGTTAAAAATTAGATCTATAGTGCAAGAAAGCAAAACAACCTTAAAACTGTAGTACTGCTCATGGTGCGCCCAGAACAGACTCGAGTCATCCCCATTGATTTTGGCACCTTCAATTGCAGGACACTGGCCAGGTGAAAATGCCCAAGGAATCCACCCAATGCACAAAATTGTTGCAAATCTGATAGGGAGAAGATTTTCCTGGCCCTGTAATTGATGAGTGGTTTAAACCTGAGCACAGGAGCAAAAAGAAATCAAGCGGGAAGCAGCAGTGCACCTGACCTCATGTCCCATGTCAGAGTGCAGCCAATCTGTGATGAATCTGAGCAAAATAGGGAAAAAATAAACACCAAAAATCAGCAGCCAAGCTGTTCATCAAAGGTGGGAAAAAAAATCTTCCTGGCCTCTCCAGGCCTCCAGTGGGAACCCTGAAGCGTGGAATTAATTAAACACAAAGAAACATAATTAATTTAATTAAATGCAGTCCTTTTAGAAAGGGCTGCTCTGATTAATGCCTGCTCCTGCAAAAGTTCTTGAATATATTTAGCCCCATTCCCAAAGACAACATTTGCAGGATCTTGATTAGAGCAGCTAAGAGCTCACAAATGTGCGTGCAAGTGGATGCCTTGCACTTATGGCATGAAAATAGACACAAGAAATAAGTTTTAAACAACACAGAGATCAAAACATCCCTTGGTTTAATAACTGCTGGGGCCAGGAGGCACCATTCAGATCACCTAGACTGACTCTCTGCATAATGCCAACCACAAAACCTCACCATGTGATTCTCCATCAGACTCTGATCCAGCCAGATCCTGCCATCCATTTCCATAACACAGCGTTTGGTGGGGCTTTTTGATACATTGATTTCACCCTCTGATAGCACTTGGCAGTGGCTGAGCTCAAATTCATTAAGTCAAACCATTTCCTAATTAAGTGGCAGACCTTATCATATCACTGGTCTTAATCGGTTCCCACACAACAAAACCCATTAAATAAAACATCCCAGCTGAAAGCTTTGGAAATGAGTCTCAGCCACCTCCAACCGAGTTTGAGAAATAAAGGCTCAGAGCCTGACAGTTTGTTACCATTGTATGGTCATGTATTCCAGGATTTAGTAGATGTGCTGTATTTTCTAACCTTCAAAAATCTGGTGGAAATGGCTGTTGTTTATTTTTTTCCCTGACAGGTGTCTTAGAGAGATGTTTTCCTAAAGACTGTAACTCTTACTTGGAGAGCTGTGTTAAGTTTTATGGAAGACTGATCAGCTTGTCACTTGTTATGTGTATTTGAGGTTTTAATATTCCTAGGTTGTCTCCTCAGCACGGCTGACATGCATCACCTGCAGCTCTCAGAACTCACAGTCCTCTGCATCATCAGTTACGGGGCCAGGAAAGCTGTCTCCATGTCAGATTTGTCCATGAGTTTGGGTGTTGTTATTTTAGCTGTTGCAAACAGTGAATATTAGCAGAATGCTTAGCATTTCCCCAGTTCACCACACTTAACACTACGAATACTTTGAATTCTTTCCTTCTTAGAATGGGATTAATAAAGGTTTAAAGAATGAGCATTGTGATTCTGTGGAAATACTGACAATTTTATCAAAAGTTTACTTCAATGTGAGAGGCACTATAGATATGAGGAGATTTGTGATTTTTAACTCAAGTTTGTATTTTTTGTGCTAACTTATCCTTTTTTTTATCATGGTCAAAAGTAAAGCAAAGTTAATAACCTCTGCCTCCAGATAGGAAGCAGATGCAGGAGATCTTAGCTGCTCTTCCCAAGGCCTGTTACGAGTTTTGGCTCAAATGTCAACATGAGTCAACGTTTTACTTTTAGTGACAGGTTGGTTTAGTTTCCTATTTAGTATTGGTTGAAACACTGCAAATCCCTCTTAGAGACAAAACACTGCCTCCCTAACAGAAAATTGTTCTAAAAGCCTTAGTGACATTTTCCAAAGTATTTTGTGTGTTTTCTCCCCATTTCCTTGAAATTGCAGCAAGAAGGAATTTTATCATCAAAGTGAGCAGAACTGGCAAGGCATGAATGAACACAAACCAAAGAGGCTCCTGGTCGTGGCTGTCTTTGATGAGATCCATACCCTGCACCTTGGCTCCGTCTGCCGGGAGATCCCAGCTGACACGAGAGTGTTTCTCCTGCAGATTTCAGTTCCCCTCCAGATCTTAAAGAAGTGACTAGAACTTGCCTGGATTCATGCAATTCATTGGGTCACTTTTATGAAATCCTTCAATCTTTTCTTTTTTTCTGCTAAAGGGTATTTTTGTTTGTTTCCCACCGGCCGTGTGAGCACCTGTTGTAGAAGGACGAACGTGCACACCGGTACTTTAGCAGCAGGGCACTAACGCGAGCTAGGCATATACAACTCTTTGGTGCAAAAAAAAAAAGAAATTAAAAAATGCAATTAAACAGCTAGGAAACTTTCCACAGAAATAGGAAAGTGCAGGTTCAAATCTTAATTGTGAAGTGGGCAGAGCATGGATTTCAGCACAGCTTTTGCACAGCTCAAGCAATAGCTGCGAGCACTGGACAGACATTGGTTGCCTTCACCTATTTGTGACCAAAAGAGACACACTTCTGTAAAGCACTTAAATTTTTGAAGAGGCAGGGCTTGCTGATGAAAAGGATACTTGCTGAAAGTGGATCAACTGTAAATCGCAGTTGATAAGTCAAATCCTTGACACAACCTCTGCTTGTCCAGAGGGGCAAGGACTGACTCCCTTATTCAGCCTACATGGTGCTTGTCTCACCTGAACTAAGGTGGTACCTACTCCAGGTATTACCTCCAGGTACCAAACACATAACATAGTAACAGCAAGCTCTAGAAACACCAGCTGGACCATTATAACCTTTCCCAGACACCCACATTTACAGAACACTGTGTAGTTACTACTGAGGCACTCTGTAGTATAGACTTCTGTCAGGTGGACTCAGATGTGTGAACACCACAACAACACAAATTAATCCCAGCTATAAGCTAAAGCAAATTCCCTCTTCCCACATTTCTCCCGAGCTACATTTCATTATCTGTTGACTCCCTGATGCCAAAGGCAATTTTTTACACATCTGCCTCTGCTATCTTGTTTCGCTTTCCCCTCCCTCCAAATGAGTGCCAAATACTGAACCCTGCTGTTCTTAATTCAGGCATACTTGGGGCTTCTTTCTGTTTCATTTGCTCCCAAAGGACCTGGCAAATGGTGTAGAAGAACTGTTTAATCAGTCAGCCTTTCCTATACATGTGACTATAGGGACAGGGATTTTTTGGGCTGCGTCACCAAGGCCAACCTGAGCTAAGGATCTTCCACTGGCATGGATGGGGAAGGAGACATGAGTGTGCCAAGTGTCCTTTCAGTCATTGCAGGGTGCTCTTGGAATAGACTCTGACATCATTTGCCTGCCCAAAGCCTTGAAGTTTCAGTGCCTGAGATCAGAGACAGGATTAAAAGAAAAGAGAAATCATTTTCCCTCTAGCTGTCAAAATCCCACATAAACTTACAGGTTACAGGAAAAACATCCTGTTCCTCTGCTGAATTTGATCAATCCTTATTCTTTTTCCAAAACTTCTATCTTTAAGTGAATTGTCTTCCTGGGTTTAAAAAGAAAACAAAACAGAAAGCAGGACACAGATGTGACATGGGGCAAACATTTCACAGAACATTGCAAGGACCATGATGTACTGTTTCACATAGACACTGGAAACCTCATATTTATACCCAGACTTTGCCAACAGGATGGCAAGACCTTAATTTTGAGCTACAATGTCCAATCTAGTATGATCACAGCAAACAGCAGAGTGGTGGACACAATTTATTTGCCTTTGCTGTAAATTCAGAGGCTTCTCTACACAGGGCAGCTGCTGTGAAGCAAATTCAGGTGTGAGTTTACAGCACACACTTCCTTTTGCACTGCCATCTCATCCAGACACACTTCCCACAAATAAGTGTGAATCTGGTTGTTTTACTGCCCTGGGCATTGAGAAGAGACTTTCAAATCCCCAAAGGCTTTGAACAGCCATGGCACTTGTGCATGCAAACTGCCTCAGGTTAGGCACCTCACTCTATTTATGCCAATGAAAACCTGTTCCAAAATCTCAGCTCTATCCCTCCCTGATTCAGTGCTTTTTGAAGGCAATGGAAACATGGGATAAACTGAACATATAATATAGGGTTCCAGTAAAGACTGTACTGGGATTAGAAACTTGACATGCTTATTCTACATGAATAAAAATCAGATTTGCCATTGAATTGGCTGTGATGAAAATTCAGGAAAGCTTCTGAGAATATTTGGAAGGTTTCCCTCATGAAGACATAGAAAGCAGATACTGATTCCTAAATAATTACTGAGACAAGAGGTACTTTTCAGCTGGAAAGCACAAAGCATCTGACTGCAAATATGATACATGGGGAGAATGACTCACATACAAAAGGGGGTGATTCAAAATGGAATTATTTACTCTTGAAAGTGTCTGTTTATGGGATGACTTGAATGAAATATTGAAACTAAGGATTATAATGCATTTACGCGAGGCAGGAGGTTCAAGGACAGATGTTTGAAGGAAGAAAGGAAAGTATTACATAGGGGAGGGAAAGTGTTGTATTACTGCTAGAAAATGGACTTGAAGTCCAGAGAACAAATAATGACTGTTTGCTAAGGCCTTGTACTGCTAATTCTGTATGTAGCTGTCTTTTGGGTAAAGAGATTTTTTTTGCTCCATCTCAATTCCCCACTCTACCAAGTCAGAAATATAATAATTCTCTGTTTTCTAGGGTCATTGTGAGGTTTAATCCATCAGTTTTTGTAAGCACATCCTTAATGCCTCAGATGACATCAGCATAAGAATTGAAGGAGGCATTGTTTTAGGCAAAGAATAAATAGCCAGGAAGGATTTTGGTTCAAATGATCTGGAGGCAAATAGTATGAGCATCCTTAAGCAAAATTTAGATGACTTCACTGCTGATGATAAGGGAGTATTCAATTGTTTTACTCTTGAGAGCAATCAATATGTTAGAGGAAGACAGGACTTTTTTTATTAATCAGAAAACTGTTCTGGGTCAGTATTATAAATGAAAGTTAATTTTTATAGCATTTACATTTAAAAAGAGGCTGCCTTTTGCTAGCTCAAAATGTTCAACGTATTATAGAGATGACAAGATCAGCATCAAGATATTGCAGCCCCAAAGCACCTGGCTCCTGGTCCCAGTCCTACAAAACCTTCTGTCCAGCTTGAATACACATTTTCTCTATGACTTCCAGTGGAGAACAACTTCCAAAATCATCTTTTCCTTCTTACAGTTGGTGGAGAAGGTATTTAATTTATGGCAAGGGTTTTGCAAAAGGATAAGCCTTTAGAAGCAATACAGAAGCTAAAGACAATGGGTCTGAGATGCTCTTTCTTATTTTAAATTACAGCATCTTTCATCTCTGGCTATGGTTGGATGTCATTTTCCCCCTTGGTCCTCCTTGTATCTGATAAAGTATTAAACTAATCAAAATAGTAAATATTAACAAATCACAGGGGCTGTCATATCTTAAAGGCATTCAGCACTAGGGAAAAATTTATTTCTATGATAAAATATTGCATGACTAGCAAAAGCATTACAAGTTCCTCCAGAGAATTCCTCTGAGTCTACTTCAGAGAGACAGTAGCATCTGTAGTGATCGCTGCCCTATCCCTGGAAGTGTTCAGGGCCAGGTTGGATGGGCCTTCGAGCAACCTTGTCTAGTGGAAGGTGTCCCTGCCCATGGCGGGGGGCTGGAACAAGGTCCTTCCAACCCAAAACGTTCTGTGATTCTGTGATTCCATGTCCCTCAGCTCCTAGTTGGGGTTTCAGCTGCACAGGTATTACAGAGGTATGTTCATCCTACCCATATGATGTGTTGAATGTAGGTATTCTCCTTCAATGTTTCCTAAATCATCTATAAAAGAGAAGTAATGTGTTGACAGCGTCAGGAAGCCCGATCTAACTGCCTACATACCTCACCTTTGCAGGCTCAAGAGTCAGGTGAGATGGTCCAGACCCATGTGCATTGGTTTAATGAAATTCTCACAAAGCTGGATCTGTTCTTATAGGGCCTGATCCCATGACCAATAAAGTCGGTGGAAAATGCCTGCACTGGCTTAAAAGCACAATCCCAAAGCCAGCAGGATCTACAGCCAATACCTAAGGCAAAACATGGGGCATCAAAGTGGTGCTTATGAAAAACAGCAACTGAACACCTCTAAGGTCTAGGAAGCCACTCTAGGTGAGGTTCATTTTGGGGTAGTACATTCTACAGGATTTATTTCTTTTGAAATGTTGTTTCAATGCTTTCTGCTCTGTCCTGAAGGATATAGGGGATTCCTGCAACATGCTGTGAGAACAGCCAAGGAAGATTTTGGTTTATCCTTCTTCCTTGTGGTATGTGTCCCAAAGATGAGGCTTTTCAATCCAAAGAAGTGTATGGAAAAAAGTTCTGCAAACGTGGGGGAAAAAAATCACTCTCATCTTTATTTCTTGAGATAATGTGTCATAGTCTTTCTAGTTAAAGTGCTTTCACTAGCAATCTGCTAAGGAAAATATGAAATTGTAATATTAAAAAGTGGAAATTAGATATTTGCTTTTTTAGATACATAATAAACAGTCAAACTTAATTTGTTTCAAAATAAATGCTAAGTATAATCTCCCAGTACTGCATCCAAAATGAAAAGAAAGCAGGGAAAAGATCTGCAGAGCAATGTGTTTGGCATCCACCCTGCTCCTCAGAGTCACTCCTCATAACTGCTCAGGGCAGGACATCTCTTTCTGTTTGCACAGTAATCAGTCACTCAAATTATGCAAGCAGTCCTCAAGAAGAAAGGGATTTCATTTATGGCATGAACTCCAGATCCCACAGAGAAGGACCATATTGGGCTCATCCAAGGAATATGGTTAGATGCCAGTGTTTCGCTAAGGCATGTCTACACACACACGCTTATATATATATATATATATACACACACACACACATATACACGACTGAAGTCACATCCTGTTTAATATTATAAAAATGCATTGCCTTTTGCACTTCTACCATGGTTTGCAAAAATCCTGGGGTACTCAGTCATGGTTTTGTCCTGGCTTGTGGGCTGCATCTTCTTTGTCCTTATTATATTGACTTTGCTGCTGCAGGACAATGAAATTTTCAAGTGTTCTCTATGTAATAAGTTGAATTTTCAAGAAGAACGACTGAAGGACTAAGCAATGTAATTTAAGACATGAACAGTATTATCAAGGAGCTAAAGCTACTCAACTGGAATATTTTAATGGAAAATCTCTCTTAAAGGGGAAGGAAATACAGTCCTTAGTCTTCACATAAAATTGTTATTCAGGATAGTGGGAATTTTAAGAAATTATGATTGTCTTCTGCTAAACCCCTCATGTTATTTTATATCCTAGCTGATATTGTACTGACCCATATAATTGGCTATATGAAAACCTGCACAGAAGAAATTTTTGAATCAAAGATACTTAGAAGTACAATACAATAACTCAGAGGATAAGCAATTAAAAGTTAGGGGAGACTACTGTGGAAAAAGGAGTGTTTTAATCAAGTCACATGTTACGAGTAGAAATAAGGATGCTCTTACAGCTCTGCTCCATATTTACAGCACTCTAGTTAACACATTATGCCTCATTCCCCACTCAAAATTGTAAAAGGATGGAAGGAGCCTTGGAAAGTCATGTAGTCTATTGTGGGAAACCGTCCTTAGGTAAGTGATAGCTGTATTATTCCAAACAAATGCTTGTTTTACCTGTTCTTGAACACCTCCAGTGCTGGAGATTCCACAGCCTTGCAAAACAATCCATCTCAGTACTTAATTACATTTATGTTTACATTTTTTCCCACAGGCTATCCTAAATCTTTCTTGTTGCAATTTAAACCCATTACTTCTTGTTCTACCTGCACTAGGATGTGAGGATATTTTATTCCCTTCCACTTTACTCTTAATTTCACATATGTGAAGAACAGTATACTATCTCCCTACAACCTTCTCTAAAGAAAAGTCTACATAATCCTAATTCCTTCCACTTGTAGGTCATGTTTTCTAGCCTTTTTACTATTCTTGTTGGACTTTTGTGTGTCTTCTGCCACTGGACTACATGTCTCTTAAATTGAACAGAGTAATTCAATTTAAATTCAGCCAAACCAAGTAGAGCAGTATACCACATTTCATTAATAAGATTCCCTACTGTCCTTGTCAAATAGCATCCTATTTTTTTACCAGTCATTTCTTTATTTTGTGAAAATTATTTTAATTCTACTCTGGTCCCTGAATATACTTTCAGAATTCACTTTTGGATGCCTGCATAATTTATCAACCTTGTACTTAATGAGTTTTCTCTCTCCTCTACCACCAATTAATTCATGAGGGGATTGAATATTACCACAGGAGACTACTACAAAACTCTGTTCTTGATATATTTCTTGGTAGAGAGTGTAGTATTGGCACCCTTTAGGTTCTCAGCAATTTCTCCTCTCCCATTTGTTATCCCTTTGACTTGATCCAAACAATAGTGTTTAAAAAAATATCAAAAGCTTATTAGAGGCAAGATAAAACATCTATGCTTCTCCCTTATCCAAAAGGTCTGTTGCTGTGCCAGAAAAAGAGTTTAGTTTGGTTTGGCAAGATTTCTTCTAAAAAAAAGTCCACAACGGCAATTTTTCCTCTCATGCTGTTTCACAGGCACTGTAATTCCCACTTCACAACTCTGGCCCACAGAGGCACCTGGCTTTAGGATGTGATGGGAGACCTAAGTACCTTGATTTGCAGAACAAGGTCCTGAAGTGCATGGTTTCCTGCCCCCACGTTATCCACCTGGGCTGTAGCAGTGTTGGCAGTCTGGAAGCCTGTGTATTCTCAGATGATGATATGGACGTTGTTTTGATACCAACCGCAGCCCAACCTCTGAATCCCAAACGTGGGATTAAAAAGAAGAGAATTTTTAGAGTTTATTTTCTGCTTTTCACCTACACCTCAGTGATGCAGTGTTGGAGGCAGCATCTGTGCTATTGTAGCCCCAGCAGCTGACCTGGATTATGCATCTCCTTGGGTGCCGAGAACAAGGTGGCTCCTGTCCTTGCTCCCACCCCAGGAGCACCAGCTGTGGGGTTTTCTGCACTGGCCTCTTCAGGCAGAGCTGCAGTTGCTCAGCTGGACAGGAGCTGGCCCAGATTTGAAAGCTGAGCAGCTTTGTTAGGTCCCTAAGCATGCTGAAAGTGCTGGGCAGCGGTCAGAGAGCCCCTTGCTCTTTGGGATCAGAGCTGCTTCACTCACAACCATGCTGTCCTGCTGCCTGTGAAAGGCCATGCTGACAAACTCACTTTGTAATGCATATTCCAGCACTAGCTGCACCTTCTCTTTGGAGAGGAAAAATAATCTGTACCCATTATTTCAGTATATTTTAGAATCATATAATCCTAGAACGATTTGGGATGGAAGGGACCTTAAAGCTCATCTCATTCCAACCACCTGCCCTGGGCAGAGACACCTTCCACTCAAAGCTCCATCCAACCTGGTCTTGAACACTTCCAGGGATGGAGCCTTGACACCTTCTCTGCCCAACCTGTGCCAGTATTTCACAACTCTCACTGTAAAGAATTTCTTCATAATAGCTCATCTAAATTTACACTCTTTCAGTTTAAAGCCATATGTAACAGTTCTATTTAAAGCCCTTTTTCAAATGTTATCCCTTTGTGTCCCTAAATGTCCTTTTAGGCAACCAAACAAATGTTACAATCTTTTGGTTTTTTCCCTAATAAATGAAGACAGTGGAGGGAAATAGGACTTATATTGCAGTGTGGTTTCCAGCCCTGGTCTTTAGTAAGTTGCCCTACAACATGCAACTGCTGGAATGTGGGAGAGAATGAGCTATTGGGATAACCCTGTGTGGTTGACAGGAAAAGGAGAAAGAAGAGGAAGACAGCCCAACTAGCCTGAAGATATGTGCAAACCAGGATATTCTTGGATTTAACCTGTATTTAATGAACATGCCCTAAAAGTCCATGTTACCCACCACAAACTCAGCACAATAAGCCACTCCTTTCCAAATATCCTGACCCAAAAGACCCAAAGAGCCACCAGTTACTTATCACATACTTTAGAAAGCAGAAAGTACTCTCCAAAAGTCCTTAGGAGGCAGAGAAGCCAATGGCTCCCTGGTGCCCCAACTGCTTCCCTGCAGAATAACCTCGACTGGGTGCTCAGATGGCTCTGAGGCAGTAATTTTGGGTCTCTTGGCATCAGTGTAGGAAGGCAGCTGCCTGTCACATGCAAGGTGGAGGATCCTCACCTGGGAGTTGCAAACTGTATGTAAACCAGGAGGCTACACTGCCACCAAGACACTGTGCAATGTGTCTGTTCACTCAGCATTATTGCTGAAATAACTTCCACTCTTTGTATTTCACATTCTCACCTCATATATTACTGCTTGACTTGCCAACAAAGCCCAGGAACAGGAGGGTGAGAGGTTTCTGTCCATCGTGCAATGGCTACAGAGGTGGTTCTGTATTAAACTTCTTATTATTAACCCTGGGACTCCTCCTGTTTAATTCTCAGAATGTAAAAAACAGAGAAGATTTAGTTCACGGTACATTTGCAAAAGAGCTCAGACTATACAAATAAGCATCTTGCTGCAACTGCAAGTAGAGGCAAGTTCCAGAAAGAGAAAAAAAACAGTCTGATGCATGTCATCTTGTGGTTTTTTGGTAGATTAATGAAAAGCCCACACAGCATAATTATGTTTACAATAAGCTTACAGGAGTTTTCCCACAAGGTAGAGGAGAGTCATAGAGGGATCAGGTTAAACCAATTATTTAACCTTTACAGAGCTAAACTTGCAAGTGTTTCAGAGGCAGGGAAAATGGACTATTTTATTGGTTGCTTACAACCATGTATTAAAACAGTGGGGTCTTTTTTTTTTATTCCATTATTTTGCAGGAGCACATCCTGGCAGATTCAATTCAGATGACTGGGAAAGAAATTGTTCGGTGCCTAGACGACTTAAATATTCCACTGCTAGCACAAGTTTGCTCTTTACTACCAGGAATGATTCAACTTCCTCACAAGTAATCTAACAGTCTAGTAAGGCTCTTCACAGAACGTGGCATCACGATTGAGGGGTTTTAATGACAGAGCGACCAAATAAATCATCGAGCTCCACTGGAAGATGTTGCATTCACTAACATCAAGATTCCCTTTTCTGGAGCTGGTCTTTAGGGCTTGAAGCAAGTGGGCAATGGTGGAAAGCACTGAAAAGAAAACAATATAGTATCATTTATCAGGCCTTTTGCAATGCCAGCTCTCCATTGTTCTTGCTTAAAAAACCCATACTTCTTGGCTTTCCTAATCCATCAGAGAGACATGCAGTTGTTCTGGTTTAGACATTAGTATTCGTTTTGTTTATTCCAGTTCCAGTGGGCAAAAATCAAGTAAACCTGATTAATTCAGTGGTCTACCTATGGTTTTTCCAAAGGATATTGCAAGCTACGATATAGTAGAGCTTGAGAAACACAGATACAACACCCTAGGGGATAAATTCTAGGGATGTTGTCGACAAAGGATCTATCTAAATGATCTCCCAGCTAGTACAGGACAAAATCAATTTTGGTTTTGTTTTTTTTTTTGCTTTGCTTCAATTTGAAAACGTGGGGGGAAAAAATCATTACTGCTCAAAATTCCAATGCTTTGGCAAACTGCATCATGGGGAAAATATTCAGAACACTTGATGTGTTTAATCTGAATTTAGGAGTGTCTTATTTTTCACTGAGATAAAAAAAGGGATTTTGTAACAAATTTTCATTTCTGTCACAAAATACCAAAAGATTTCTTTAAAAAATGCTTTCTGAACCCCACCCAGCTGATTACCAGCCAGCTGCAGCCAACAACATGCTTTACACATCCAATAATAATCTGCTGGCATATGAGAAGAATGTAAATGAAAGTAATACCCAAATGGTCAACCTGGGGCTCTCCAGCTACTCACTCCAAAGCCATTCCCAGGTGACTCCCATGCTGGCACTGCACACAGGTTTGGGAAAGCCAACCCCCTGGCTGCAGAGAAATCCAGCACGGGCACCCCAGCCTGTGCTAGGATTGAGCACCGTGTTCAGAAACGAGCAACAGGACCCCACAGGGAGATGTTAACCTTTTCCACCTGCAAATACCTCCTGGCACTCTGCTCCCTGCTCTGTCTGCTGTGTGTAGGGTAGGTCTCATTTGTATGGTGATTTTGGCAGGCGGCTGACGGGGTAAGGGAGGTGCCGCACCTGGGCGTGCGTGGACTAATCCTTCCTCCGTGTCCTACAGGAGGTGACATTTGCTCTTTAGAAGGAATCCTGGTGGCAACAACCAACAATAAATGAGCCCCTGACCCGGAGCTCCTGAGCTACCTGGCCAGGCATCAAAAAGTACTTAAGTTTCTCATCAGCTTTTGCACAACTTAGGCAAGATAATGCCTTGAACATCTCAAAAACAAGGTCAAACATTTTCAGTCACAGCGTTTTCAGTTCAGCAACTCAGCTCCTCTTTGAGCAGCAAAGATGTGTAATTTTCCAGTTGTGCTAGTAAAATGTGGGGGAATAGTAGTCTTTTCACACCTCTGAAAATTAAACCAATTATCTAGAAACCATAAAGGAATTAGCAGACTCAAGGTCTCATCCAGGAGAGGGAGTGGGAATAGATGTAGTAACGATCTGAGGTTTTTCATTGCATATACTCCTATCAACATTTTAACCAGAGAATTCAAAGTACCACAAAGTCAAGCAGAGATACTGAACCACCTGATAAATGGATCACATTTTCTGTTTTTCACATTTTCACATTTTTGCTTCAAGCAAGCAAAGCACAGGTAAAAAATGACTTCTAGTGACATGTCATCTCTCAGGTTATGTCCTTGTTCCACTTACAAACATTCTCTGTCACAATAACTTTTAGGATTGCACAACAAATACTATTAAAACACTTAATTTCCAATTATTTGTGACTTGCCCAAGATTCTGTGTTGGGACTGAAATTTTCCATTTTGGTTGTTAGTTTATATTTGATATTTTTTTTTTCCCCTTTTTGGAGGGGAGAAATTTAGGGTGAAATAGCCGTTTGCAAGAAGACTAAATTATTTTTTGGCGTTATGTTCTGGACACAATTGCCTTTGATTTCTAATGGGAATCTCAACTTTTACAGCTGGATGGCTGCTATGGTTGAGATGAGTCTTTTGCATTCCCTGTGAGAATCTGCCCAGAACTGGCAAAGTTTCAGGCTTTTGAAAAACCACAGTTCACACAGTTTTAGAGACATTAAGCAACCTCTCCAAAGCCTTCTTCTGCCCAATTCTTCTGTTATCTCAAGTGAAGAAGTCTAAGAGGATGCTAGAGAGGCTCCAGCCCTGCTGATGGCCTGTGTGGGTGCCAGGACCATAATTCCTTCAGCCAAGTCAGTTTTTTCAGACTGGCTTCTTAAAAACCTAGGAAATAAAACAATAAATGTTGACTGCAGGATGATGTAAAGATTAGGAATCACCGAATTTAATAGTGCTTGTGCAACTTCACTTTGGTTTCTTGTGTCTAAGTGGTGTTCATGGAGATTTTATTGGCTTGAGAACTTCCTGTATTTCTCACTGCCTTCTGCCTCACTCAGGGCAAGAAAGGTCTGCTCTGGGGCCTGACATCCTGAACGAAGGAGACATTTTCAGTCCTGCTCTCTCAGTGCTTTCAAAGCAGAAAAAGAGTGAGAGAAGACTAGAAAATGAAGGATGCAAGACAAGAATGGATGGTCTCTTTGCTAAATTAGTTGAGTTGGATTCACTTATCCTGGTGTTTGTTTAACCCATCTTTGGTCACTGAAGCCAAACTCTTCCTACAAGTCATTAACTTTGCATTTCTCATCTTCCAGGTATCTGATAAGATCGTGGATTCTGACTTGCAGCAGCAGCTGTCATTCCCAGCTGCAGCCAAGATCAGGGCATGTGTCTCATGCTGTGTCCCCCTAAATCCCATTTTCCATCCCCCTGTGCTTTGCTTCTCTGACAGACCAGCAAGGACAGCATCCCCTCCTCTGTTTTGGGAAGTGAGGAGTGAATGTTTGTGAGCCCCTTGGATCCTGTGCTGATGAGCCCCACAGGAGAACCCACAAGGAAATTAATAATTCTGTCTTCAGAATGAGATTTTTACTGTAAATAAGGCCTGGGGTCACACTTCAGATAATAAGCAGAGAACAAAATATTGAATTAGGAGACACCATCCACTCTGAATGAGGTGGTGGAAAACATACTAGCTGTTCATTTAATTAAAGACTTATATAATTCATACATACAAGGAAAATGATTTAAGGTTCATTTTTGAGTTAAGAATTGATTTGCAACCTTAATAATGCTCTTTTAAAACAGTGTGTGGGTGGCATGTATGTTTGTTATAGCCTGCCAGCCAGGTAATTCAAGGAAAGAGGGAAGCTTTGAGCTTTCAGCCCCTGGTCATTTCTTATGGATAATTCACTACCTGCACATCCTTCCTGGAAGCTGCTACATGTATGTTACTGATGGCTTATAAAAACAAAACAAAACCAGAAAGATGTAATGCAATATTTATTTAAAATCCCTGTTTTGGGAAATCATTGAATCATGTCTGTCTTGAGGCATTGTGGTTCCTTTTCTAAATACTTCTTACTGAAGATATTTCATCATAAAACAACCAGCGTTGTCCGTTCCAGGGCCAGGAAAGAATTGTTTGAAAAGCAACCTTCAGCCTCTCAAAATTAGAAATTCTTTGTTAGAACACCTTTTATTTTCTTTAAGATCAAAACCACACTTTGTCTGAGAACATCAGTTATTATTTCAAGGGATTTAAAAAACTTGTCCTGGGTAGACTAGTGTGGATCACTGGGGTTTTACCTGTGAGGGTGGGGTTTATTTTAATTATGACAGAAGGCACCTGGAGTCTGTCAGGGCTTTTGCCTGAACCCAGCTACATCTGTCATGCTGATCCCACTTCCACTTCAGATGTGGTCAGACACTATGGGAACAGAAAATTGGCGCTGCACTGTGAAGTTGACATGCTGGGAAGATTTCTTGGCTGGAAATATCTGGATCCCAGTTTAGGGACACTTATAGGGACTGTAACACGGATCAGAAAGCTCAGGATTTAACCATTGAGGACATTTGGGGACAGGGCTGAGGGAAGCAGAGGAGGAAACGCTGACTGAAGGATTAAAACCCTACTTGTGTCACAGAAGGGAAGGGTCAGATCAATGCCACCAGAATGGGACTGCTTTAAAGGAGCATATTTGGCCAATATCTGCTAGCACAGGTCTCCAATTATCATCCCTGTATCATGTGCTCTGTGGCATCTGCACAGTTCCAAGCCACTGTGGGGTAGATACAGACAGCTCGGGCAGTAACAGAGCAGTGGAGCTTGCCATTCCCTATTCCTGTTATTATTAACTGTGCACATTCAGATGAAGACAATCCCCAAGAGGCACAAATCAAGAGCATCTCTAGTGTAAGTGTCTGGAAGCCAATGAAATAAAACATGTTTTCACTAGTAGTCAATCAATTTGGGGGGGAGAGGACAGGGGTTTTTTTGGCTTTGCAAAATCTGGTGCCTCATGTCAAACACTTACATCTCTTTTGTGAACATCTAAAATTGACGAAGATGAGGATCCAGCAGAAGTCACTAAAATTCAAGATCTGACCCGTCAACCTTTGACTTTATCCACCCAGGGCTGTATGATTTGCTCTACCAGGAAATTACCACTTTCTTGCCTTAATGATGCAGCTTGAGCTGTGCTGAAAAAAATGTTTTCTACTGGCAAACACAAGAGTCAGAAGGCACTTTAATGAGGGTAAGAAGCTGACTTCTCACCCCACACAAAGTGCCCCCAAATCCAAGAGCTCAGTCTTCTGGCTTTCTGGAGGAGGGGAAGGGGGGGAAATTCTAGCTCTCCCTGTCCACTCATTCTTGTCTCTTCCTCTTTTTTGTCTATCTCTTTTCCTCTTACTAAATAAAAGACGAGTTTGCTTTCCTGAACCTCACAGGAGACTTTAAAATAATCCTAAAATGCCACCAGAAGGAGTGTAAACATATCTCTCCCTGGGCTTTAATCAGCAGAAAGAGCTGTGCAACCACCACATGTGTATTTAAAGCAATCTAAGAGACATTGCCGTGATGAAGTTTAACAAGCCCGTTTTTGTCTGAAAAAGAGAAGGGGTCTGGACAACACCTCCGCTGTCAAAAAAATAGCCAGTGAAGGCAATAAATGATATTTCTTCTGTTGCCAGCTCATCAGTTCTTATTTAACCAGCCAATGCAACAAAAGCTTAATGCAAAAATGTACTGCAATCTTCTTCTATCCCTCCCTCGCTCCCTCTTCTGCTCTCACTCTTCCTCTCTCTGTCTCTCTCTGGGATTGGCTTATTTAAAAACTATATTTCTGCCTAGGAATTCAAAAATGCTGAATGCCTCAAGCAAACTAGTAGAATAAGCATGTTTCTCTACTGTTTCTTGGCAGGGTTCACCGCCTGAGTCCTGCTTTAAATTAAAGCACATGTGGCTTGAGTTTAGCATTATCATGAAAATGAAATTACCACTTTAGGAAAGTCAAGTTATTTTGGAAGTGAAAACTGCAGGTCAGAGCCCACCAAAATTCCAAAACCTTGCTCGAAAAATGTCTTGTTGAAGGTTCAGAGCTGCTGCCGTGGACAGTGCATCCTTTTGGATCCTGATTTATAGTCTTCCCCTTCATGTTTTCCTACATTTGTTACGTGCTCTTGGGAAAACCTTACAGACCTTGGCTCTTTGTCACTGGCTCCCTCTGCAGCTCCTCCCCTGGAAAGGGGAGAGACATAAAAGTTATCTATCAGCAATCAGCTGCATTGACCCGAGGCTCATCCTACTGTTTTGAAGTGCTTTTCAAAATTGCCCTGGCCCTGGTGAACACAACAAAGCCGTATTGAAGTGCTGCTTGTTTGCTCAGCTAAACCCCCTCTGTGCTATTACACTCATTTTCTTGCCATCAAATGAGGATTGTGTGGAGAGGAGGTAGGAGCCCAACACTCTCACAGTTTGGAATGGGTTCTCTTGTGTTGTTTTACATGCCCAGAGGTTTCAGTAGGTGGTAAATCTCATCTACAATGTGGTGGTTTGAACAGGGTTTGGGGTTTACATCTGTGTGCATGTGTAAAGCTGTATATTACCTGTAACATAATATTTAGGTTAACTAGATTTTTTTTTCTCTCTTCTGGGCTTGTTATCACACAAAACTAGATAAATCAAATCAAAAAAGCCCACAGGTATATGCCAAGTCCCATTGCTGCTGTTGAGAAGTGGGTATTGACTTGTCATGTTGTGGTACTAATGAGCCATCTGTAAGTTGTCACTTGCCAGAACCTGAACCCTACCAAATGAGTGGATTGTTAAAGAAATATCATCAGATGGGCTTGATTCTTCTGCTCCACAACACTGTTTTTTTATTTTATTGTAATTCCACCGGCTTCAGTGGAGTCAAGCCAGTCTCTGGGACGTTTGGGAAAAAGGAGGAGTCAACGATCAACATGCCAAATATTGCAGTCAAGTTGGAATGGCCAGTGTGTTGTATAATCCTGTGGAAACATGTACAGTGATTGTGCAAAAGGAGCTGGTGATCTGGCTAAGAAATCAAGCCACAATAACTCATCCTGTTTCCTACACACACAAGCATGGACACTTAACACACTCAGAGAGAAACCTGTGTCTGGAAGAAAATAACTCTTCAGCCAAAACTTCAGAGGCATTTGGAAGGACAGGAGAATGGTGAGTGCCAAGAAAATTTTCCCCAAGCTAAGAATCAGTAACATTGCCTTGCCGGTAAAGTTTGCCAACATGACTGGAATTGAGGGTGAAGTGACTACTGATTTTCAGAGAATTTGAATCAAGCCTTTCATGGAGCATATAGAATAAAATCAAAATGAATAGAATAGAATAGAATAGAATAGAATAGAATAGAATAGAATAGAATAGAATAGAATAGAATAGAATAGAATAGAATAGAATGATTCAGTTGGAAGGGGTCTACCTACTCCTAACTTAAAGCCAGCCCACCTACAGCCCAAAGAGCTGGAGTTTGGCCCAAGGTCTACTATGATTTGCGAAGTAGTCATGAGCAGAGCCTCGGGTCCAAGATTTTTTGTGTTGCACTGTGAGATATCACCATTGGTCTCATCAGGTGATGCACAGGGAGCCAAGGGATTGGTCCTGATGCTCCTGTAGACCCACATTCCTTTTCTTCACCTACCTCTATCTCTTCCAGAAGGATTATTCATAAGAGCAATCATGACCAGGCTTTCCAAGCCATCACAATGAGCAGAAGGGGAATTTTGTTTCTATGGAGAGATCCAGGGCAAAAGGTATGGTTTTGTCAGTCACAGTGTCTCAGGGCCTGGGGGTGAGGAGGAAGGGACATTGATAGTTTGGGGTAGAGGACATGAATTAAAATCCACCAAGAAGCGCAGCAGCAGCTCTGGATCAGCAGCAGGCTGGGAAGGGACTGACTGACATCAGAGGGTCTGTGGAAAAGGCTTGATGGGCAAGTAGATTGTAGTGGATGTGGCAACCAACCCCACACTCAAACAAATCATGGCTGTACTTGATTTTGATCAGATCCTATGGAAAAACACCTCTTCAAGTTTAAAGGGGATGGGAAGGTGAGGGATTTAGATGATGGGTCATTTAGGCAGAGTGAGGATTGCCAGGGAGTGAGGATGCAGCTGCCTATGGGGGGCTCTGAAAGGGCAGGGGGCTTGTTTGTGGGGAAGGAAACACAAGAAGCACAGTTTCATGAGGCAACAGGGATGAGTACAAGGTAAGGAAGAGACCAGAGGTTCACCACATGTCTTCCCTCCATCTCCCTTCCTGAGCATTTTTAATCAAACTTGAATTTGTGCTCAAGATCTGCTGCTGCTATTCCTGTAATTAATCCATATGGGACCCTTCCAACTCGAGGTATTTTGTGATTCTCTGACTCTATCCCAACATGTCTCCATCCTCTCACACACAACTACCCTCTCCCACCCCACATGCCAACAAATCCTATAGCCAGTTGAACACACTCTGTACTCATTATGTAGTTTTATAACACAGAGGTCAGTTCCAGGCAGGTGCCACAGGTCTCTTGCTGCCAACAGAGAGCTCCTATCAATGCTCATAAGATACAAAATGTACAGCAAGTGGACTCCTCTGCTCAGGTGTGCTTCCAACCAAGCACCCTGCTTCTGCAACAAGCAAATAAATTAGTTTTAAGAAAGAGGCTTAAGTTTTATATCTGAATATATGATTTTCACAGGTAAAGTAAGGCATCTGGTGAAAAGAAAAAGTAGTTCTTAGTGTTCATAAGCAATAAGAAGCTCTAAATGGGCTATTGTCAATTCAGGAGAGAGCTCCTGGAATCACTCTTTGAAAATACGAGCACTGGTGTCAGCAGTCCAAAATGCAAACAGAGGTAGACAATTAGTTAGCAAAGACAAAATTGTAAATAAGAAAAATCACATTTTAATTATATACATGTCCTTTGAGCTCATTTCTTGAAAACTGTGCAGATCTGCACACAACAGGGGATCAGGAATGGTGAAGAGACTAGTGATCAATGATGATCAGATGTATGTATGATATGGTATCTGCAAAGAGAGAAGTTGAAAAAGAGACAGCTGGCAGAGGCTTGTAGAAATGGAGTGTTATGGAGAAAGTAAACAGAAACATTTGCTTTCCATTTTGTAGAAGATAGGAAGTGGAGAACACCATCAGTCTGCAGGTTTAGATCAAAAAGAGGTATATTTTTGTCAAAAATGTATTTATGCAGAGGAACTCCTTGTTGCAGGCTTGTACAGAAGCCAGAAGTGTGAATGAGCTTAAGGTGAGATTCAAAAATCCAGGAATAATAATAGGTGTACTGGTGAACAGACTGTAACCTCTAACCCCCAAAAAACCCTCTGCTGAACAGTGTGTGGGACAATGAGTGGGCACACTACGAAAACTCCCTCTATTTTCACCTGCTTATCATGAGCTTTACCATTACTCTATCACAGAAATTATGAGGGAGGATCTCCTTTAATATAATTATGCCTGGGTTGGTGCATTCAGGGTTAGTGTGGAAAGCCCCACATCTGAATCCTCTCCTTGGCTTTCAACCCCGACCTTTTCATTTTCTTCCTCCAGAGCACTGCATATCTGCTGACCCATCCTCTTTCCTGAGTGCATCTGCACCATCGTGTTGGCTCATGTCTCAAGTCTGTGCAGAACCCTGAACTCTCTGATCATCAGTGCCAGTGTTAAGCTCATTTTCTGACTCTCATCTTCACTGAGCTAACTGGCTCCCCAGGCAGAGCAAATTCAGAAATCCAGGAGCAGGAAAGTAGGTAGGAGATGATCTTGTCTAGTTGTTAGCACATGCGTTTGAAACACCTACTGCCAGTTCTGCCCCATGTGTACACAGGAATAGATATAGTTTTATTTTCCTATACTACAGACTCATATAACATAAACATGAGAAATATTTGTGTTATATATTATTTCTTAAGTACATGTCTAACAAGAAGAGTAATAAACCTGAGAGAGGGCAAGAGTGGGAAATTCTGTCTGCATATCTTGTAGACCTTTTCTGCATCAAAAGGAGGTGGCTCAACTTTGGATTCCCATTACTATGGGAATGTAAACTATGGGAATGACTATGTAAAATGTCACCAAAATTAAAATAGACCCTAAACAGCCACACTGAGAGGCAGAACTTCAGCCTTCCTTCTCCCACACTGAACTGACTCAAACTTCAAAGGCCCTCCTAAAGCCAGAAGAAGGCAATCACTCAGCCGGGGAGAGTCAAGTTTTAGGCTGCCACATGAACACAGTTCATTGCCCAAAGACCTTGACGGTGTTCTAGAAGATTCTAGAAAGTAAGATGTCTGCCAGGATGTGGTAGAGGTTCAGATCAAGACATGTAAGTAAAGATGAATACCTGAAAGCTGGTCTCTAAACTCCAGGTGTAGTTCATGGAGTTCTAGCTGGTGGAGTTAGTGAGGTTTTTAAACTGATTCAGCTGACAAGATTTAGGTGTCTTAACCTGCAAACTGCCTCCTATCCTGGCTTCCTGTGACAGTGAGAATTTACATTTCTGAAGGGAATATATCTTTCTAACATTAGATTTCCAGTAAGACTCTCAAGAATCTAAATTTTGTTTTGTAGGCCCTAAAAAATTACCAGTGGTGGCTCTTTTATAGATCTAGTGCTCTCTGTCCTTTCTGTCTCTCTGTAATTCCCCTGTTTTAAGAAGGTGACAAGGTTACTTCCTTTTTTCTATAGGATATGGCGAAGATAAATATAGCAAAGCCTTTTAAGCTTTCACATACTGTAGTTCACCACAAAATACTTTAAGTAGATATATGCTAAGTAAATAAAGTGTATAGCAGTTCTCATTTACAAAGATAAGAAAAAGATTTTTTGTTTTAAAATTTTTTATGTATGGCCCAGAATTCCACTGCCCTATCTCCATACTTACTGTGAAAGTGTGAGAAAGAAATATGTGTTTAAAGACTCCAGTATCTCTTATTTGGTTAATGTCCTACAAGTATTTAAATGAGTCATTTGATGGCTCTGCACTTCATGATTGGTTAAGCTATTTAACATACTTTATTGCTTCTGTGATTTATTGCCTGATGAGGACACTCAAGAAAGTCTGAGAACCTCTTTGGGGTTTATTGAGCTGGTACATATTTTATGCTGATTTCAAATAAATCAATGTCTATTATAGCATAAAAAATGGGAACATTGGAAAGAACGTTGAAGAGAACTATTTCCGGAGCTTTGTGTTCTGCTTCATGCATAAAGCATGAGGGCTTCATTAACATGGAAGTATGTGCATGTGAACCTTTGGGTCCTTATTAATCATTTTGTGACTAATACATGGAGCTCAATGATTCCCATAAGCTTCCCTAAAAGAAACCATAACGTACACACTGTGTGAGATGGTTCCCCAAAGGAGCGTGTAACTGTAACGTCTCAGACACCGCGTGTAGGAATCTCTTGATGGATGTGCTGTTCAGCATGTCCTTCCCTGCCCTACTCATTGCTTTTCAAACAAGACCATCAAGAAATAAAGCAGAACATCGCCAGTCCTCATTTTGTTCAGCTGGCACCTTGGTTGTTCACAGCCCTCAGGAGTTCTGTCACTGATTAAATGAATCAGGGCTGAATCAGAAAAAAACCCCAACTATGTAAGTTTATTGACCCAGTGCTCGTATGGATGGAGTTGAGGTTTCAGGATGATTAAATCACGATTCTCTTGGTAGTTATCTGTGGGCTGTGAGATCTTCTCTGTGCACCATCCTGAGGCTGGAGAAAAGCAAGACTCCTTGAATCTCTAGTCTGTGTTAAATGAGAGTAGTGGGATAATCTAGAAAAATGATCCCCAAATGTTTCCTGGGGTGGTCATTCCCAGTAGAGGACTAGAATGACAACGTCATGGTAGTGCTGAATGTTCTTTCAAGAAGTCTTTTGCGGTCTATTCCAGCCTTGTGCCCTCTGAAAATGTAATATATCTACTCTCCACTTCATGGACTGACCTCTGTGAAAACCTCTTGACAAGGTATATCTTCTGATTTTGGCAGATTTCTACGTACTCAATGGATATAATAATTTGGTCAGTTTTTCACCTGAACTAATTTCACCTGAACTGTGTCTTTGGCTTGCTTATGAGAAGGGTGAGTGAAAAAGCATCAATTGTGAAACACTTCAATTTTCCGCAAACAGGAAGACCTGTTTTCCTCTTTTGAAAGAATACTCGATTAGTTTATTCTTGCCAAATACTTACTGGCTGCTACTCGTGTCCTTAGTATTTTCCAGGTGTAATAATTTGTTCATTTGTTCATTCCAGAATTTTTCTGGGGCTAAAATATAAACTGACTGGCCTAGGGTTCCTTGGCTTCTTTTCTTGCCTCTTTTTATAAAGGACACTATTTCCAATTTCAGTTTTTCACCTTTCCGCCAAAGGCTTGTCAAAGATAATTGCTAACACTTGTAAGTCTGCTTTGCCCTATTCTTCCAGGCTGTGTCTGTTTGTGCAAGCATTGTGCTGCAAAAGCAGTGGATCGGTCGTAAGAAACACTCTCAGTGAGCACACTCTGCTTGTTTGTTTTTTTCCTCTGACTGGCTCTTGTTTGGTCCCAGGGACTTCATGCCTGTTAGCAGCTACCAATTAACACTCCCAAAGTGTGTCTTCCTGTTTAGTTTCATTCTGAGGTCTAAGCCTGTCTGGAAAGAAAACCAGAGCACATTAATCAGAGCTGATTAGGAGATCTTCTATGAAAGTGCATTCCCCAACCAAACTCAAGGGATGTGGAGCTGCACTCTCAGCACCCTAGACCAGAGTTCATCAGTCTCAACCAATCTGAGAGCAAATAAATCATGGAACTACTCATTGTTCATGATGTTGATCATTTTAGGCCTTTAAATGAAAACTTATTGAAAAAGGTGTTAAATGTATCTTTGTGTCAGCATCATCAGACAATAGTCCTTCCTCTGTTGGTAAAAGGCCAACTCTCCTTGGTTCTCCGCTTACTGCTGATGAATCTGCGGAATGATTTCTTCATACACTGTATGTTTATTGAAACTTTAATCCTATTTTGTGTTTTGGCTTCTCTGAGTTTATTCCCTCACGCGTTTCTGCTCTTCCCATATACTCATGTTGGAAATCTGCCCCCTGTGTCCACTCTCACTTCTTGTGCTTGAGATTCCAAGGGCTCAAACTTTAGCCAAGCAGCCTCCTGTGCTTCCTGTTGCTCCCCTGCACAGGTTAAGAGATAATATCAGAGCATAAGTTTGGACACAATGACCTCTTAAGATCTCCTTAGAGGACAGACTGAGGGAGCTGGGGTTGATCAGCCTGGAGCAGAGAAGGCTTCAGGGAGACCTTATTGTGGACTTGCAGTATTTAAAGCGGGCTTTTCAGGAAGTTGGGGACAAACTTTTTATCAGGGCCTGTTGTGACAGGACAAAGAGTAATGATTTTACACAGAAGAAAGGTTGATTTAGATTAGGTATAAGGAAGAATTTTTTTACAATGAGGTTGAGGAAACATTGGCACAGTGTCGGAGTTGGTGGATGCCCCATCCCTGGAAACGTTCAAGGTCAGGTTGGAAAGGGCTCAGAGCAACCTGATCTAGTGGAAGGTGAACCCCTCATGGCAGGGGAGCATTGGAGCAGATGGCCTTTAAAGATCCTTTCCAATCCAAACCATTCTATGATTCATGATTCTGTGATCCCTTCCAGCCATTTATTTACATGATGATATGACGTTTTTCTTTGTGATGCCATAGCAATAATTTATAAATATTGCTGGAACATTGCTCCTTGGAGAACCACAATCTGTTCCAGTAAGACTGTTGCTTCCACGCACAAGAAAGGAAGAACATGACCTTTGTCCAGACCTGAAACCAAAGACTATCCAGGATTTTCAGGTCATTTAGGAAGAAAGTAGGATGGCACATACATACAGCCACAAAGCTGTGTTTGCAGAACAGCACTTCATAGCAGGTCGTGAATAGACATGAGTGAAATTTAGCAACTGGTCTGGCTGAGGATTAAAATTTCTATGAGTCAACAGACTGGCTTTTAACCAGAGGCAGTCATGTCTAGCATCTTGCAGGAGTTGAAAACCTACTGTAGCCTTGTAAGTATCCAAAATGTTATGCAAAAGCAGAGAATTTTTTTGGTGGTGCTCTGTGTGTTTGGTTTCTTCTCTTTTCTTTTTTTTTTTTTGCACAGAAGTTGTTCTGAGGACACAAAGTTCTCATCCAGAATCAGAAGTCATGGCTTGTGTTACAAGAGTACAGGAGAACTGGCAAGAAACATGGAGCCCATGAGAACAAACTAGCAGCACAATGGATTTGTAATATTTAATCAAATTCTTGATGATCACAAATCTTGCAACACATTCCAAAACTACTAAAAACGCTATACAGAAACCAGCTGAGCCAATATTTAAAGCCTTTTTAATTTAACAGAACCCATTTTTTATAGTATCCAGGATATGTTTCTGGCTTTCCTACTTGTCACATGATCTCCTGTCCAGATGTGCTGGTGTGTATCTAGTAGTGGACCAGCCAAACCACAGCTCTTTCCTCCTGCTTGTAGCGTGTTACTGTAATTCAACCATACTTCTCCCAGCTACAGAAGCACTACATTAATATGTGGTATAACAACAATAACACAGGAGGGGATAAAGCTAACCATAACTTTAACTATGTATCTAAAAATAATAATAATAATGGAGTGACCCTATTCAAAGAGGTTAATTTGTGTACAGGGTATAAAATCCAAATATGCAGTTGTTTTGCAAACTTCCCATTTTTCTCACCTGCAACAGAAAATTTGTGCTGAGGAGAAGATTTCCTGCAGTTTTCTACAGGAAATTAGCCTCCCCCTTTGTTTAGATCCCACAGATTGTACCATGTGCTCATGGGCAGCCAGCTCAGGTCTCCCACATTTTTGCTGCCTTTTTTTCCCTCAGTGGTGGCTGCCACGAAGAACAGAAGGAGAAGGGAATTCCAGGCTTGTGGGTTAATTATTAACACAGTTAAGCCTGGCAGCATGCTCAGAATTAGAAAGGAAAAGCCCGAGGGCTGATTCTTCCCTCCCGTTCACAGGATAACCCCACTGGGCTGACTGCGACCTCCCAAGGCAAGGGCCATATCCACACTCCCCCATGGAAAGTTAGTGGGATTCTTATGAATGGCTCCATTAGGAGCTGGGTGGGCTGGATGCCAAAGAAATCACTGGAGTTGCTTCTGATTTACACGGGGATAAGCATGTGGGTGTATTAAATCCGTAATCCTCGTCCCCACCGCAGCCAGGAACTCAGCAGCTGGGTCGTGCAAAGTGCCACAGAGAGCCCTCCGGTGTCACAAAACACCAAGGGCCCCAGCCATGTCAAAGAGCCTTGAGGGGGCTGACTCAGGGGCATACCAGCCATCTTTGGAGATGAGGAAAAGTGGGCTCAGCCAACTCAGTCCTAAACAGTGATTTCAGCTCTTGTGCTTGTGCAGTCTCCACCACTCCAGGATCCCAGGACTTCATCTTGCAGATCATTACTGTGCCTTTGGAAGGTGGAGTGTTGTTATTTTAAAGAAAATGAGGTCCAGGCTCTTCCTGCCCTGCTTGGCATGTGCACCTTGCGTGGCAGATGAGTCTAAATGAACCAGACATCGCCTGCAGCCAGCGCAGAAAGGAGGCCACCAAGACCTCACTGCCTTCTGAAGGTGACCTAGAGCTACTATGCTAATTTATGTCCCTTAATTTAGATGGCCTGGCTCCAGCCCAGAAACGCAATGGGCATATTTTAAGGGTAGTGAAGCATTTCTTGAAGAAGAGTTAAGTACCTGATTCCTGCTGAAAACTGAGGAAATGATGAGTCAAACCCATTTGGGTGACATGTTAAAGCCCAGTGATCGTTTCTTCACTTTTGCAGAACTGCCTGCTTATTACCTGGCTCTGTCATGGAGGTGTCCTTGGCATACTGGGAGGCTGAACAGAGCTCCCTGGACATCACCCTCACCAGTGACCTGTCCTTGCATGATCACAAAAGACAACCAGTGACTCCCACCACTGCTGGGCCCAGAATTAACCCCACGGTACAAAAACTCCTCTTCCTGAGCTTGAGTCAGTCTAGCACCTTGCTGGCTTTGCTGACCTCTCCACCCCAGGTGTAACTTCTGAAGCTGTCCTGACATGGATCTGAGCTGCTGCCTACTGGGCCAAGGAGCAGTAACATCGGAAAAGCTCTGGGTGTCCATTTCCCCACTAATACAAATGATGCCTTATCACCAAAGGAAAAGATAAACTCTGCAAACCGGGGACCAAAGACTTTCTAAGCCCCATATACCCCAGAAATACACATTGATTCCCACACAGCATCTTCCTGCTTCATTTAATCCTCTCCTCTCCTCTCCTNTACTGGGCCAAGGAGCAGTAACATCGGAAAAGCTCTGGGTGTCCATTTCCCCACTAATACAAATGATGCCTTATCACCAAAGGAAAAGATAAACTCTGCAAACCGGGGACCAAAGACTTTCTAAGCCCCATATACCCCAGAAATACACATTGATTCCCACACAGCATCTTCCTGCTTCATTTAATCCTCTCCTCTCCTCTACCTCTTCATCTTTCCTGACTGACCTCTGTCTGATATCTTAGTTCTTGATTGCCTTTAAGTTCCTGCCTGAGCACTGATAAGAGAATATTTATTTCTCTGTTTTCCTGTGAGGAGGCCTGTTCTTAACAGGGATTTTTTCTAATGGAGAAAAAAAGAAAATAAGACAACAACTAGATAAAACAACAGCTAGGTTTTTGGTTTGTTTGGTTTTTGTTTGTTTGTTTGTTTTTGTGAAGTTACTGACATTTAGACACCTCCTGGTTCCCATTTATTCCCTTAATAAAACAATTTTTAAGAGTCTTTCACTCACTACACAGCATTAAATTTCCAGAAGGAAGGGGACTGACTGCTTTTATTATTTTATCATTGTTTTCTAGCGTGGCCAGGCAGTTAGTGCTGAGAGGATGTGTGTGTAAATATACATTATAATTACGTTACAAATCACTGCCAAGCAGAGCAAACGCAGACTAAGGGATGTCTGCAATCAGAAAAGGGATTGCAGAGTAGGTTCCTGCAGTCCCAGAATCAATGGGAAGGTATTTTCAACTTGAATTTATAATAATTTTTATAGGAAGGTCACACCTTTAAGGTCAATGTATTTGCATCCCTGCAATTGTGCTGGCACAGTTATCCCCATCTAGCTGGTAAATTCATAGAATCACAGAATATGCTGAGCTGGAAGGGACCCATCAGGATCATCGAGTGCAACTCCTTGTCCCACAAAGGATACCTCAAGAGCCACACCCTGTGCCTGAGAGAATTGACCAAACACTTCTTGAACTCTGTCAGGGTTGGTGCTATGACCACTTCCCTGGGAAGCCTGTTCCAGTGCCCAACTACCCTCTGAGTGAAGAACCTTTTACAGATATGCAACCTAAACCTCCTCTGACTCAGCTCCAGCCATTTCCTTGAGTCCTGTGACTGGTCACCAGAGTGAAGAGATTGGTGCCTGTCCGTCTGCTCTCCCTTGTGAGGATGTTGAAGACCCCAGTGAGGTCTCCTCAGTCTCCTCTTCCCCAGGCTGAACAGACCAACTGACCGCAGCTGCTCCTCATATGGCTTCCCCTCCAGAGCCTTCACCATCCTTGTGGCCTCCTTTGGATGTTTAAACTGTTTTGATAAAGAAACCTTTATTGTCGCATAAATTACAGAATGAACACTGCCCTGGGAATGTAAACTGAGGCAAATCCTACCTTGTGCATTGCCAAATCAGAATTTAACTTTCTAAATCAGAGTCGTGAAGTTGATGCCTTCTGTGTAGGAGAATCATAGAATGGTTTGGGTTGGAAGGGACCTTAAGGGTCATCTTGTTCCAACCCTCTGCCACGGGCAGGGACACGTTCTACTAAACCAGGATGTTTAGATCGCCATCCAACCTGGCCTTGAACACTCCCAGAGAAACTGTGGAGTTATCTGGATACAGCCAGGACGCTGGTACCTGGCGTCATGAGGGAACACTGAGCTCTCCCAGCAATTCTTCTTGGTTTCCTCTTGGTTTCGCCCACTTCAGCAAACATGAGATAAAGCATCAGACGTTGCCAGTAAATGATTGTTATTTGCACAGGGAAAAACCCTGCAATGCACTGTACCGACTCCATTGTTTGCTCAGCTCTAGATGGCAGAGAGTTAGACAAAAACAAATACACACACCCCAAAAGCACATCAATATCTGTCTCGTTATCACATTTACATGCTTTTGAAGAAAGTTTATAGCGCAAAAAGAGATTTTCCACCCTACCTTTCTTCTCAGACAGAATGGATTTTTTAAATGATGCGAGTCAGAGGGTTATTCATGAATATTTAATGATTTAAACACAATTTGAACTCACCATAAGTTCTTGCCTAAATTCTCAGAGCTAAAACCAGTCTTGTCTCTGTGCCTAGCCATCTTGTTCTAGATTTCTTTACATGGAACCATGATGCCAATAATCAGTACGCTATACCCATGGAAGCACATGTCTCTGCTCTAGCTAGGCTTCCTGAAGCCTGTTTTAATATCTCAGTTCATCTGAACCATCTGTATTCTCAGCTGGTTCATGTAAAAGGCAGTTGAAATGGAGATATGAGCGGTTCAGATGCGCAGAGCACATCTGGTTTCAGGTGCCAGTGAAGGAATTTGTCATTGAGAGCCAAGGCCATGATAAAAGATCTCTCTTGCTACTACGTAACAGGTACTTCATAGAAATAACTAAAATGTGGTTCTTTCCCCAGAGAAGTCGTGGTCCAAAATAGGGTGTCCACCATGAATGTACATTATGATCAGCGTACAGGGAAAAGGGACAGTGGGTAATAACTTTTGAGACCCTGAATGTGTCTTTTATTCATAATTTGTGAAGAAACTGGAATCCAGTTGATTAACTGCATGACTGGGGTAAGGGAAGGCAGCCTTTTCTGAGATTTTAGGAGGTCTTCAGCTCTGCAGTGTAGGGTGTCTTGATACAGCAGGGCTGGGAATAAGGTCAAAGCAGAGAGGCAGCCTGGGAAACAGCGTCAGCAAAAGCCTGAATGTTGCTGTCATCTGCAGCTGCTTTGGTGAGATGAGGAGGTTACTTCAGAGAGAAAGCCAAAGGCCTTCCTGTAGAAGTTGAAGATGATTTCTTCAGCTGTGATTTTTATTAGGATACCATTTGGTCAGGAATCTAGACAAAGCAAGCAGTTTATAAATTTGATCAAAGTTAGCTCTCATAAACACAGAAATAAACTCTCAGTGTGTTCCCTTTTCCCTTCTCATCCACATCCTCACCTCACTCTCTGCTCCAGCTCCATGCCAGCAGATCTCACTGGATGACTCTCAAATAAGAGCATCTTTCTGACACAGATAGCAATGCCTTCTCCTGGCAAAGCAGGTCCCTGTAAACAATGCTGCTTTTGTTAAAATTATTTTCATTTCCTAGATCCTCTTAGTTTATAAAAGGGAAGATGAGCTCTAAAGGTATTTCAAAGACAGCAGTCCTTCAGAGGTATTTCCTTATGCAGCATGAAGGATAGATCCAGAGAGGGTGTGCACGTGTTTAGAAGGGATTGAAGCAAGGAAGTTATGTAAGGCAGGGAAAAGGATACCCCCAGAGGCTCCCTGGCTGTTCCCTGAAATTGCCAGAGACTGCAACCAGAGGAAGACATCTTACTACATGGTTTGAGAATAATTTATAAAACTTGACTCACTCCTTTTAATTTTTTTCCCCCTATAGCTCAAACTATTTATGTGTTGTGATAAATGATCAACCAGTGTCTCAAAGTGACCTGCAAAACTACACAGGCTGGACCGGCCAGGCTTTCTGAAGTGCTGAGTCTGTTTTGTTTGGGCACATGGTTCAGACCCAGAAATGAGAAAAACAAGAGCAAGATGCCAGACCTGCCACGGTTTTGACTTCTGCAACCCTTTGCTCTCTGCAAGTTGTAAGACATGGGGGAATTGTGGCTGCCGGCAGCCGATGCTCTGTTTTACCAATCCAGCACAGTAACCAGCAGCCCTCGCCAGTTTGTTTTTCTGTTTGTTGAAATCCTATCTGCCCAAACTTCTGAAAGATGTTTTTAAAGGATTTTAACAAAGGCTTTTCGCATGGGAATAATTTTGTATTTTGTGGGCATCATCACATACAGAGGTATTTTCTTGATTAAGTGTAAGTTTTATTAAGCTCTCTCACCAAATGATATTCCTTCTTCCCCACATTTCTTTTTTACTATGATCTCACTTTAGATTACTAATGCAGCCAGATGCATCCTGGATAATTTGGCTTCGTGCAAAGTGTCATTTCCCTGTGATCTCTCTGTTGATACAGTTGTTGCTACAGTTCAACCTTATCCAATGATTAAACCAGGACCAAATCACATCTCTGCATTTGTGAAGGGCAATTCTGCCATGAAGTGTCATCATGTACAAGAATCGCTCCATTGTACTCGGTAGATACCCTGCTCTGATTTTGATGGCATTCCCAGTTCCCGTCAGGCATGCCCTCGTGATGGTGGCCAAACCTGGCTGGAAAAATCCTCCCTGTGACAAGCATGGTTTGAGGAACTCAGTCCCACTGACTGTTCAGGGTGTTCAGAGCTTTACTGATACATTGACAGATGGTCCAAACAAAGAGGAATTTTTAAAAAGTGAAATGGAGTTGTCATAATGATATGATTAAAAAGAAAACAAAGTGAGAGGGGAAGTGCGAAGTTTGGGAAGTGTTAATATCATGGTATGGCATGGAGTTTCAGTAGGAATCAGAGATTCATGCTGCTGCATACAGGTGGACCACAAGCATGCCATCAGCTCTGACTCACATCTGCGGTGATCCATGTCTTATGCCAGAGTTTTTACCACCTGTGGTGAACAAACCAGTCAATACCACAGTGAAGCGACTGCACAGTTTTTAAATGGCTCTTTCTTCCCTCCTCACTGTACATCACGGATTTGTCTGCAGCAAAACACATGTTCTTTTAATTGGGTTCAAAGTGGGAAAGGAACCAGCAAAGGTTTAAATTACAAGTGGAAAGAGAAGAGTTTGCAAAGTGAGGCCAGTTCTGTGAACTGCTCTCCCAATCCCCCACTCCCTCAAAAAAATGTTCGAGTTTTTCTTGCCCCAGACTCTGCAAAGTTCAGCCCTTCCTAATTTAATCACTTAAACTCTGGTAAACTGCAAACTCCAGCATGCTCACAGCTTTCTGTAGATGGTTATCACATCTCCCTCAGCCCTTGTTTAGCAAAGCTACATACACGACATTCTTTTAATCCTTGTAAAATCAAGGCAAACCAAGCTATCGGTTTTGAATGTATGCAGAAATGCATCTTTTCCCAAATCTATCAGTGACCCACAACCATTTATTAGCTGCCTTAGCCATCTACATAAATCCAGTAGAGGGAGGCATTACACAGATGTGGCTCTACAGCTGAGGAACTATCTCCAGATATTTGGGGTCAATAAAATGAAGCAAGGTCACAAACAACCAAAGCTCTGTCTGCTTTAGTGGCCAGGTTGATGTGGAAAAGAGAGGAGGTCTGTAAAGGAAGGGGAAACATGCTTCCTGGGATGGCAAAAATTAATCTCCCAGTGCTCGAGGTGTTTGAGAGAGAGAGATGAAATTACCCTGAAGGGAGGGCACTAGGGGAAAAATAATCTTTGATTTAGATTTTCCAGAAAATATGTGGAATAAAGCTTTTCCATGAAATCCATGCATGAAATCCACAGTGTGTCATGTTGATTTAGCAACTGTATTATATGAGACGCAACCCATGTAAATCCACATGTTATTTTCTCATCCATTCAGCGGAGGCCTTAAAAAAAATAAAACACAGACTTGTTACTTATTTTACCTGTTCTTATTTCTACTCTCCCAGTTTAGTTACAGCTGTGGTAGCAGGAAAAGTTGTTATAATGCAGGACACTCACCCTGCAACTTGTATGCTCCCATTGGGAGCCCACAGAATCAAGTTCTCATTATGAACTCTATTTTCACCTCCCACATTGTGAGCACTAAAATAGGGGGGAAAAATGCTTCTGGCCTGTAAAAATATAGAATTTCTTCCTTAGGAGAAATGAATTGAAAACTAATTTTCAAGGAAGCAAAGCTTTCTATCAGCAGTACTGTTATTTCTTATTATTGGTTTGAATGGCTTTAGCACCTGGAACCTTCATCTGTGCTGAGGATTGTGCATTGCTGCCTGCTGCAGGCTGATCCAGGGGAAAAAATCCTGCTCTAAATCAGCAAAGGAAAGGAGCATGGTTTGCTCCCATTTTACTGATGGAGACCTGGTAAAAGAAGATGTTAAGGCACTTGTCCACATTTATTCTGCCAGCAATGCAACCCAGATCTCTTGAGTTTGAGTCCAATACTTTAACCACAAAACCCTCCTCTCTCCCGTTTCAGTGTTTAATTAATGATGATGATGTCTGCAGCTTCCTCTTATCAAGCCATCCTTTCATCAATGATGGTATTGTGGTTATTTCCCTGCCATGTGTGTGGCTGTCTTCCAGTTATTTTACCAGCTCCTGAAACCATGTTCACAAGTGTAGAATTTGCTAATCTTTCCCAAGTCCCTTCTTAAATGTGAAGCTGAACTCTGCTTTCAGTGCACACCAATTTTATGCTACTGATGAATGTAAAGCAGTGATGGTGAAACCTGGGATGCATGGATTAGCTGAGGTTTCCAATACCATCTGTGCTGCCACCTGAAGTGTGAGGTATGGTTCCTTCTTCCTGCCACCAGTTAAGCACCTTAAATGGTTTTACCAAGGAATTTGAACATCATTAAAATGGCCTGTGAATATCATTAAAATGGTCCTTCATGCCATTTCTGGTTGAATTGGGAAACAAATGTCACTTGGTCCTGGAGGTTTATCAGATGTGAGTGGCTTGAGGTTTTGTCCACTATTATGGCAAGTCCCCTCGTTCCACGGTTCCATAGTATTTATCCTTCTCCTTTGTGAGCATCAAGGGAAGAGCTTTGAAGGGTTTATTTGCCACCTGCACCACTTTCCTCTTGTTAAAACAGGACTAGGGTCATAATGACACAGACCTGACTCAGGATCAGTTATAGACCCTTCCATCAGCTCTGCATCAAGCTGAATGAACTATACAGAATGTCAGCAACATTATTTTTACTGTTCTTGCTTGGAGGTGATCAAAAGATACAACGTTATCATAAGTGGCTTTGTTTCATTATCCACCTTATCTTACTTTAGCTGACCTTTTCTTGGATAAATCTGCAGTCTGGGGATTTGGTAAGAACATGCCTCTGTCAGGCAGTTGGATTAGAGGGTTGCTGTAAATCTCTTCCAACTGAAATATTCTATTCTATTCTATTCTATTCTATTCTATTCTATTCTATTCTATTCTATTCTATTCTATTCTATTCTATTCCATTCCATTCCATTCCATTCCATTCCATTTTATCGTTTCTTGGTGAAATTAAAAATAAAATGATCAAGCTTCATTCCCACTTACAATGTGTGTTCATAGGAATGCTTTAGCCTGTAGCTGACATTAACTTCACGTGCATCACCAAGATGTTATTCTCCATGTTCTGTGATCAAAAGGAAGCAGAAGAGGATTTAAAATTATTAAGTGAAGTCCCCACAGCTGCTGCATGAATAAATAAAACAGGCCAGGACTTGAGCCCAGTGGAATATCCCACAATGGCACAGTTCAACTCACCTCCAGAGCAGGGTGGCCACATCCAGTCTGTTGGGAGACATCCTTGATCCATACCAAGAACCAGACCTAAATGCTCCTTGGCACGATGCTAGGTGGCCTGAACAGAAGTAATTCTGGGTTATACACTAACAATTTATCAGTCTGAAAAGTCATATGCCAGGGCTTGTGCCCATTCCCTGGCTCTTTCCGTTTACTTTAAGCTTAAATCAACCATGATCTAGGAGGATCTGTTTTATTGTCCATTGATAGTTTGGGCAGTTAACTCAGATGGAGCCATATGGATCATGTGGATTGCTGCCTTCATGCCTGGCTTACAGGTAGAGTGGAAGCAGCAAAATGTGTGATACCAACAATAAACCAAGGTGGGGAGAAGTGAAGAAAGGGGGCAAGTTGCATCCTATGGAGACATTTGTCCTCTGGAGATGTTTGGATCCATTCTGAGGTCTCCTGGCCAAGACAGTGGGAAATCCAGTGTTTTCTTTATCAACTCACCACTAGTAGGTTTTTTCCTGAACTAATGCCATTTAATTATTAGATTCTATGTTTATGAAAGGGAAACACTGGCTAGGGTAGCTGTGGGAAGTATTTGGTTTCTTAAGGTTTCTGGGCTCTTTTTTTCTGAGCAATTTTGTGTTGTAATTTTAAGAAAAAAATTTAGGTACTCAGTCTTGGCCTTCATTACTGCCAGCAACACCTGGCAGGCTGGTTACACATACAGAAAATCTCATCTGTCATCAGTAAAAACTCAATCCTGCAGTCCATGCTGGGGCAGAATTCCCACCCAAGGCACTATAAAACCCTCAGGAAGAGGGAAGACTGAACTGGAATCTTATTTTGTTCAGGTTCATCTCTTACTATGTTTTGGTTTTCATCCCTTTTGACAGAAAATAAAATTCACTGTAGTTGACCATTTGAGCATCAGCCTTTGTCTAGGTCTTAGACTGGCACACACCCAATGTTTCAATCAAAGCCAGAAGACTAAAGGAGAGGGAGAGAAAGAGCAATCCTTGTAAAGACTCTGTCATCCAATCTTGCAATGTTCCAGAAAAGGAAAAAGTTACTTACAGACCCCCGTGGTTACCAGCTTATACCTTGAAGCATAAAATTTTATTACCTTTCTCCTCTAACTGATCATCAAATAATCCTACTGGTTTTTAACTCCTCTTCTACAGAAAGAATCCATCAGTCTTTCTTTGTCCTTCATATGTTTTTTTGCACTTTCTTTTGCATCTGTTAAGCGTCCTAGTTTAGCCTTAATGCACTGCTGCTTAGCAGTGCTCATCACACTGAGACATGCATTAATTGATCTTTGGACATGCTCTTCTTCCCTATCTGCTTCACTGATTTGTTCCGTTCAATTTCATCCAACACGTCTCGCATCAAATTGTGCTGTAATTTCCTCTGCTGAAGTTCAGCATCCTTTGTGTTTAACTCGTGGGTCTCTCCATAGTTCTAATTACAAACCTGGAGGATTTAGTTGGAATTTTAATGGCAATATAATAGTAAGCCTAGAGCCAAAACAAGTATTCTATATTTTGGAACTGCCATGAACTGAGAGGCAGACCAGGCAGCAGGCTTTAAACACAAATGTGCAAAAAACATTTAAGGAGACTTAACTTAAATTCCTTCTTTTCTCCTTGACCAGCTCATTTTATTAGGGAAAGTTTAATTTGTTAAATTGAAATGCTCAGACATTTTAAAGAGAAAAGACTCCAAAAATGTAGTGTGTATTTCATGCCAAAATGTTATTCCAGAGTTTGCCACCCATTTGTGTTTCAGTAGAAATACTTGCCTCCCACTCCTTGGCACTGGCTCAAAACTCTTTTTCTCAAAGGAGGTGCTGAAAAAGCATCTGAGTATTAATTTGTCTTTTGTGGGAGGTTTTAGTGTTGTTATAAATCACTATAAATCACAAATCAGGCTTTAAATGGGAGACTTCATAAGCCGCTCTCACTGCATAAGGCTGTGAAAATGAAAAGCTTAAAGCAAATGTTATCTTGATATGTTGTATTTAAATTGCCTTTAGCAGACTTCGTGGCCTGGTTTTGCCAGTGTCTGACCTGCTCTTCCAAATGGTGAAGGGAAGTGTGGTGGGCACCTCCTCCTCCTCCAGTGATGAACATGATTCAAATCTCCGTTTGTCAAATTAAGCTGCTTCAAGGCCCACTTTAGAATTTGTTGGACAGACTTTTCTCAAAGGATCTCATATCTTTGCTAGCATTACTGGTAACTTACCCAGTGCACAATCTGAGTTTAAGATCTTAAGCACCAAGGCAGCACTTCTTGTTCTGATAATAAATATGTGTGATTCCATACGTATAGTTCTGAGTGTTTCAAAACCACAGCCAGAGTCTTAGTAACACCCTATATTTACATGACATTTTTCATTCTGAGGTATTTCTCTGAGTCTGGTACACCAACCATGTGTAGGTAATTATCAGTAATCATCGCTAATTGTTTTTACAATTCTTTTTCCATTTTGGCATCAACTTTGAAAAGGCAGCTTAACATGAGCTCACCTAAACGTAGACTTTGTGAAGACAACATTTCTGAATAGGAGCTGTATAGGGAGCCCGATGAGACAAAGCGTTCCAAGTTGGAGCGTGGCCAGGACACCAAAGTCATTGCTAGAAGTCATGGGATCTTTAATGCCCACAAAGTGGTCAGGACCTCCACTGAGTTTTATGAGTGTAATGTCTCACCCGAAGAACAACTTCTTCAGCAGCACAGTACCCCATTGTACTGCGCTAGACTCGTTCATGTGCAAGGAGAAGAGTCCCATTCACTGAACCCCTCATGCCAGCGCGTCCGGCTGACCAGACTGTCTTAGTGTGTCTTCCAGCCCAGCAGACCACCTGTCTCGGCTCACCACATGTGGCTGGGCGCCAGTGGGAGATGGCAAAGCTCTCAGCTTTCTCAGATAAAGACATTTTTGGGCCCTCATGGGATTTGTCCATCTCTACTGAATTTTGTTCATACCTTCGTGCTTCAGCTCAGCAGTTTGCAAAGTAGAGGGGAATCCAAACAAGGGCTGGAATGCTCTTCCTTTGGGTCTACAGCAGCCGGGGTTGCTATCTCAGCACTCCGGGCGGTCCAGTGATAATAGGCCACTGAGAAAACTCACTGAATCCACATGTCCTAACACTGCCCAGGCCAAACTGCCTTTTACCACATGGGGCCATACTTCAGGTGACTTAAATACACTTGAAAAGCTGCTGAAATTGCAACTGCCTTCCCACCTTTTCTGGTAATGCAAATCCATCTCTTTCTGTCAATGTGTGGACCCTGCTGTGACTTTAGCCAAGCAATGCTGAACAGGCACAATTTCCATAGGACAAGAATACTGTGCAGCCCAGCATAAGTTAAAACATGGATTTTTTCAGTTTCCTTTGCTATTTAGAGTTAGCCACAGGACCCTACTGCTTGATCCTGTGGCTTTTGAGCATTTCTCTGGCTTCATCCAACAGCCTTACAGCAGCTCTGTGAAGAAAAGAGGAAGACAAATTGAAACCTTTAGGTATGTGATGAATCTGTAGAGTTGTTTTAGGATGTCAAAGCAACTGCAATAATTATGGGACCAAATTCACCACAGACAGTTCAACACACTTTCCCAAGTCACTGCTCACGTAGCTTATCTTTGCATACCATCAGTTGGTGGGTGAAGAGTGAAGGCTGGGCCATCATTTTCTGCAAAGGAAAAGGTGAAAGATGACCTCATTATTTAAATAAAATCAGCTTTTAGAGATTCTCTGGGGGATTACACAAAGGCTAGAGGCTTGTGTACATAACTGAGTTTTTGCTGACACCCAGCCAGAGACAGGTCCTGGGAGCATGAATATCTGAGTAGCTATAGATAAGAATCTGAAGAAATTTCGGGCTAAAAAGGTGTGGACTGTAGAAGGAGTAGAAAAACGGGTAGATTGGATGCTAGCTTGGTCTGAAATTGGATTTTAGATATCTAAATTCTACCGGGGTTGAGATTTAAACTGACCCAATCCTACCCAAAGAACATAAACATCATAAAACAGGGATGGATCTGGTTTAGCACGCGTTGATTCCAGAAAAGGTCTGGAAATCACAGAGAATCATCTGAACATGAGCTAACCATGATGCAACACAAAGAATAGACTCAGAGCCTGGATTTAAATAAGAAAATTGTGAGTAAGAATAAAGTGTACTTACTGTGGTTCGAGACGTGATAGAAATCCTGCAGGTTGCCTTGGCTTTTTGTGTCTGGATCTGGTCTCCAGCCTTCCACAGTGAAATAGAATTTCAGGAAAGAATCATGTGTGACATGTGATTAGCTTTTAAGACCTGTGATGGAACTTCTTCACTGGAAAATCAACACAGTTGGGTGCTATTTTTTTCAAAGAAAATCCTTATCTCAAATACAGGTCTGAATTAGAAGGACAACTAAAAACTCAAGGGGCTCTATAGGCTGTAGAGATAATTGCAGATTTCCATGCCTCCAAAGTTTGTGGAAAAGGGAAAGCTTGGGTTTCCCTCTGTCAGATGACCATAAAGAAGTTACGCACCACTATGAAAAAGAGAATTCTTAGTATGAAAAAGGGTATCTTTCCTGTGCATACTGTCAATGGTATGAAGCCAGGGCCAAAATTATGTTTTTGCAACATCAACTGAACATCTATGCTGCATGTTATTCATTTATTCTGGCATTTGGAAAGAAATCCTGATAATTTGTGGGAAGGAGGAAGTAGAGGATAGAGACAAGAAGGAAGGGAAGGAGGGAAGTAAAATATTGTTGATTTTAATTTTTGCTATGGTTTGTTAATTTTGGCATGTGGGAGGTGGAATAGCTCCTGGCTTTTATTGTGATTATTCTTTTTAATGTTGGCAAACACACCTGGAGCTGACAATAGGTATTTTTCTATAGCACATTGTTATGAATAAAACTAAAAATAAAATAATGAAGCTAAACAGAAAACTGAGTGTGTGGTTATCTTAAAGTGACACCCTAAGGCCTTACTGTTGTACTCTCAAGCTGCATAAGTCTGTCACCCTGGCAACAAACAGATAAAAGAACAAAGATATATATATTTACCTCTTGGAAGGGAGGAAACCATTTGTAGGGCTAATTCCTGTGGTCTTCCTGCAGGTAGAAGTCCTGAGCAGTTTTATCTCAGTAAGATCTAAGTAAAGACATCAGGGTTTGGCCAGCCATTATATCCTGATCCTGTTCTTTCTTCTACCACTTAAAAAACAAGTCAAAATAAATGCTTATGGAATTATGACTGCCTGAAATAATGTACAGGAAGTAAGAGTGTAAAATAAGGAATGCTTTTGGGTGATTAATATGTTCTTGAATGGTACACATCAACTAAATTCTGACATATGCTACATGTTCAGAGACACAACACTGAGGCTACTGTTTTTAATTCCATAAACTTATGTCTTTATAAGAAGTATTTGTATAATAGTTGTCTATACTTTTATTCATATATTCATGCACACGCTAACATACACGAGCATGCACATTAATAAAATGTCGTTCCTCAGAGGCTAAGGCATCTTTGCTTAAGGATTTTCAAAGGCAAAAAACTCTGAGTGTTTAACCCATAGACAGATTTGAAAGCCATTTCAAAGACCACATTGTTTTTTACACCAGTTTGTTAAAATCTATGGGTCTCAGTTGGTTATTTCATGGTTGTAACTCAAAAACCAAGACAAAACTGAGTGCATGTACTCATTGATTTGGAAGCTGTCCCAGACTTGATGAGTATAAAAGATGAAAGCCACTTTTCTTCTTGCTTTCTCTCAGATTACTATTTCTACAAAAATCCCAAGTTCGCTCATAAGTCCCAGAGATGTGGGGGCACTTTAGCTCAACAGACCCACATTGCATGGGCTGTGGCAGTGTGGAAGAGGTGAGTATTTTCTTTGGGAATCTTTGGTTAGAAGCTACAACTATGAGAATGGTAGACAAATGCAAACTAACAACTGCTGATGCTATGTCTGCTGTCTTTTCCCATTGTGCAGGCTGTCACAATTTCATGGTTTCAGTCATTGCTTCAGCAAATAATTCAGGATATGAAGAAAGGAGTTAGAGTGACATCGGAAATGGAAGCCAGTCTTATACTGGAAGACTCTCATATACTTAGTCTTCTAAGTTTCGGAGGGTCTTATATAAGACAGAAAATGTGCCTGAATACACATTGTTAAAGATAAATTTGAAAGTTATTTAACTCATGTTCAAACAAAAATAATATTTAATATGTGGTTTATTTCCTTAAAATGGATTTTATTTCATTAGAGGTGAGTAACAGCAGTGGTTAGGCTTCTGTGAAGACAATAAATTTCAGAATTTTGGGGCTCCTGAGAAGTGGGCAGTCATATTTTTGATATTTATTGCTCTTCCTTAGGAAATTAATTGTGAAGAAAGAGTCTCTGATTCTGAGCAATATCCTGAAGAGCTCTATCTTCACATTCATTATTAGCAGGTGGCATCTGGCTCAAGACCACAGGAGAAGAGTTTAGCAGGTGGTCTTGTGAGGTGACTCATATCACTTCTGCTTTCTGTTTGTAAGAAGAAGTGAGGGAGGCTCAGCAGAAGAACAGCTCCTACCAGGAGGGGCTGTGCCAGCAGGAAGCAGTACCAGTGACTCAGTGGGTGGCACGCTCTCCATCTGAGCTGGTGCTGCTCCCAGTCATCACCCCAACTGATGGCAGGAGAGGTTGAGAGGTAAAGATAGCATCTTTCAGACACAGGAGACAGATAATAACCTGAGTTCTCATGATCTGTTTTCCTCTCACTATGATTTTTCATCTTATTTTACTGTTAATTTTGGGAACTGAGGCTTCCTAGACTTAGCAGTTCACTGACAAAATCAAGTTTAGCTACAGGAGCCTACCAGGCTACACTGTGAGCATCACGGAATCATGGAATGGTTTGGGTTGGAAGGGACCTTAAAGATCATCTCCTTCCACCCCCCCTGCCATGGGCAGGAACACCTTCCACAATCCCAGGTTGCTCCAAGGCCTGTCCAGCCTGGCCTTCAACACTTCCAGGAATGTGGCAGCCACAGCTTTTCTGGGCAATCTCTTCAGTGTCACACCTGTATTGCAGTAAAGAATGTCTTCCTAAATTATTCTAGCTTGACCCTCTTTAAGTTTAAAACCATTACCCCTTGTGCTGTCACTGCATGCCCTTGTAAAAATCTTCAGCTAGACCAGGTTGCTCAGAATCCTGTCCAATCTGACCTTGAGTGTTTCCAGGGACAAGACATCTACCACTTCTCTGGGCAAGCTGTTTCCAGATACCCAGATATTCCTTTCTATTCAAGAGGCCTCTACTCTGTATCATGACTATTTACATGTATGTACACACCACAACGGAAAAATAAAAATATACCCTTCAGAGCCTAGTTGAGATGTCTTACAAGGAGGAGATCATGTTGAAATGTGTCTTTCCTCCTGCCTCTTTGTTCCATTATTGGACTTTTAATACTTAAAGGGGGCTATAAAGAAAGATGGGGAAAGTAGCAATACTAGGGGTAATGGTTTCAAAATAAAAGAGGGCAGGTTCAAATTAGATCTAAGAAAGAATTTTTTAATGAGGTGAAACACTGAACAGACTGCCCAGAGAGGTGGTGGAGGCCCTGTCCCTGGAAACACTGAAGATCAGGTTGGACAGGGCTCTGAGCAACCTGGTCTGGGTTAAGATCTCCCTGTCCATTGCAGGAGGACTGGAATAGATGACCTTTAAAAGTTCCTTCCAACCCAAAATATTCTAACAATTCAATAATTGCCTCTGTAGAGACAAATTCTCCATGTTCACTGAAATTTCCACTTTAAAGCAATGTAAATGAAGAAACTACCAACAGAGAGGGGGATCCCTCTGATTTCCAAGAAATACCAAGAACCTGTCAGATAATTTTCTCTGTTGTGTAGAGACAGACCTCCAGGCACCACAAATTTCCATTGCTTCCTAGAAATCAACAAAACCATGGGGAGTCTACATCATGGCTTTCTATAGTAATGAATGAAATATTCAATTAAATTCAGAATATCTTTATCTAATGTAAATTAGATTTGATACCTTGACTTTGGTGCAAAAACAATAATTTATACTGGCCAAAGCTATGGACCAAATATTTTATTATACCTTTCAGATACTAAAGGTGCTCTACAAGGAAATCTCTAAATATAGAAATATTCTTCTAGAGAAGAGTGAGTGTAAAAAAAGTCTAAAGATGAAGCTGAAGCTGATGAGACAGATCTTTACATGAACACAATACAAAATATACAGATTATATGTATATAAAAGAATTATTGTGCTGGAATAGCTCCAAACGGTTTTTTCTTTCCAGAATGGATATCTGGGATATTTTTGTTCACATCTTGATAGTTTTTATTGGGCGATAATTTATAGGCCAGCTGATGTCAGCATAATCAGAGTTTAGTACAATTTCTTCTTCTTTTTCTTCAGCAGTGCTGTATTTATTGGCCTGTTAAGTTTAATTTCAGTGAGGTGCAGCCTGAGCCAATGGAACATAACTTTGAAAAAGTCTGCAAACAGGGTCTCTCCCTGCACTCTATCCTCCCCCTCATGCTTCATATTCTCATAATATATTAAAGGATTCTAGCATCACCTTCCAAGAAATATCCAACTTTTGCTCATAAATAATTTTTAGCAGTTTTGACTTTTCTAAATATTCGTGGGTTTTATTTTTTTTTTTTTATTCCCACTTTGTCTAACAAAATGACAAGTTCAGGGTCAAAGCCTGATTGACTGCCCCTCATTAGACATTTCACAACTGTCTAAGCATAGTTCAGATGTCACCAAACCCAGCCGAGAGGCCTCTACGGAGTTCAGCAGGTTATCATTTTCCTACTGTTTGATTTGTGGTTACTCTGCTTCAGTAACTGTAAAGAAATTAGTTCCCGGCTAGACAGGAACTGGTAAAACGAAAGTGGTGTTGATAGAGGTGTTACTGACATGGACAGTTTTTTTCTCCTGTAAGTGATATTTGTCCTGTCTTGTCCCACTGCGTTTTCTAAACTCATTACTTCTAATGTCTCCATTGGCTTTTTTTTTTTTTTTTTTTATGTGAAGGAGTAATCACTTTGTCTAGAAGCTTTTTTCAGCCATTTCTTCTTTGCATTTTCATATCTCTTTTTATGGTGTGCAGTCAGCTCTCAGTGACTACGGAGCTGGTTTGCTCTTCTCTTCCCTGAAGCTGCTCTTTCATTGTTAGATGTCCCTGCATTCATGCACATACCTCACAGAGAGAGGAAATAGATGTGAACTGAGACTGCAGAGATAAAAACTGCTGAGGCTGATGAAAAGAAAAACTAAACCCAGCTTGCATAAATGAAGTCTGTGTCAGAAAGTTACACAGCTCCTCCAGCCTCATTCATGGTACACTGAATTTGTCTTATAACATAACCATTATTTTTTCAAAACATGTGTTTTCAGGGCCATATTTAAACTAAGAATAAATACAGGTTTTCCAGCAAAGGCACAGAAAAAAAAGGCCTTTCATTATCTCGCCTATATTTTCAACCAACTCCTGCTCAAACAATAAATAAGCCAAAGAGGGAGGTATTTTTCTCTTCTATGGAAATGTTGATATTTTGAACTTTTTTTTTTTTTTAAAGGAGATAAAAATACTCAGACACAAAGCTCACTGTAGTTTGGGCATATTAAACCATTCTTCTGAGAGGAGAAGAAAATCAGCTCCCTGAGTTATAGCAAGAGTTCTTTTCATTTTACTCTAATTAGTTAAAATTTGAAAAGACAGCCTGCTTTTAAACCAAACCAAGCCAAAACAGAACAGAACAAAACAAAAAAAAATTATGGTATTTCATTTTAAAAGATGATAAAATGTGCCATTTGGAGTAGGAGCACTTTGAAACTTTGGGTGAACTTGTAATGAAACTGGCCCTTCCTGCAGAAACTTATGGCTGTTAGTGAATCAATTTTTTTGATTTTTAAGATTTATACAAAAACTTTGAGGAACTCTACTAGAAGACTGTTGATGTTTAAACATACAGAGTTCAAGGATAAGAAGAATAATTCTTCCTCATTGCTGAGAGTCACATTTGCTTTGACTGAAGTAAACCCTTTAACAGCATTCAACTATTCCTTGGCTCATCCAGTCCAGTTCAATCAGGAAAATGAGGACATGAGAGTTGCATCGTAAGCTGGTTTGGCATCTGAAGTTCAACTTGTTGCTCTGAAGTCTCCTGGTCTGGTCCTGGGTGTCTGCAACTGTGACAGCTGTCACATGGGCATCAGCAGGTGATGCTCAGAAAATCCACCTCTGTGTCAGGTTTTCTGTGTAGCTTGAGCTTGTCTCTGAAGCAACTTAGTGATTTCTGAGCATGAAAAGCTTTGTCGTATAAGAGGAAGAAATCAGGAGGAAGAAAAGGAAAAGAAAAGTGAAGTTCACGCATGAAAAAGTACAGTTAAAAATGACCTGAGTTCATGAACCCTCTGGTCCCTGGGTAGCCAAACATCCCAGCAAGAGCAGCCTATGCCTGGTAGACCTCAGTGAAGAAGCCTGGAGGTCAGAGCTCTGGTGTCCTTTGCATCCTGAGGACTGGCTTTGTGGGAAGTGTTCCCAAGCAGCACTGATGTGGCAGAGAACAGGAGTCATATACTCTACACCATACCCTTGCAATGATTGAGTCAGAGAAATTAGAGATGGAAAATGCACTTAGGTCACTTGGTCCATTCCCCAACAGTTTAAAGGTTGCCCCCTACAATGTGTTCTTCATTGCTTTGTCTAGTCAGCTTCCCCCTTTTCCCTGGGGGGAACCATTCCATGTAGTAATAGACCTTGCTGTTAGGAAAATTTTCCTGATGTGCAGCCTAAATTTTCCTTGGCTCACGTTCATCCCACTGCTTCAGTTAAAACCTCCTAGTCAGCTCTTAACTTCTCTCCACCTCAGGCCCTTTTCTTCCATCAGAGGAAACAAATGAGTCTGATCGAGTAAAGCCCTGTGTATTTAAAAAATAATGACATCCTTACCTCCCAAGAGTGATAGTCAATACAGAATTAACATTAAATGCACAAATTGCCTTATTTTATACGGAAGAAATGAATAAGCTCCTGGAAGCTTTAATCACATGCCTGTTGGCATGGCTTGAAAAGTCCAATGTCTACCACCATTTACTAAAACACATGGAGCCAGGTCCCACCTGGAACGGATCAAACTGCCCTGGTTGGTCAATCCAAGCTCTAAGTCCCATGGAAATTTATATCACCTAAAGGCCTATGAGTTCCCTTCCCAGTCAAGGTAGGGAGCAGAGCCATATACCACCTCACTGGTGACATATGTCATGGACCGTGGGACACCAGACTGGTGTCACCAACACTTGCACTGCTTTGAAGAATATGGGAGAAACTGTGGGGTTTGGATTTCCACTCACAGATAGTTAACCTAAGAATCCACTGTACTCTCCTAGCAGAGCCACATGAGTATCTGATGTTTTGATTCTGCTGACAGGGAGAAAAAATGTCATTTTCTATTGACCCAAAATAAATACTGTCCAAAAAAATTGAGGAAATGGGTAAAGTAGCAATGCAGAGGAAGCAAAATGCATCAATTATTTCTTGAACTACTGGCGTGTCTTGATATCTTTAATAAAATAAATATTAAGAAATAGAAAGAGTCTTTGGCATTTTTCAGACTTTTTCAGGAGCCTCTTACTTTTGTTTTGTGACAAAAACAATTTGTTGCCATCACCATGAATCATCAAGGGCTTCAGCTGGTGGAAATCCACAATTTTCTGTTCATAATATGTTTTGAATTACAGTTATAAGGAGTAAGCTCTTCATGAAGGCTCTTCCAGTAAGACCTGCCTCTGAATAAAATGAAATTTCAGCCAAAGTTCAAGATAAATGGGAAATCCAGGATGAGTGGTAGATGGGAACGATGTGGATCAAATCAGATGTTGACATTATACGATGTACAGCAAGTGTCTGGGAACCACTTCCACAAGAAAAAGCAGTAGTGAGAAGTTACTGTTTCAGCCTGGCTTATTTTAGAGAGCCTGGAGCAGAACCCAGCAAGGGGTTGTGGTGCACTTCTGTCTTCAACTTCTACATAACTGAATTCCTCTTTGTTGAGAGGAAGATTTTGGTTTCGTGATATTGCTTGTTATTAATAACTACCTTGTGCCGTTACGGTGTTTAAAATCCCTTTCCACGCTAAGCTTCGAATGATGGCAGAACAAAAACATACTCCTTGCTCTGAAAATGTACAGCTTAGGTGTGAAATGGTGGGGGAGCAGAGAGCAATCAGGATTATGGAGGAGCAGATGGACACCTTCGCTCAGTGCTGTGGTCCTGGCACGCCCAGGAGAAAGGACAGAGTCTCATCACTTCATGCTAGGCTGGATGGAGCACTGAGGAACCTGGTCTTGTGGAAGGTGTCCCTGCCCACAACAGGGGATTGGACCTGGATGAGCTTTAAAGTCCCTTCCAAGCCAAACAATTCTGTGATTCTGTGACATCAGAAAGCCCAGAGCACATCATCTTTTTTTCCTGTAAAACCAGTACTGATTACCTAGTGTCCTACAGCCTAAAGCCTAACTCTTTATGACTAAGCTGTGAGCAGGGTTTCAGTGTCTGTCAAGAGAAGAAAACTTCCATGTGGGAGATGACCAGAAAAACCTAAACAAGTACAAAATATGGTGCTTTTTAACTTTCAAAAGCAGTCTCCCAGCTCAGCCATGACGTGGAAAGACCCTTGTCCAGGTTTATTCAGCTCCTGTGCACTTTGGGAGCAGTGCTGCCTGCCTCGATGTTCCTCTGGCACAGTGGGCTCCACAGCCAGCTGGGGATGGGCAGACCCTGAATTTCTGTTGCATCCTTGGGTGATGTGAGCCGAGGCTCCCCAGCCCATGGGATGAGTATGGAGTATGTGCCTTTGGTCCCTGGATGGGTGACTCAGTTGTCCCCTCCAAAGCACAGCCATGCACCAGCACAACCACTGCACACACAAACCAGGACAGGGACAGTCAGGGCCACAGGGCATCCTCGCCCACACTGCTGGTGTAGCATCTTCTGTCCTGTGGCATCCAAGGAGGATCTCCCACCAGGCTGGCAGTGTGGGCTTAGGATACAGCCCTGTGGTTATGCGTGCAGCCAGTCCCTGGCACAGGTGTCCTGGTTAATTGTTCACAGACTGAAACAAGTTGAACAGAAACCCAAAGAACTCTGCAAAATGCTGTAGTGAAAGGTCTGGGAGGAAGCTGGAGGCATAGACCCTATGGCTTTGTGGGCAGAGATGGGTGTCCACTGGGGCATCTGGCAGAAGGTACCTGCTTTGTGCTTCCCTGACAGAGCTGTGATGGAAAACCATCTTGTCTGGAGGAGGGAGCTCATTCCCAGGCTCTGAGCTGCCAGCTCACAGCTGGGCTAATGGGAAGGAATACATTCCCCAGCAATATTTCTTTATGAATTATTTTTACTGGGAGATTTGAGTGTTGTTACAGTGAATGCGTGTACAAATACTGGAAGAACAATGTGTGCTAGAAAAAACAAAATGAAAAACCACCCAGCTTCCTATTTCTCCTGTGTAAACCTGTGATTTCTCCCACCTTCTTGAGTTGCAGTCTAATACAATATTGTACACCCTGCTGCCTCCTTAAATAATTCCTGCTGGAGTAGCAGACACAGTACATCACTCAAACCCCATGAAGTTGTTTAGCTTTCAGTTCCACATCCTGAGGAGTTAATTCTCTGAGAGAATGGAATGACCTGGATGTTCCTCTGGGTGCTCTCCTGGCACAGGATAATTCCTGACATGGGTCTGGAGCGGGATATTTTGTGGGGGCTTCCAGTTTTACTGTCAGTTCTATTCTCTTGAGCTCTCATTTCCCCTCTTCCAGTTCCTCACACTTTTATTGTGGTTCAAATAAATACAATATATTAATGTTTCACTGGTTTAAAATGAACTGCAATTACCAACAGAGGATTTATTTCATTTACTTCCAGCCACCTAGAAGTCAAGCATCTGACTTACAGGAGTCATCTATAGTCTGGGGAGAGAGATGGCCATAGCCAGAAGTCAAATGCCTTCCTACCTATTTTAAATACCTTTTTTAGGCTGAGATGAACAGCAAGCTGAAAGCCCATGGCTCTAGAGGAACTACAAAACCAAGGTTTAGATGATTCAGGTGTGGTGACTTGAAACCCACTCCCAATATTTGTTCAGAAAGAAACTGTAAAAGATGAGATCAGCGTGTTTGGGATTTTGATGGGGGGGCCACAAGGGGTTGTGTTGGTCACAATGCTGACTCTAACAACCTGGCCTCCAGCCTTTAAATTTTCTCATCCAGAGTGTTTCAGGGTTTTTTGGTAGAAAAGGAAAGCAGCATCTGTCAATTTTAAAATAAATCTTGCCCCATAAATTCCTGCCTTGGAAAATAACAAGGCTGTGGAAGAGGAAGAAGAAGGAGACAGTGAAGGTGTCATAAGAGAGAGAAGGCCAGCAGGGGATTTTTAATATTTTAACAGCCCCTGGAGTGTGAGATGATGAGGTTATTTCTACACAGGACTTTGAACACTCACCAAGGCACTGTAACTTTCAGTCCCTCACTCTTTGAGCTGAATCAAAATGAATAATTTAGAGAAGAAAGTCTCTTGAACTCTTTTCCATGGGTTATGTGTCTCTGTGGCATTGGAGCAACCCAGAGTTGTCATTTCCACAGGTGCTGGGGAACTGTGGGGACACACTGCCAGCTCTACTGGGGTTTCTGCCTTTCTTCAGCCATTCTGCTGTCACTTTCAGGAGTTTTAGGAGACTTTTTTGTTGTGAGCTGCACTCCAGCTTTTGACTGGCAGCATAGAACGTGTGGAGCAGCAGCTCAGAGGTGCCAGTAAAGCTGCTGAGCACACAGACAGCAGCAGCAGGGCTGATAGAACCAAGCTGGATTGGGACGGGGACATATGAAAGCCAAGAAGGACAAGTAAAACCTGAAACAGAGTAAAACTCTTGCCAGCAAAGTGATGCAGTCAGAGCAACCACTTGTTTCTTGCAGTGTTTAAGTGGTTTAAGTCGAGGGAGTAATTCCCAAGGGACATGAGTGTGGAATGCACTGAGTAGAGAATAATGCACTTTGCTGAATGAGGTGCCCGTGGGCAGGAGCCCTCCTAGCATGGCACCATAGTCCTTTTGTGCCATGGTGGGGCTGCCCAGACGTACCTGAGCTGGGTTTTAACTCACATGGGCTGGGCACAAACCCTGAAGGAGACCCTGCAGATGGGGGCTTGTGGCATTAGAAGAGCCCTGGCTGGGCTCAGGGTGGCTCAGGGTGCAGAGACTGCCCCTGACAGGCCACAGACAGCCTCTGCCTGCCTCACTGGCCCCACAGCCAGTTGCTGTGCCCTGTGGGAGTCAGCAGTGGTTACCAAGTCAATCCACTTCTGGCTACAGGCTCTGGTCCTGCTTTGCTGTCAGGATGCCATGGGACCAGACAGTTCAGAGTCTAGACTGCAAAGGTGTTCAGCATCTAATATCTTTGGCTGTGAGACCACAGAAATCTCGTTCCTTAAGGAAGAGGCTCAGGAATAGCACTTTTCTCTCCCTGCCAGCTGGATTACACTCACAGCATCTTTGAGAACGAAGAACACTGCCTTCGCAGCTGAATATAGGCAACTTTTTCAGGCTTTTTATGGATTTGCATGCCATGGAAACTGTTCCCAAATCCTTTAGACACCTAAAAGAAGTCAGTTCTAACCTTGGTTGATAAAGCATCAGCAGCTGCAGAGTAAGACTTTCGGAACCTATGGCTGCATGTCTTGCACGGATCTAGAAAACGCCACTGATCTTTTCATCAACGTTAGGCCATGAAAGGTTACTATGGGAAAACAGCAGGATCAATCAAGCAAAACTATTAAAAGTGGGAAAATATGGTATTTATTTACTTCCTCTGTTAGGTTGAAAGAGGGAGAGATGGGAAAAATGAAAATTCTTCCTTTTAATTTTTTTTTAATCATAGAGCTTTCCCCTTTCTTTCCTGGCCTATATTTCATAATGAAAGGAGGAAAAGTGATACACTTCTCTTTATTTTTGCTTTTTTATTCCAAGGAAACTGCATTGGCCAAATCAAAAGCCATAATGTTTTAAAGATACTCCTTTTATCTCTTTTAGTTGAAACACATATTTAAACACAAACTTAAAAGGTAGTGTAGGACACCTATGAAAGGGCTGGGGTTTTTTCACCTTTTTGCTAAACACAGCAGAGGAAAAAAGTCTGATCAGACTAGAAAAAAAACCCATGACTGAGCAGGACAATTCCTTTGTCTTTCAGGCACAGACTCAAAAATATGGATAGGTTTATATATAAATACATATGCAGTAACCAAAACCTCAAATTCAAATACACCTGAGCTTTGGGGAAGTTTGTATATTGATTCAATCTTTGTGGCTTAGGCTCATCTGTAACAGAAATATTTGCAAATAGACAGAATACTTCCTCTTTAATCTTATCTAGTGATCTGTCTGTTTGTCTGGGATTTTCCTAGAGATGGCCTCAGATCCTGATATCTGAGGGCTGTGTAGCTAAATTAAGGTGAGATCATACACAGCTTCACAGAGACCTTTATTTTCTTCTGTTTGCCATGAGCATATGTTTCATTTTAATCCACAAGGATGAAAGGCAGAGCAGCAGCACAGCCTGGCTCAGCTGCCACCAGGCCTGTGCTTGGCCCACCTTTGGGAAAAAATATTTTGACTGATGGTTCATAAAATCATAGAATGCTTTGAGTTGGAAGGGTCCTAAAGATCAGGGACACCATGCATGGGGACAACCTGGTCTGTTGAGCAGACCATGGCTGAGATGCACAGAACAGCTCCGCAAGAGCTGTTAGTTCTCTTTCCAGGGGCTCTCCCAGAGCTCCAAGCACATTCCAACCTTCATCTCCCTGCTCTGGTGCCTCCAGCTGTCCAATGATACCTCACCAGCTGCTCTACAGGTCACACATCTGGGAGGAGCAAATCCTGGATTCATGTCCAAGAGGTCTTTCTCCATCTACAAAGAGGATTGTTTAAGCTTTCACACCTTCAATGCCACCTTTAGGCAAGCTGCTGCACCTTAGCAATAGGGAAAAGATGGTGAAATGTCGGGATTTATCCACGTGTGACTGGCTAATTGTTGTAAATTAGGTTGGCCTGTTCATGCCCTTGAAGAACCCCGGGCACCACTGGCAAATAAGAGATTGACTTGAGCTAAGCACCTTCAGTTCTTGCTCTCTTGGAGGGCAGGAGGTGGATGAGGCTGTTTGATAGCTGTTCAGCCCCAGTGCTGCTTAGACAACTACCCTGCTTTGTATTCTGAACAATTCATCACGGCGTGTACCTGCACTGGTAGTTACAATTACCCCTGAGATTCAGTGCACTGGGAAGGGCTCCAATTTCAACAGAGCTGTGCCATACAGCATGGATGGGGAGAAACAGGGAAATTTTTCAGTTTCATCGCGTCCTTTCCTTTCTGTGTCCCCCCACATTGCCCAGAGTGGTTTTATCACCTCCTCCAGCATTTTCTCGTGGGTAACTTCTCACCACTTCAGATTCCCAGCATTTTCTGTGTGAGACCTCACCGGCTCCTACCAGTGCTTGTGTGGTTAATGGGTGAGAGGAGGGGAGCGAGCGCATCTGAAAGGAACGTGAGAAATATAAACAATTTTATTAACAAGACCACAAAACTATTTTTTAATATATGCAGCCATTTACAAGGGGCAAACAAACAAACAAACAGAAAAACCCACTGGGGAGACATGGTTGGTGTCTGCGACTGCAGCGAACCCACTCTGATGGTATGGGCAGGTTTGGGGAGGGTCTCTTTCCTCTGGCCAACACCATTCCCTGTGAAACCCGGCACTAAGGAGGTGGGGTGCCACTAGCATCCTGCTGGGGTGCCAGGGACGATGCCAGCTGGGTCAGGGCTCGGGCGATGGTGGAGAGGTGGCTGTTCATGGTCCGCAGCTCCGCCAGGATGTCGCTCACGTTCGCCGACGCCTCAGAGCTCGCGGGCACGGCCTGGGCAGTGGGAGGCGAGGAAGCAGCCCCCGGAGCGCTGTTTCCCATAGGTGCTGCCTGGGGATTTTCCTCATGGGAGGGGTGTGGGGCTGGGCTGCTGCAGGGCTTCATGCCTTCCAGGGAGCCTGTGCTTATGGGTGGCTGGTCTTCCTCCTTGCCTTGAATGGTGGCGAGCGTTGCTGAGGCGAGGAAGGGCAGCCAGTTGATGAGGTGGGTGGCACTGCTGGGTGGGACAACCGGCAGATAAATCCCAGGGTGAAGGGATGGAGTAGAGGCAGGTGGGGCAGGAAGAGAAGGAAGTCCAGGGTGAACAGTGGCAGCAGAAGTGGATGTTGACGGTGAAATAGGAGGAGGTTTTGGATGTAAGGCTGCAACACACACGGGTAATGGTGGTGAAAATGATGCAGTACCAGTGTCAGAGGAACAGGAGGGTGATGCTGGAGCTGTAAAAGGTCCAGGTTCTTCAGAAGTTGGTGGTGAAGTGGCAGCAGGTGGAGCATCAGGAGTGCAAGGATCTGAATCTGCAAGGAAGATACACCATGAGCCTTGATTCACACATGTACTTACACACAGGCTGTTGCCTGCTGTCCCCTCAATGGGACCAAGCCTTCTTTGATGAAAAGGGAAATTTCATCAGCTGGCAGCAATACTCCCTGTAGGCCCATTAGAAAAAAAAGATGTAATCTAAGACAAGAGCCTATTGTAGGTAAGCATGAACTAAATATTATAAAACTAAATTATCTTTCCACTCTCATTCTTCATAAAGCCTGTAGACAGGCCCGAACATTTTTTCTGGTTGGCATCTCATAGCTATGAATTAGCTGGTGAATTACCTACTGTGTTTTCCTGGCCAGCCATGGAACCATGGTAATGTTCTGAGTGACTCAGATGTCCTGTGGAGATGGGAGGGCTGGACGGCTCTGCCAGAGCTACAGTTAATTGCTGCTTTACAGGGGGTCTCAGTTTTCAGCATTTTGGTTTGAACAGACCGCTCAACACCACTCACAATAAGAGCTACCCGGTGGCTTAAACCCTTCAATATTTTTTTTTTATGTGTGGAAACATGGCAGAGTTCACACAACCAAACTTTGATGTATATCCCTGCCTAGATCCCTTCAGCAACTTCAGATACGAAAATCAAAAAAGAAGAGATGGAAAGAAATTATTGACACTGGGCATCCAAGCCTGACATTTGTGCCCTCTTGGAAGTAGTTTACTGGACCTCATCCGATGTCCACTAAGGTCATTAGAAACATTCTTGCTTGGACTGAGTCCATCAGATACAGCATAGGAAGAAAGAGCAGCCTCTGGAGGATAAACAGAGGCTTGGAGAGACGCATGATGGACCAGGGTGCTCTCCCCACTGTGCCCAGTTGTTAAATACCTTATGGTAAGGATGATCCTACTTTTACAATCATTCTGAAAGCCAGAAATATAATAGGAAATTTTACCTTTTCAACAGCTTCAGAGATCTGCATAAGTGGAATTACTATATCACGCTGTACATCTTTATTTTAGCACTGGGAACACATTATACAAAAGGTGGTGAGATGCAACAGGAGTGGTCAGTGTAAGACAGATGGATTTTAAAACTACTTTTGCTGCAATTAAGTGCAAATTTTAAGGCAGTGCTGTGGATACAAAGACACAAATTAATAAATTTATCTAGGTTAAAACAACCCAGAGAAAGCCAAGTACTGAGGTGTTAACACTGTGCTATTATTATTTCTGGCATCTAAAAAATCTGATGTGAGAAATCCATTTTCATTACTGGCTGCTTTAGTATTCCAGATAGCAAACTGAAATTCTGACTCAAAAGCAAAGGTTTTTCCCTGTCATTCCTAATACCAAACTGGCTGGACATGCAGCCAGAAAAAGTCCATCTTTGTCCCACATGGGACTACTATGTTGTTCCTAACCAGACACATATGTTGCTTGGAGAGGATTATGACACAAAATTCAGTCTGCCTTTATGTTCCTGAGATTTTTATGGAGAGTTACTGCAGGTTCCTTGAAATGGTTTCCTTCCTTTGTGTATTGGCTTTCTTCCCAATACAAAGTCCCTGCCTACACGGGCACTCCATCCCTGTCCGCTGGAGGTGGCCTGAGGATGCTGGATTTTGGGCTTCCAAAGTGCTATTGATTTGCCTTTGGTTTTTCAAAACAAAAACAAAAATAAAGCACAGCTCAAATACACGCTCCTTTTCCATCCAAACCACCAAAGTTTGCAAGGGCTGAGATGAAAGTTTCAGGTTTGGCTGTGCAGTGGTGTTAACCAGAACAGTGTTTATGGTCCATATATAGCATGGCTAATCCCTGTCCACACCGCCCGAGCAAATCAAATTAAGTGTAATGTTTTTCCATACATTAGAGAGCAGAGGAAGCTCGACAAACCTTGATGTAATCTGGTTTAGCACTGTGGCAAATAACTGTCACAAACAATTCTTAAATGGTCAAAGAGATACTGGGGTTAATACGTAGAGTAGCAACTAATACAGACAAAAATAGAGGCAAAAATCTGGACACCAAAGGCTCTTCCATTTGGCTGAAACCTTTCCAAACAGTATGGTTTCCCTATCAGAAGCCACAGCTTTGTCATCCCCCTAATCCCTATTCAAGATTTATTTATGTCATGCAGCCTTTAAACACAACTTGCTCAGCTTGATCAGGCTCCCATACTTCCGTCTAAGAAATTCCACATGGGTGTCTGGACACCTGCACATGGATCCTGGCGTATCCAGGACATGTGGGAGCTGTTGCAATGCTCAGATCATAGATCCCAGAGCGACTGATGGTCAGGATGGGTCTGACCCAGGTGTTCAGCATCCAAAGACTGCAGAATCACAGCATCACTGAGGCTGGGAGGGACCTCTGCAGACTGTCCAGTCACAAACCCTGTCCAAAGCAGTGTCAACGATTTTTTCTCCTCAGTCAAAATGGCTGGAGTGTGTTTAAAAAAGCCCAGTTATATGGGAGTTCTGAGTAGGATGAAACATGGAGCAAGCAACTACTGTTGTATATCAGATACAACATGATTTCTCTTTATTTCCTTCCTCTCTAATGCTGGTTTTTCTTCTCTCATTGCAACTCATCACAACTTCAGTTCTTGATTATTTTCCTGTTTTGTACAACCCTCACAAAAAAAGTCTTAACTGGAGCACCCAGGTGCACTGTCACTGGTGGGGGTGTTCAATCCACATCCAGACAGAGGTGGAGCTAATTGGGGTTGGATGGATGCCTGCAGAGAAGAGAGATGTTGAATACAGAGTGCTCAGACAAGTGCAGCTACCTTCCCTGAAGATATCAGCCCGCCTGTTCCTGGTCATTTCAGCATCCTCCAGAACACCCAGCCCACAGAAGCTGGGTGGATGCTGTAGCCTACTCCCACATACAAAGACTGACTGTTCAAGGCAGGCTTGTAGCCTAGAAGAAAACTTATATCACCAGTTGTGGAAGTTACTACAGGACTCAGAAAACTTGGGTTGGGATCAAATTCATGCTAAACTAAAAATGCTTGATGAAGAAATTCCTCGGAAGTCCCTGCATTTTCCGTGTTGCGTATAGAGGGAAAGCCCCCTAAATGAAGGGGGCACATAAGATGTATGTCTCTGAGCAGCTTCAAGAGTCACTTCTTTTATATTGAGTGCAGAGGCAGCTTTGCCTCATCCTTCAGGAGGATTATTTTACTGAGATGGGATTCCAGTCACAGAATCACAGAATATCCAGAGTTGGAAGGGACCTACAAGGCTCATTGAGTCCAAATCCTGGTCCTGTACAGGTCCACCCCAAAAATCACACCATGTTTCTGAGAGTGTGTTGTAGTTTTTCTTGAGCTCTGTCAGGCTTGGGGCTGTGACCACTTTCCTGGGGAGTCTGTTCCAGTGCCCAACCACCCTCTGGGTGAAGAAACCTTTCCTAATATCCAGCCTAAATCTCCCCTGATACAGCTTCATGCCATTCCCTCAGGTCACCTTTAGCTTGTCTACACAGTCTCTTCCCAAGCCTTTCTTTGCAGCCAGTGGATTAAATAGGTCTAGCATCACCTCTTTATTGCTAGAATGGAGAGATTTGTCCTCATCACTTCTCTGGGAATAATGTTGGATAACTAACTTGGATGTGGATATCATGATCTGAAAATGCCTACATTGCAAAAGAGAACTATACCAGTGCATAAAAATGACCACCCAGCTTAGAACATTCCCTACCTTCCTGATCTACTATGGATCTCCCAAAGGGAAAGCCATTGTACATCCTTGTGTTACCTATTTGCAAGTAGGAAGGAACACTTCTGTTCTGCCACCTCCAAGAGGATCTTGGGTGTCCAAAACTCATGGGGCTGTAAACAGGGCAGGTAATTCAGCAATGAGGGGGACCAGAGGAGTACTTCCAGGAGAGGATTTCCTGGTACGTGTCGTGCTCGTGATGATGGATGTGACCAAAAGATTAATGGTTTGCCCTGTGAGAATGGCAAACTAGTTATTTTAAATGCATTCAGCTGTATGAGATGATCACATATTTAACTTTAGAGGCAGCCTTGGCTATCTAAGCTGCTTTTGTTTGACTACTGATTTTATCTGCCTTGCAGCCAAATTGCTGTAAACTCTGATTTCTTAGTCTTTTGTCAGTTAACGAGGGAAAGGTCTATGAAGAAGAAATCTTGAGGGAAAAGAAGGAGCATGACTTTCCATGGATTCAGCTCATCTAACATTAGCCCTTTAGCTGGCATCTAGCGTGAGGCAGTTGTCTTGGCTCCAGTCAAGAAAGAAGCACCTCTGGGGTAAAGCCGTTCCAAGCTATCAAGTCCCTAAGTGGGGTGAAGGATCATGCCCTGAAGTGTCCCTCCCCTCCAAGAACTTCAGGCAAGAGTAAATCAACTACCTTAGATGGGCTGAGTATCTTCTAAATGGCTCAAGTTGGGTGAGCTGGATTCCTCAATTTATATGTAGATGTAGCAAGTAATTTCACAGAATCACAGATTGGATCAGGCTGGAAGAGACCACAGTGGGTCATCTTGTCCATGCCCCCTGCTCAAGCAGGGTCATCCCAGAGCATAGGATTGTGTCCAGACATTTCTGGAATATCCCCAATGAGGCAGACTCCCCACTCTCCCTGGGCAATCTGTTCAGTGCTTGGTCACTGCACAGGAAAGAAGTTCTTCCCCATGGCCAGGTGGAACTTCCTGGGCACCAGTTTCTGCCCGCTGCCTCTTGTCCTATTTCTGAGCCCCACAGAGCAGAGCCTGGCTCAATCCTCTTGGGACCACCAATGTCCTATCAAATCTCAAGAGCAGATGGGTAATGCTGCCTCTGTGTTCCCTTGGAAAGCACAAAACCATGGAGATAAGGTTCAAGAAGCAGGAGAGTAGAACCTGAAGCCCCTAGAGTGCTTCAAGGAATGAGCTTGGGGTTGAGAAGGTGATAATCTTTCAAGTGAGTCAGGACTGAACAGCAATCTATTTCAATAGTGCCAGTACTTTATTTATTTAAATAACTAGTACTTCAAGGGCGCTTATAAAAGTGAGGGAGAACAGCTTCTAAAAAGGGAAGATAATGATAGGAAAAGGGGGAATGATTTTAAACTAAAAGAGAAAAGAGAAGGGATTCAGGTAGTATATCAGAAGAAATTCTTTATTCAGAGGGTAGTGAGGCACTGGAGCAGTTTGCTCAGGGAGAATGTGCCTTCCCTGGAAGTGTTCAACGCCAGGTTGGATGGGGCTGTGAGCAACCTGGTCTGCTGGAAGGTGTCCCTGCAATGAACAGAGAGGTTGGAAAGAGAAAATCTTTAACCTTCCTTCCATCCCAAACTGTTCTGTGATCCTATAATACTGTGATTCAATGATAAGGGAATTGAGATGCTGAAATGAGCCTCTTTGGTGAGACAGTGACCTGCAGGAGGCCTCTGTGCCCTGTCCTTTCTGCTCAGGTTTGTGCAGCTGCTCTAAAGCTGTCGGTGTCTGTGTGTGTGCCCGCAGGACCGAGTGCGTGCGCGCTCCCCCTGCATTTCGCAGCTGCTTCCCAAGAAAGTCTAAATATACGCCTGCCTCCGCTTTCTGGTGAGAAGTGAAACTCAAGTCCCAACAGCTTGTGGTAAATGAAAGCCCAAGAGCAGCATGTGTGTCACTGAGGGCGGTGCTGCTTTTGCACGGACAAAATCCATCTTTGGGACCTGAATCTGAAGCCAACCCTCCTGTGCTGCTCAGGTTTGATTCAGATGGAGTGGCATTGCTTCCCACTGCCAGGCTGAGTGAAGCTTAAAAGGATTTCAAGCAAGATTAGAAGGGATTAAGTCACCAGCTTGGGTGAAGAGGCCACCAGACATCACAGTGGAGTAGATCTGAACAGAAGCATCAGTGTGACCACTCCAGGATTGGTGTTTGCATCCATGTGATTTCAGAAACTGAATTTGGCTCTAGATATTATTTTGGCTCTAGTCTAGCCTTCAATTAATTAATTAATTAATTAATCTAAATTAGCTCTGAACACTCGCTTTTGGGTGAGCAGCTTAGAAATGCAAAGAAAATTCATAAAAACATTAGGCAAGCTTATTGTTAATTGTTTTTATATAAAGCAAATCACATCTGTGTCCTAGGAACCCACTCGTCTCTTAGTAGGTAGAAAAATCCCAAAATATTTTATATATCAAGATGCTGCTCCCTTTAATGACAGAAGTGTTTTTATGTAATCAAACATGCCTGTTCAAGTCAGGAGTTTTGTGCAAAATATTGATTCGAAAAGAAAAATAGATCAGAGTATTCCAAATCAACCCTATTCCTCTGGTTTGTGGCTTCCGCATTAAAATTATTTTTAAAGGGATTTTGTAAATAATTGCAAATAATTGTAGGTTACGAAAACAATGCTGTAATGGAACACATGGCAAAGTCTCTTCCAGAGTCCATGACGTTTCACCAAAATACCCCAACTCTGTCTCTGTGCTGTCGAACTGGTTGAGTCATTTCAGCAAGGCTCCTTCCTCTGGCCTCTTGCTTTTTAAGAAGCCTAATAACAATCCACAACCTACTCTACAGACTTTAATTCACTTTAATTCACTTTTTCTGATCTCATAAATTTGTGCATCTCTAATTTGTTGGGGTTTTTTTTGGTTTTTTTTTTTTTTAATTGTGGTCTGTTTTGGGGTCTGTTTCTCTTCTTTCAGGTGAAGTACACCAGGCTTAGCTGGACTGAGCTTTATGTGACTAATCCCATTATGACTCCTGTGGAGTTGTGCTCTTTCAAAATTTCTTGAGTAATAGTCTGTTATGAGTACATACTTATTCCCATGTCATGCGAACAAATTCGTTCTCACAGTTTGTCATGGGCCATCTGCTTTTTCATCTTTGTCCCTGGCTTAATTTCAGTGAGATTTTATTCACTTCCTGACAAAATGTGTGTTTTTACACTCACTTGGGACCAGATTTTCCAGGAACCTGTGGTCCTTCTTTGACACCTAAGGGACAGAGCCAGACTTTTTGAAGTGCTCTGCCGCTCCTGTTATTTCCGAAAACAGAAGAGTCCCTGAGGATGCCCTGACATCTCAGTGTGGGGAGGGAATGGGAAAAGAGGAGGTAGGCACGTTGGAGAGGTAATATTGTTGGGCAGCAGGCAATTCCTCATGACAGTGCTCGTTGCCTAACACATTTTTCCTGCTGTGCTCAAAGAACTGCACAGACGAGTCCCACACTGGCTGCACTTTTTGGGGGCCAGACTGAAGCACATGAAAAATGAAATTCCTTGACAGAAGTCCATCATGGGTCCAGGAGCAAAGGCCACTTTCATCTTCCCCATCAACCAGCATTGCCAATGCAGCCCTCTGATGGCTCCTTTGCCCTACACTTCTATTAACTCAGCTTCTTAAACTGGGGGAAGATTCTTTCCCTCCCCTTTGCAGCACAGAAAAAAAGGCCCAGCAGAAAAATCTGTTGTGCTTAAGGAGACTGCCAGCCCAGCCCTCCCGTGGCCACACAAGAACATCTTCTCCACCCACATACGTTCCCTTCCCAGCAACTGACAGAGGATGGCAAAGTCGCTTGGGAGACTTTTCAGGTCCTCTGAAACTAAAATAAGACTGACAACTACTTCTGGAGAGCCAAAAGAAACAGGAAGAAGAAGAAAGTAGTATAATTGTTCAGACCACTTTGTCCAGACTGCCTTGTATTTTGCCTCTGTCAATGGTCAGTAAATGCTGCCTCCAAGGAAGTATCAAAAAATCTTCAGTAACAGCTATGCCATAGTCCATTGTAGGAAATTTTCCTGATGTTCCATTAATGAATCAGGTTTTTGGCCCAGGACAGATGTTTACACTATCAACAATCACCTTCGATGAAGGCCAACAGATTTGATTTAAGATCAGGCTCAAAATGGACTGCAACTGCATGGACTGCAGCTGAAAGAGCTTGTGTGTAATTACCTCTCTGGATCTGGCCATTAGCTACACCAAAGGGTTTTTCCTGTTTTGAAACAGACAGCTTTTCCAACACGTGTAATTCTTTTGAGAGTCTTGTTTTCTTTCCCTAATAAGTACTATTGTCTTTCTAAATGTCCCTATTATGGTCTTATTGGCATTGTAAACATGCCATAATTTTTAAATTGTTTTTCTTTTTCCTGTTTATTTTTTTCCTTTTTCTTCCTTTTTTATTTTTTTCTCTCATCCTTGGGCAAGGTTTTGGCAATTAACTCCTACAGCAATGAGTTTCTCAGGTTAGTTTTGCATTGCGTGAGGAATTTTTTTCCATTTATGCAGCAAATTTTTGATGCTGATCAGCCAGGAGCATTTTCTCTAAAACCACTGGTGTGCCTACTCTTTGTAGCTTTCTCATATTCCTGCCACATATGGCCCTAGAAAAAATCCATGATCCCATGACATTCAGCAGGTACTAAGAGGTACAAAAGAGAGGAGACAGGATGTTTATCTTTTACCTTTAAACAAAAGAATCAAAGAAATCATTAAGTTTAGAGAAGACCTCCAAGATCATCAAGTCCAACCATTAACCTAAGAGTGCCAGATCCACCACTAAACCATGTCCCCAGCTGCCACATCTACACATTTTTTGAATGTTTCCAGGGATGAAGATTCTACCACGTCCCTGGGCAATGTTCCAATGCTTGACAACCCTTTCAGTGAAGAAATTTTTCTTAATATCCAATCTAAACCTCCCCTGGCACAACTTGAGGCCATTTCCTCTCATCTTATTCCTTGTTACGTGGAAGAGGAGGCCAACACTCACTTGGCTACAGCCTATTTCAGATTGTTGTAGAGAATGAGAAGGTCCCCTCTAAGCCTCCTTTTCTCCTGGCTGAGCCTCCCACCTCCCTCAGCTGTTCCTCATCAGACCTGTGCTTCAGACCCTTCACCAGCTCTGTTGTTCTTCTCTGGACACACTCCAGCATCTCAGGATGAGGCAACCAGGAACATTTATAGAAACAGATCTTGATGGTCCAGATATTTTAGGGCTTTTTCTTTGCCAGTTTGAGATTGGTTTAATTTCTTTACATATATTCTCTGAAGGCTTCAAAGCAAATTCAGATGTTAATTAACCAAAGACAGTTATATTTTCCTGCTGTTTTTCTTTTCCAGGAAAAATATGAGACACACCATGCAATCTTATGGTTTTAGTAGCCAGTGAGTCAAGTCTGGAAATTTGGTTCACATGAGTCAACGAGATTTCAGGTTCCTACAGAGAGTCCAGCAAAGACAATGTCCAGCCAGCAGTGGACAGGCCTCTTTTGCAGACACCATATGGCTTTTCTTGGGCTGATTCATGAAACAAACTACATCCAGACTGGGTTACCTTGAACCTCTTCCATGCTGTGCTTTTGGATGGTTTGTCTCTCTCAAAGGCTTGTCAGAGCTGTGCTCCCCACAGAAACACAGGAACTATGTATTTTCCTGGGTATTTACCATCCGGCTGCCCCAGCACAAGGCTTCTGCTCAGCCTTAGAGTCTACATAGCAGAGCAGTGGTCTAGCAGTCCTTATCTTGTGCCATCTTTCAAGCTGTGGAAACTCACTACTTAAATGGAAGAGACAGTGAAACAGAGTGCAGAAAGTCCCCTCTCCCACCTAGAGCAGAACCAAGGTTGTTGGTTCTCCTTAGCGAGCAACTTTTAGGTGAAACAAAGGCTGAGTAGGAGGCCATGATTAGAAACATCAGAAAAGACTGTGTCTGCAAGATGAGCTTGGCTGTTGCTCTGCCGAAGAGTTTGCAGGCCAAAACCTGTTTGTCAAGCTAAAAGTGGACACCTTGACTATACAACAAAGAACCCCTCAGTGATCTGAGGATGACAAGGGAATGATCTTGCCATAAGTATGCAAGAAAAGTAGGAACTAACTCATATAATTGATTAAATTTTCATATATTTCCCAGCATGTTTCACCCCCAGAGGCATGGTGCCACTTGTAGGAAAATAATCTTGCAACGAAAATCCCCTGAAACTGCACAGCCTGAGGTGATTTTTATCATCTTCATACACCAAGGAACCACAGAGACCATATCTTTTCTGCAGAGTTAATCTGGGTGGGAGACAGCCATATCTGAACACCTGAGTTATGCCAGTCTGGACATGAATTATTTCCCTGAATGACCCTACTGCTCCTTTGCTGTTTGTGAACTTTCCCGAGTGTACCAGAAGTTCCAGACTGGAGGAGGAATATCTCATAGTTTTTTGTGTTTAGATACTCTAGTATGCTTTCCCAATCTCTTGTGTCAGATGTGGGAGAACTTGTTTACTCCAAGGAAAGGCTTTCAGGAAAGCCCTGAAAGATTCGACTCACTCATGATCAAATCCGAGTCTTACTGCAGAAAGGGTGAGTGCCAGCCCATGGCCAGACAGGACCCAGGCTGCTTATCCCCTCCTCAGAGTTCCCAGAGTGAACTAAAAACACTTCCCAAGCCTGAAAGGAGTTTTAAATGGCCATGGAGTCAATGCCTTGGAGATGTACCTTTTATCCTCTTTCACTTCAACTGCTCGGTATGCCCAGGCAGTTGTGGCAGGCATCATGGAAATGCTGTCTTCACAAAGACATTTTGTCTCCAATAACATTTTCATTTTACACCCAAGTCTAGCCGGAGGTGAATTCTTTTGTTTATTGAAGAGCCACAGCTCCTTTGGAACAAAATGTTCTCCTGTAAGCCGGGTGAGACGCTGGTTTTATTGAAGAACAGTCCTGCAGACCAAGACAATGCTGTGCTTCACTACCCCTTTTGAATTACTACTCTGTCATTTCCCAGAGGAGCATGATCGGCCGACCACTAAACTCTGCTTTAAGATCTTATGCCCGATCTAAATGAGACAGAATGAAGCCCTGGAGAGATTTCAACCCTTGCTTTGTTGAAACAACATTGCTTTGTTTGGAATGTATTTGCCTTTGTACTGGGGAATGAAAATGTAACCCAGTGCCCAGTTTTGAAATACATAAATATAACACTTTTGGTAGTGTAACATATATAAAGAGATCCATAGCATATGCTTTTTCTTACACATCCTTTTTCTTGGAGATCTTCAACCAGTTTTGAAACCATCAAATCCTGAGCTCTATAACATCTCAGCGGAGGAGGAACATATCATGTCTGTTCCAGGCTAGCATGGTGACCCAGTTAGGAAATCTGTAGCAGACATGAAATGAAATCCAGACCTGTGCTTGCAACAATGAACTCAGCCTTCCCCTGTATCCAGTTGGATTACACAAGCCAGGAGCCACCCAAAAGTTCATGACACCCACTCACAGCTCCAGTCAGTGGTCACCACTATTTGGCTCCCAGGTCTTTCCTGGGCTTTACTTTAACACCCTTAGATTATGAACTGAAGAGATTTAGAGTTATGATCCAAATCATCCAACCCAGGTTGAATCCTGAGCTGGAAACAGCTGGAAACAACTGAGACAGTTGGTCTTTTTCCTACCCCTTCCTACAAATTCACTGTTACTTCAGTGCATCTTGGGGCAGAAATTTCATGAATGCAGGCCTTTACTGTACCATTAACTGGTGGATGAAACCACACCATCAGCAGCTGTCGAACAGCAGTCAGAGAATTTGAGGGGTGTTGCATTTGACAAGAACAGGAGAACTACACTAGGAGGTTCCGAGTTCCTTATCCCTCCATCTATCCATCCTTCCCACTATGTGTCCTCTTGAATAACTAAGTGGAGGAGGTGTTTGACCACTCTGAGAGCAAACAAACACGTCAGTCCTGCCCCAACAGAGGTGCTCTGTCTCTCGATCTGAGTCCATGTCCTTTGATCACCATGGGCACCAATTCCTGTCTGATATTTTGGGCTGTGCAGGGTGGGCTTGTCCGCTTGCTGGGCGGAGGGAAACACCTTGTCAGGACAGGAAGGAGTGATTCAGCCACTCCTCGCTCTGAGTCAATATTTACCCAGTGGCTCTGGGTTTGGGGGAGGGATGGTCTCTCTCCAGTGTCACATTCCCACCCTCCTGAGTGAGGTGGCTGGAGCCACCAGACTAAGAGGGTGCTAGCAACCTTCTCCTGGGAGCACAACTGCTTTTTCTAGGCTGCATTTGGATGCAAACTGGCACGCTGTGGCTATGTCTCTTTTTCTTGTTTTTTTTCTAATTGTAGTCTGAAGCTTTCCTTAATGGGACAGAGAAGTCTTTGAGACTGGAAATGTGCTCTTCTCTTTGTTTCTGGTAAGACATAACACTGTCCTCATGGGACCGCACTCCAACAGGGATATTTTAGTTCTGCCTGGCTCCACTTCATGCTGGCCCGCGGTCTGATTGCTGTTTGTCACTGGGACTGCGAGCGCTGGGGAACAGAGACTGCCCTCACTGCAGCTGCTCTAGTAGGCTGGAGCCCTGAATTTGGCTGGGCTTCCCAAGCATTTCCACGAGGCAAATAGTAACACTAATTTCAGCTGGACACTGTATTTCTTGCTTACATTCCTAAGGGGCCGTGTTGTGCTGCCTTTGCCTTTTCTCCACGTTAAATGCATTTCTAGATTTCACCCTGGGCGTTGTTGTGTCCTGCTGGTGGATGATTATATTCCTCTATTTGAGACATTGAAGATGAAAGAGCAGATGGAGATACCCTTCTGCCCCGTCCCTGATATGATTTTGTGAAGACGTGGAATATGTCCCATCCTTCAGAACTTGGTCTCTTTTATACTGGTGTAAAACAGGAATAATTCCATTGGCACCAGTGTCATTTACACCAGTGTAATCATGGGAGAAGGAGAAGAAATAGGCCTGCAGGGATTTTTTGTTTCTTTTGGGGGGAACCATGCTGACTGTAAAACCACAGCAAAATTATTTTTAAATGAGAAAAATTTCTTTAAGACAGATCAGCCTCTTAAAAAGAGAGACAAATGGAATGAAACGCTGCAGTTCAGAAAGTCCTGTGGTATTTGGGAAATGGGGCAGTTTGCTGTAAAGGGAGGAGTAAACAGCCAAAGCCAGGAGAGTTGCAAAAAGAGAAAGACCCAGAAAATGAAGCTGCTTATGAATTACATTATCAAAATTTCTCAGGGCACAAGAGATGAGATTGTAAAGGCAAGTTTATTCTCAGTACATGCGTGGAAAAATGTAAACCTCAGTAAAAACCACTGAGTAAACCTGAGAAAAGAAAATGACTGTGCCTGGAAATGTTTAGGGGATGGTGTTTGTCAATTAATGAACTGAGAGGCCACCATTTGCAGTTCGCTACACAGCAAAGGCATGCACAAACTAAGCCCAAAGAAGGAGATTTTTTCTTTTTCCCCAGTAAGAGGAATGCAGGGACATTTTGCTCTGTGTTTCATCTGCAATTCACTTTTTTTCTTTCATAAAACCTGGTGATTATTGAGAAGAGAAAGTTTACTCCAAGTGGCTGGGCAAGGGGTCATGATTACTCACACCACCAGGTTCCCATTTGCCTTCAGGTTTGTTGATTTTGATGACAAGCCTTTACCACTCAGTTTCTCAGTTGTGTCAGCAGCTTCCCCCAACAGCCCAGCGATGCTTTTTGTGTTAGGCTGCGCAGACAGGAGAGCGGCTCCAGCCAAAAAGCACACATCGAGTTCGTACTCCCTACTGTAAGAAACCTCAGAGTATGACTAAGTTTGGATCCAGCCCCATGGTTTGGACTCATCTCTAATAGAAATACAAAGATATCTCCAGAAACATATTTAAATGGGAAGAGGAAGTTTTCCAAGGACACAATACATGTACCTTGTTAGGGAACAGCTCTTCTCCAGGCCAAGAAGCTTCCCTCTGTCCTGGGGAAAGCACTTGCTTTAGGTACAGAACTGCCTTAAAAAGGGAAGGGAGGGGGATTCTAGCAGCATTGGGAATCTTCAGCATGCCGAAAGGAAGAAATGCCAAAGGGTTTGCTGCCTTGTAAAAGGAGAGCTGCTCGATTAACTTTATGGAAAGAAACTGAGCTGTTAAAAGGCAGCATTTTGTCTTCAACACAGACTGCAAGCTGGGAACACAGCCAACTGGGTAGTCTAAGCTAGCCCAGGACTATCAGGAGACCAAGGTCAGAAGGAGCCTGGATGTTACCAGGAATGCAATGAGAGACAGACTGGTGAAGGGGGGATGTGGAGGAGCCAAGGCGCAGTTGCTGAAATTCATAAATGACTCAACAAGGAAACAAACTCATGTAGGGTCCTGACTTACAAGGGAAAGCATTAAGTCTTGCAAGGAAAAAACCCCAAACCAACACAAAACCACTGTGTGTCCATCTATACATCTGTTCCATAGGCTTAACTGAATCATCACAGAGAAAAGGACGTTTCAAGGCCAGTATTTCTGCTCAATCTTTCTGGGCCTTGGGAAAGTGGTTATGCCTTTGGAAACAACCAGAAGAACCCCAAAGCATCCCTGCATGGCTCACGCTACATCTAATGCTCTCACTGTAACAGCAGCAGAGGCTTGGACTGAATTACACAGTCCAACACACTCTGTGCAACATCAGACAGAGGTACTGCACTTGGCCAGTCCTTGTGACATTATAATTAGAGACAGGGCTTGAATCAGCATCCAGATGTGGAGCAGTGCTGTGAGTCAGTTGAGATGTGCCCACCAACACTGTCATTATCCTGAATTTTGTCCTTTATAAAAAAATCCAAGCACTGCAATCTTCAGGGCATTCACAATTTAGTGGAGTGAATACCCCAAATTTGGTACTAATCTCTGCTCTCCAAGGCCTGAAGTCAGTAAATTGCTTAAAAACATAGCTGGGAGACACAGAAGTTTGGGAGCTACACCTGTGAAAAAGCTGCCTGAAGTTCAGCATTCCAGAATAGAGACAGACCTTAATTTCTAGGATGCCTGAAATGAGCACATGACCCCAATTGAAGCATCCTTAACTTGTCCTTAATAAAAAATAACTGAAGGTCCATGTCTATCTCTGACTAGAATGGCTCTGATCAGAGAAGGAAAGTTTATATGTCACAGGAAAAAAACCAAACAACTAAACAGCAAACAAAAATCTCAAAGAGGAAACTGCTCAAAGTGATTTAAAAATACATGACTGCACCAGGACAGATGCCAGTGAAACCAAGCATTTTGGGGTAAGATCTGCCAATCTTGCTGAGCACACCGTGTATTACAGGTCCCTTTCTCATGTTGCTGGAATATTCCCTGAACAGCAGCATGAGTTAAAAGTGAGTTTTGAATTGTCATCTGAAATGTCCTGGTTCAAACTTCCCAGCTTCTTATTCCAGGTCTAGCAAATCTTTGGGTTTGATCCTTCTCAGTGCAAGCAGGTGTATTAGCATTTGGCCCTTGCACTTCTTTATCCTGAATTTTGCCTTCCCCTTTGAATCTTCATTCCAATTGTTTTATGGACAAATTTGCAAGCACAGTTTTACTAACTTTTGCCAATATAGAATCTGCACAGGAGATCAAGGGAGCATGCATTCCCTCTTTTACTATTGAATTAGATTCATTTAGCAAACTTGCAGGTCAACTTAAATGCTTTGTAAAATCTACGAAAAGATAGATTTTTATCCATTGTACAGTAGGAGTGGGATCAGCTCTTAAAGTGACAAATTTTAAGAAAATCCTAAGTGATGTGTTGATCAAAGGTGGACCCAAACAATTGTCTTAGCATTAGTAGTGCTTCAAGGTTGTGGAGACTAGTTTCTCCACTTGCCAATGCTGTTGATATTCCTTACAATTCTACCATCATCTATTGATTGATAAATAGCTCCAGGGCCATACTTAGCCATCAATTACACTTACAAGTTCAAAAATTGTGCTAGAAAATCAGAGAGGTCAAATTCAACCAAGAGTCAATGAGACTGAGAGTAGCATTTGGCTTCAAGATGAAAGCAAAGCATTTCCCTGACACATAGAACACAGTGTGTTGCCCAGGAGTCAATCTCCCTGAAGAAGGAATGTGTGTTTTCATGAGTTTGAAAACAAACTCAGTTACATCTTTCTGATAATGTGGAAGTGCAGAAAGGCCTCTATGTTGCTTCACCTATATTTTCTATAGATTAAAAAAAAAATAATCCTAAAATCTGCTGCTAATACTCTACTTTGTTATAACAGAACCTCCTGCCCACTTGGAGTACACTTAACTATGATACATCATGGAATTATAGAATTATAGAATAGTTTGAGTTGAAATGGGCCTTTTAAAGGTCATCTGGTCCAATCCCCCTGCAATGAGCAGGGACATCCTCACTAGATGAGGTTCCTCAGAGCCCTGTCCAACCTGACTTTGAATGCTTCAGGGATGGGATGATGTTCATGTTATTTCACAGAAGAAATAGGATGTAGTATCTATTTCTTCTGAAAGAAATGTGAGGCTGACAGGTGGAAAATCTTGAGGTATTGTACACTTCAGTGCTTAAAAGGCAGATAAAAAGAGAGTCAGGAACTCAGATTTTAATTCCTGCCTGTCTAATTGATTTGACTGGATGGTCTTGGATATCTCTGTTGGAGCCAGAGTCCTCAAGCCACTAAGAGCTTTGTGTGAATGAGAATGGGGATTTGCTTCATAATTTTGCTGTCTTCCAAATTTTTCCTCACAAATACAGTAAGGATAATTCTTCCCTCCCACTGGTATGGCAATTCTTAACTCCATGTTTGCAAAACTCATTACAAGTTTTGGATGAAAGGTGTTAGAGGGGTGCAAAACAGATTTGACACCTTTTTTTCTATAGAGGGCTTTTGACGTTTCCTGTGATTGTCCATGTTTTTGAAGATTAGTCAGCTTTTCTACAGGATTATGCAAAGTGAAAGCCTGCAGCAGCAGGAGGTTGGGATTAGTGACCCAGAAGGTCCTTCCAGTCCTGTGGAGGATTTTCCAAGCTGTACCAGAGAGGTTAAAGCCTACTTGTGTGGTCTGAACCTAACACCTTCAACACACAACCCCACCGAAATTTTTTGTTACATCCTTTTAGCAGGGTGGAAGCAGGGCCAGGACTGGGCCTCTCTGTGAAGGTAAGAGAAAGCACCTGCCACAACAACGATGGAGAGCACCATACAAGCTCACTGACAGCTCAGGAAATGGGAGGGGTCAAGAAACACCTAAATAGACACAAACGGCCTCAACTCTCTGGCCTTGAAATGCCACCTCTAGAAGCACCACTTGTGTTACCACTGCCCTGGCAGTCCTGGACCTCCCTTCTGAAACCCACCAGCAGCTGGCAGCAGTTGTGACTGTGGTTTTGTGGTGCAGACACCTGTCCATGTGAAACTAATCTGGGACCACTGTGCGCATTTTCTTGTGGAAATTTACTAGCTTGCCATATGGTATTAATTTTTGACAATCATTGTCTTGGGCTGGAATAAAATCAGTGATCCAGTGATGGAAGCTGCTTTGGTCATGCTCCTAGCCAAGACTGTGTTTTATCTCACTGGAAGGTGGGCAGTGGTGTTGCTCTCCCGTGTTGGGGCAGGTATGTGTTAGAGGTTAACTCAGTCTCAACCCCCCACACCTCCAACCCTTTCTGAGGAAACCAACAGTTTCTGATGTTCAAATGTGCTTTGCCAGCCAAAATGTCAACCGCATGCCACCTCCAAGTCGGCCACAGTTCAATGGTTGCACATCAGAGCCACCGGTCCATATTTATAAAGTGCTTTGATATCCCAGATGAAAGGACAGTATATAAATGCCCCATTCATTTAGGTGACATACAGTAGCAGCAAACAGAAAAGTCGTTACCCACAGGTTTAGAAAGGCATATTCCTGTTTATTAATTGAAGACCACATAAAGAATGCTTAGTTAAAGTGTTCCTCTTGGAGTGGACATTTCAGTGCTGGTCCAGCAAATGAAAATAGTCTGCATGGGCAAATGGCATAAACATCAAGTTTGAACAACTCAAAACAAAGTTCTCCTTAAAAATGCAGCAAAAATCTTTTTATATGGAACTATCCTTGTACCTACAGACCAATAGGGAGTGAGGCAATCAGTCCTTTGCCAGGTCAGGACTACAGTGGAATTATTATCCTAGTGAAAAATAATGTAGGCTAAAAAAGGAATAATCGTTACAGTGTGAGCATAACCTATTTTGCAGCTTAGTATCTGTCATATTAAGCCACCTATGGGTTCACCAGTTCTCTCTCTTTTATGCATATAATGGAGTCTTTGGATTTCTAGACCTGTATTCCTCACTTCTTTCTCTGTGTATCTTTGAGATACATGGCCCCATTGCTTCATTTGGAAAGTTATGTTAAATAAAACCTTTTCTGCCTGTCATCTCAGCATCCAATTCAAGTGTTAAGCAGATACCCATTCACAGTCCCTGGGAGCATGCAGAGTCTTTCATATATCATAACCATAAAAATAAATAAATTACAAAGCAGAAAGGAGATAAGGCACAGGTTTAGGCTGCCTTTTGAAGATTTATTAAAACAAACTGATATTTCTTATAATGTGCATGTAACCAGAATATATAATTGACAATGATAATCATTAACAGGTACTAATGTTATTTCAGAACAGAGGATGGAACGAGACAGACTAAACCTCCATGCATGCAGTAGAGGAAATCCAAACTGTGATAATTAAATGCAAATAAAGCCTGGGGGCAAAAATTCCTGGTCTCTCTAAGATAAGAGAAATGTATTTCTACCATGTATAGTTCATTTATTTCTCTTGAAGACTCTAATTTGTTTTTAAGCTAATAGATCAAACATTCTTGTCACAGTTCGTACAACTGTCTCAAATATGTGAGAAGTACCCGCCAGGCGAGGACCACCAGCAATTTTTATGATTTCTTTACACTACAAATATTTGGCAGAACTGAAATCACCCAATAAAATAAACCTGTGGATTCATCTGCAGTTTTAGACTCTCTCCAAGTATTTTTTGGACTTCTTCCCAAAATAACTGATGCTCATGATATTCCAATATCAAATGAAAATATGTCCTAATTTTCATGTCTCACTACCACCATCTATTATTAAAGAGAAAGTCGTCTTTTTCCTAGTGGGCCAGGTGGTTTGGAGACATTCGTGGCCATGAGCAGAGCTCTCATCCAGCAGCTCTTCTGGTCCTCCTCATCGCTGGGTTGGTGGGATTTGGACACAACAAAGGGCAAAACAATGGAGCACTGTTGGTGGAATATAATTTCGTCCAGTACCAGCATCATCTGCCAGCTGGTTCCCAAGGAGCATCATGTCTCCCCATGTCCCCAGGGGAGAGGAAGATGGAATTTAATTGTGTGCAAGAATGGCGTTAGGGAAAGGTTCAGGATCCTCTTTGGGAAAGCCTTTGGCTAAAAGGAATAGATTAAAAATACCACGCTTGAAAACTCAGCTGTACTGACACGGCAGAGGTCTTCAATGAAAGCCACTCAGCAGTACAGAAATTGCAGTTACTTCTGTGAGGTTCAGATCCACTGTCTGACACTTCAGAAAGTCAGTCACTGAGCTTTGTAGACATTCAGCCCTTCTTAATATTACATCCATGCTTCAAGTATAAAAGCAAAGTCTTTCTCCTCCAAAGATGAATTAAGTTAGAAACCACCCCAACCTTCTGCCTCTACTGCTGCGTTTGACAACCAAACCACATCACCGCTTATTCACCCCACCAAGGCATCCCAGAGAGCCATTCCTAAACAGCTGATGCTGCTCTTCCCCATTCTGGCAGATATTTTTCTTTCCAGACATCTTGAGCTGTAGTTTTAGCAAGTGCTACTTGCAGTATGTCTTGTAAATCCTACAAACCACTATAAAATCACACAGTGCCAATTTTACGTGTTTTCCAACAGAAAGGACCATGGATTTTGTTTCTACCAGTCTCTCAGCTCTACAGTGCCTTGTAAGTATTAATTTTTAGGGTCATCACCCACTCTGATTTTTGTAAAGCTCTCCAATTTTACAAGGTTTGTCTCACACCATGCTAGACTAGCTGGCAGCTGGCTAATATTGACTAGGTGGTGGAAGACAAACCTCTTTATTAGTGTAATGTTGAATTCAAATGCTGCTGTTTCCATGGATTGAAATCATATCCTTTCAGATATAGTAGTGTAGCAAGTAGAGTCACTGGGAAATTTCCATTTTATTTGTTTCTTTTTTAATACCAAGTTTGTTTTTTACAGAGACAGAGCTGCCCCCCAGGAAAAGCTTGATTTTCCTGAATTGTTTCCATTTTCCCTCAGGAAAGCTGAAGCCAAGCATTTTACTTAGGGTCAACATGATCTGAAAATTGTTCAGGTCAGGTCTAAACAAATTAAAACTATTGTAGGTCAAGTCAGCTTGACATGGATCTGCTTTAGCTGGAGTTACACATACATGTTGGGATCTGCATATCTGTTGTGAAGCAATGGAGATTCTCTCCAACAGGGAAGCCCAGCCAGCAAGAAAACAACAGGAAGAAAACAACTTCACAAGGTGAATGGAGAAAAACTGTCAATACAGCTGAGTGTTGAAACTGCCCAAAACCCCAAAATATTTCGAAATACTTCCCACATTCACAATAAAAGATTTTTCTACAAGTATCTCATCGTACTGTAAGTTTCCAACAGTTCAGCTTGGGACCCAAATCCAATGAATGATTACAGGCAGGACACAAATCTAGATCTTTGTAGGGACATGTCTGCTCAGAGACATAAAACTATTTTGTTAACTGGCAGGGAATACTGGATCACGGTGGGATTTGCTCTGTTTCATAATTCCATATGTATTATATGAAATCATACACTATCATTCCCATTCCATAGACAGGAAACTAGGACTGTGTGAGCACTGCTACATGAGCAATACAGAAAACAGTGAGAGGACATCGGAGGGTCTCTAGCTACTGAAACTAAAAACCAATCAAGAAAAACTCCCTTTGAGGTAAGCTGTCTTCCAGGACAAGACCACAAAGGCACCACATGAATCTAGAAGGGGAAAATTAAAAAAAAAAGGAAAGACAGGGTTCTTCCCAAAATGTGTGGTCAATCTGTGAGGCTTGTGCAGTGAGACGCTGTACAAGAGAAAGCTTTTCATGAGGTCAAAAAGCTCATTGATCAGCTATTGACAGCTTGTGCAGACAGGGGATGAAGAAGACAGGGGACAATTTTTAAAACCAGGGTGTTCTTCATGATCCTCTTTGGCTGAACAAGGGTCTTTTCAGAGAGGGGACGGCTGTGTGAGAATCCCATCTCTCTAGATCTGCCCAGTCTCACCACGTCTGCGCTGTTCTTGACTCAGGCCACCGGCAGACCATTGAGTCTTTCTTGTTCTCCATCTGTGGCACATTTCAGCTGCTACTCTTGATTTTTCATTACAGGTCTGTTGATGGCTGTAGGGGACTGGGAGAGGGGATGTGTTGAGGCCTGGGCAGCAAATGTTCTGCAGACACATCTGAACTTACCACCACTGGACATTTGCCTGTGATATGGAGGACTGGATGGGATGACCAAAACATTTTCTGCTAAATTTGTATTTCTACTCTCATTGCCCCACAAATGCAGTATCATTCACAAAGGTCCACACCAGGACAGTACTTGCTGAAAAAGGGCCCTTCTCAGGCCTGGCTAAGTGCTGAAGGACCTACTTCCTAGGGGGTGTTGTTTTTCAGGAAAAAAATCTCACTGTTCCCTCTTCTACTGTCTACACAAGCTGTCTGTGTTTTCCTCCCCATGTGACTCAAATAATACATAACAGAAGTTTGACTCTACTGTATGCAAAAGCAAATAATTTTATGATAGAGGAAAAACTCAGCCATGAAGGCACAGTGTAGAAACACATAAGGAGCTCAGGAAAGCTGAAGAAGTACAGAAAGGGACATTATGAGCTGAGTACCCCGCAGGTCCAGAACAAAGCAAGCCTACACATTCCAAAACAACATCCCTGTTACTCTTCTGGGTTTTGAGGAGCATCATCTATTTCAGTGCCAGCACCAAGACAGACTTTTCTCAACAACACAGGCATCACAAGTGGAGATGCCCCCTCCAAGTGCCCACCTGGACCAGCTCACTGAAGACTGGTCTCCTGCAGATTATCTGAATAGACAAAACCTGGGGAGTGGGAGTTGTGTTAAGCATCATATCCTTGACATGGCTCCAGTAACCCACTCACCATCGGGTTAAGCTCCCATTGAACATGAGCAGAGCTCCTTCCATGTTGTGCAACACAATGGAAAATTGAGACCATACCATAGATGAGGACATAGGAGTTACGTGGTTTGCCTGAGGCCACACAGTGAGTCAGCGGCTAAATTATAAACTTGGGAGTCCCTGGCTCCAAGTCACTTATTCAATCTATGCTGCCTCTAAGGCATATTACATTGGGGGTATTGTATGGAAATGACATTAACTTTAAAGAGCAGTGTACAGTAGAAACAAGCAAAATAAGTGGGCTTTATTGTGGGCTGATTTTAAAAAAAAGTATGAAAAAAAGTGACACGAGCAGTTTTGCAAGCATACAGTGCAAATTAATTTTGCACAATTTGATTTCGAAACCGCCCTCCTGGATTAAAAACCTAAACACCAAGTTTCATCCCATAATGGACCCTTCTTTTCCACTCTTCTTTTTTTTTTCCTTTTTCTGGCAAATCTGTTAACCCCTGAAAATAGTGGTTTAATATGGAAATGCTGACAGCTCCTTAAAGTAGAGCATCACATTTGCAACACTGTAATTATGCCTACTTCAAAATGCTCCAAAGAAAACAAGATTTTCCTGTTCAAACAAATCTTGAATGGCTTTAGCCTCAGAATTAAATCATTCAGACCAAAAAGGACCGTGTTAAGCATGCTGAACCAGGGCTGTACCAAGGAGATGTGGAAAGAGATAAATGCAAACTGATTTTACACTATTTACGTAATTAGATCCACATCTCTGCTTTTCTCTGTGGAATGAGTAAAGACCAGATTAACCTTATTATTATGATGTTTATTTGATTGACTTAGGAATTCCATCTGGATAAAAGAGAGCCTAGATGTCTTTCTCCGTGCATGCCCAGCGTGAAGCCAATCAACATGCCTCTCTAAGTAACAAATTTGGTTTATGTCATCTATCAGCAAGATACTGTAATACTGGATATAGCTTTAGTTCAATGGATGACTGCTCCTTAAAGACCACGCAGCTTAGAGGTTTCCATCCTGCATTTTTATGTCCCCACAGAAAATTACTTGTCAGATTTTCCACTCTTGTGAAGAGGGTGGTAAGGAAATGTGTGGTGCAGAACGCGTGCATGGCACATTTAAACAAGAACGCGACCAATAGCTCAGCACCGCCCTTTTGGTGGAGCATGTTTGCCTGTTTTGCAAGACTTCCTTGCATCCCTTTTCTGCCCTGTAGAATAAAGGCAAAGATGTGGGTAGATACAGGATTCTGGTGCCAATGATGAGAGAGCAAGAGAAAAGGGAAAGGTTTCCTCCACTGCTCATCACTTTGATTGTTGGGACTGCTGCATGCAAATTTTCCTTCCTAACAATATTTACTGTATCTCTATTTAGCATAAGTAATGTTAGAGCAAAAAGCAGGAGGAATTTGGTCTCAGTCTCATTGCATTTGTATGGGGAAAAACAATGTTTTGAGTAATAGAAGTCCCTGCTGGTGGATCCTTACTTCCTTTGAAAAACTATCCCACCAGCTAATTAAAAACCACTGTCAAGGACCTTCTCCTGGTAGGAGCCCTCACTTTCCAGACAAGAAGATAATGCAGCAAGCTGAGGCTGAGACAGGTTGGATTTATTTTCCAGCTTTGTATAACCAAGACAGACCCACACAGTCAATCTTTAGCATCTCCAACCAGCAAAACAAAAATATTAATTTATTCTCCATTTTGTATAGGTCTTGTTTACTCAGGTTGCCATCATTTCTGGGCAGAGTCTTCTTCTGACTACGTGCAGGTACAACATGCAGAGTTCAGATTGCTCAGTGTAACTCAGGGGTGAGCAACTAATCCAAAGAGATCACAGAATTACAGAAGCACAAGATGGGTCAGGTTGGAAGGGACCATAGTGGGTCATCTGGCCCAACATCCCTGCTCAAGCAGAGTCATACTAGAGCACATGGCACAGGATTGTGTCCAGACAGTTCTGGAATATCCCCAGTGAGGGAAACTTCACACCCTCTCTGGGCAATCTGGCCAGTTGAATCTGACCAAGAACTTTTCTGACATCAAAGTGGCCATCTTGTAACTGTAAATGGACATATTGCAAACGTTTCTGTTTTATCTGATTTCCTACTTCTTGCTCCAATAGACACACAGGAATTTGCCATCAGGCTGCAATCTGACACGGCTGGGGTACAGGAGACTCTGCCTGTTATCTCACTTGTACCACACAGACTCGCTCTTGACTTCCTCCCGCACGTTATCACAACAGACTCCAACTTGTGCTTTGCTTTTCTGTTGGGAAAAGATTGTGCAACCTCCAACACTCATCCAGAAACCCTTCCCCCACAGGGAAGGAAGCCTCCAGCCAAACGAAAGCTTTGATATTAAGAGCACAGTGATGTGTAAACCCATAATAATGCGCTTGGACGGCAGCTCTCCTTCAGGAAAACAACAAAACAAAACACTCCTAATTAAGGTATTGGCTCGGAGGAAGTACTGAGTCCAAAATTATTTTGACTCCATATGGAATTTATACGGAATGCAACATGCAATAAAACACCAGCGCGCCCAGATGTGGATGTTCCCCAGCTGTCTGTCTGCCCCCTTTGATGGCAAGCTACAAAGATCCTTCCCGACACAGCCATCTCTGCAGGAAGCAAGAGGTGACTCCATCATGCTCTCATATCAAATTGAGCGGTGGAAGGGAAATTTTAGAAAGAGAAGGTTTAAGTTACAAATGTAAGTTGCTCTCAGCTTTTATTTTCTGTGTGTTCACAACAGCGGGCTCTTGGACTTGATGATGCTTGCGGGTCCCTTCCAGCTCACAATATTCTGTGATTCTTTGGTTCCTCCCAAACTCAGGGACGGGTCACACAATGCCAAGGGAAACTTTTGGGAAGCACAGCCTGGGGTTCCCCAGGGTTTCTGCTTGGGGCTGTGGATTCAGATGTTATTTTTCCCTGCAGCTGTTGGGGGCAGTAGACAATCAATCCTGGGTTTCTGTAATCTGTATGACCTGGGTGTGGATCACATATAGTCCTGATGCCAAACAGATTTGCAAGCCACCTGGCATGTCTGGGAATATAGGCAAAATGTAAGACCTGCCTTGAGAAATGGCTGTTTTGGTGGTCCTTGATCAGGAGCACTGTTGTGCTCCTGATCTGGGCCAAATTCTGCTATCGTAAATTGCAGTATGATTTAGCAAATGCCAACTGATTTTGGCTAGAATTTTCCCATTTTCAAGCCATGAGTATACTTATTTTAGATGTAGCTGAATTTCCAAAAAAGTTCCAGGAAATGAGTAGTTTAAGCCTGAGAGTCAGGAAAACAGATTTTCTTTGGACAGAGGCAGGAGGCAGATTACAGGCAGAGGCCAGCAAGACAAAATTTTGGAGGTTTTTTTTACACTAATGGTTAGCAAAGATCATGTTTTACCCAAACAATCCACTCTACAGCCATAGGCACGCTGGGCATTGTTACTACCACAGCATGTACTGAGGTGCATGGTGGGTTGCACGATGTGGGAAGGCCACAGCACTACTTGGAACTAAATGGTCTTTAAGGTCCCTTCCAATCCCAGCCGTTCTGTGATTCTACGACGTGAAGCAGGAGCAAGAGGCCAGGTACAGTCCATGCACCAGCCATTAATTATTTCACATTTTACCCCATTGTAGGATTCCCTTGTCTGCACTGATACCTCATAACTTTTAAATCAACCAGAAGCTCAAAAGCAGTACCTCCACCTTAGACCCCAGAAATGAAGAGCCTTCTCTCTACCATGAACCCTCAGTAATCCATGGGGAGGGGGGCAGCATCCTAGTGGACAGCTCAACAAAAAATCTGAAGGTGTCAGAAAAAAAAGCAGCTTCTTGGTCCACTGCTAAAGGATACCAGGCAACTCAATAAAAAAAAAATTCTCTGGTAGAGTGGTTGGACATTGGAATAAGTTGCCCAGGGAGGTGGTAGAGACACTGTCTCTAGAATTTTTCAAGAGATGTCTGGGGATGTGGCACTTGGGGATGTGGCTTACGGGGGGTTATGGTGGTGCTGGGTTGACAGTTGGACTGGATGATCTTTAAGGTCTCTTCCACCCTCGATAGTTTAGTCATGATGTGATCCTGTTCATGTTCAGGTGCTGCTTTTTACAGCCAGCAAGCTTAACACAATGAACAGGGGAGATCTGCAGTGCAGCTGTAGCAGGTTAGAGTCAGTGGGAAGTACAGGTTAGAGTCAGTGGGAAGAAACGTGAACATTTAGGGTACAATTCACCTTTCCTAAAAGAAATGGCTAAAGCAACTCAGGCTTTGTGAAATTTTCATGGTTTTTAGGAAGCATTAACTCCATGTGCCTTGCCATGACCTTCTGCACTCATTTCTGTTTGAAAGCTCAGGGATAGGATTTTTATTTTTATCTCTAGGCTACTCTTATTCTGAAAAGTGAGTGCTCTGTGGCATACTGGTCCCCAGTGTGCCATACTGGGGACCTGCCAGAACAGCTCCAGCTGCCTTCTGGCCTGGAAGAAGTCCTGTAGGGACAGGGAGGTGGCTGGTGCACACCAGGGTCTTTCCCCACATGGGACTGCGCCATGGTCAGGTAATTGTAGATGTCTGGTACAACAGGTGCCAGAATGCTCCTTTAATAAAATCATTGCTTTTAATAAGAATAAGAATAAGGAGGAATGCCCAGTAGCTAAAAGGCTAAGCCTTGATCCTGAAAATACATGCTCACACGCATAATTATGTGCACTTAGCAGTCCTCCTGCAGTGCTCTGAGAACTTCAGAATGGGCTGCTCCAGTTCCCATGGGCTGTAGCATGGACAGGATGCTCCTGATCTCACCATGCAGGAAGTGACCTGTGTTCCTGGGTGTACTGGGACCAGACCCCCTGCCAGACTGTACCTCAGATATACCCCTTTTTCAGTAGCAAAAATGGGGTTCTGCGGGGGCCAGATGCCCAAATCAAGATTTTATTAGGTAATGGGACATGGTTCAAGATTTTTGCATCCTGCAGCTTCCCAGGTTCCACTGACCTGTGTGATGCCTTGAGGACTGGCTGTTTCTCAGGAGATTTAACAGGGATTAGTGGTTCCCATGTTGGAGCTATAAACCCAGTCCTGCCAATCACTTCACCCTCCCTATTCACGCCAGGAGAATAATACAATGTCCTGCTCACTTTCCTCTTAAATTTCACATTCTCATTTAGAATATTTTTCCTTTTTGAAAGATCATCCAGGGATAAGCAGATAGGGGATTATTTTAACAACTGAGCTCCAATATTGGACCATTTACATTGCTTGTTTCTCACTGGCCTTCTTGTTTACAACAGACTGAAATGGTTAATACAAATTAGTAACATATGATATACCCAGGTGTTTCATACAGTGGCCATATTTTTTCCCCTGTAATTATTAGGTTACTACAAACAGCACTAAAATGGTTGAATATCTGTATCAGAGAACTTTGAGGAACAGAGATTTGACTGAAGGAAAATACTCTAACAAAGGTTTTCCTGTACAGGCAGTTGCCCTCTGACACTAACACAGCTCCTTATAACTTAACATTTTTAATGATGGGTTTGTGAGCAGAGCTAAGGAAAGCTCCAGCCTGGAGAGCTAATATTGTAGGGAAGCTCACAGGGTGGTTTCTCCGTTCCACCCTGGAGGTAGCTGCATTTTCACCCAGTGACTAAGTGGATGATACATATTCAGGGCTAGATGGGTTTATTTTTCACTCTTACAATGTCAGAGCAATTCCTCAGCTTGTGGTGGAGGTACCAGAGAGTGCAGGAGAGTAAGTGGCTCACAGTGGGTAAAGGACTTTTCTCTTGACTTAGTGAATACATATAATTATATATAGATATATATGCTGAAGCTTGCTCCTTCTATTTCTCTGCTAAACAGGATATTTTCATAATTCTTCCTCAGTCCTCAGAATGGTGACAAGATGGATGAGGGATGTGAGAACTTTTTGTGAGTTAAATGTACTCATCCTCTTATACTCCCAGCTTGCTTAATAATCAGCATTTAAAAGAAAAACAAAACAAAATAAACCAAAAATCTCCAAGATACTACAGTGTCTGAGGGGTGTTTCTGTAAATGGAGGATGTGAGATCATGGATTCCATTGCTCTTTTTCCCTATGCCTCAGGTTGCAGGATGGTTGAGAGCAACCCAGATGGGCTCCAGCATGAGAAGACAGCCTTTCCACAAGGAATAATGCTGCTGGCCAAGTGTACAACCAGTTCTCCTGCTTATTAGGGCCTCAAATAGAAACGATCATATGTTTTCATTACAAAAAGCAGGAACTCCTGGCTTGTACCAGCTCTGCAGCGCTGACAGAGAATTCCCCTGGGGAGGCAGCTCGTTGCAGCCGCTTTTCCAGCACTCACAAACTTATCCATCTTATAATCAATACCAAGAACAAGTTGCCACTTTAAATAATTTCATTCCCATTTTCAGAGCTGCCCAGCATGAAGGATTTCTCAGGAACAGCAGGCAGTGACCCCTGTGCTTGCACTGCACTTGGAATCTCAGCAAGTGCTTTTGCAGCATCCCTTCCCCACGGGACTAAGCTCTCACTGGTGAGGGATGTTTGCTCTCGAGTGAGTACATGCAGGACAGATTTCCAGCTTGCTGCAACTGCCTTTATAATTAATCACACCCTGGAGGTCTGCACACATGTCAGCATCCTGCTGAATGGGTGACTGCAATGGCCACACACTTTTAAGACCCTTCAGCACAAATCACTTTAGGAGAAGCCTTGATATTTAGCGATATTTTTGTTTGGTTTGTTCCACCTGAGGATTCCTACAGTGTTTCTTCAGCAAATATCCACTTCCACGTCACTGCCTATTGATTTCCACTTGTGCCAACTGACACAAATATTACAGGTGTCAGAAATGGTACCTACAACTTAATTGCATTGAGTGAAAGGAATGGGAGTGGTACTGCTGCATATTCATTATCTTGTTTGGATTTTTTATACAGAAAAAGTTTTTGTCTCCCTACCTATCCATATAATTTATTTAGAATTGTTCTTCTTCACATTTCTCTGCTCTTGGTGTCAAAATTAGCATCAGAGAAGCTTTGTTTTACCTTCCCAGCAGGGGTGCAGAAGGGCTGAGGAGAGAGGACAGGAACATGACATGGACCAACACTGCTCCCTGAATATGAAGGCTCAGGACTGGTTGGTCTGGAAGATGCCCTCCAGGTCTGTGTTTCTGTGAAGAGCCAGCTATAAAGACATTTTTCTACTTCTGGGCTTTACTCACAGATAAAGGCTGGTAGTAAGGGCTCAAAGTGCTGTAGAAAGTCAGACCTACAAGGACGGACAAGCCCTTGTACCAGGGTAAGACAGCTGTGGATTTACTCTTCAGACTAAAATTGCCTTTTCCCATCATTTCATAACCTACAGCCATTGCCTAGTCACTCTTAAACATCACTGGTCACTCTTTTAGAACATCAGTGGATTTTTTTTCAGATCTCTAACCCTCCTATTAAATACCTGTGTTTTGGATTCTCAGAAATTCTTCTCAGAATTATTAGTTTGCCTTTTCCCAGACAGAATCTCATTCCATTTCCTGCTCATATTTCTAACCCCTGGTTCCATTTGTGTTATTTCTGTCTTCACTTGGTTTACAGTTCTTTCCAGCACAGTGTCATGTGCATATCTAGTTAATGTACTTGGTTACACCTCCTTCCAGACCATTAATAAAAGTATTAAATAATGTTGCTGCTAGCACAAATCCATGAAGCACCCCGCTGTTCACCTCCATCATCCTCAAGACCACAGCTATCCATCATGAACACCATTTATCATGGGCTAACACTTTGCAGGCTAAAGCTGTTCCGTTTGAATTGCGTCGCTAGCTCTGGGTGAGGAAAAAGGGAAGAAATGTCGTGTTAGTGGTGGAAGGAGGTGGAACAAGGGCTGGTGATGTTGCTCAAAGTCACTCCTCATCAAGGGATCCAAATGGACCACTGGAGAGAAATGTGATCCCTCTCTGCATCCTGCCATGTCCTGTAGCAGAGGTTTGCCTGATGCACTGGTCTGGCAGTGCCAGAGACCACATACTTGAGGGAGGAACTATGTATTATCCCAAGAGTTGCTCCACCAGCCAGTGCACAACAGGAATAGCAGTCATTGGCAGAGGGGAGATACTCTTTGTTCCCACATAACTATTTCTGGTAAGAAATAATCCCCTATCCAGACATGAACTAAACCAAGGTGAATTTCAGAGCCCCTCTCTGCTGCTGGGATCTGTGATAAGCTGGTAAAGCTGAATATCAAAAAATCCTGGGCTCGAACAGGCAATTAACTGGGGGCTTCTGTCATTTCTGGGTATCTACACCGAGAAGAAGATTGGAAGGAAGGCAGGAGAGGTTCTTTCCATTCAGGCTTCCTCCTTAGGAAAGCAACATGTGCTTGTCTAGACGTGTGGCACGCACAGGAATGTAAGTGTTGCCACGCCAAATTGAAGACCTGAGGTCCAAGAAGCTCAAAATCTTGCCTCAGAGAGTGGAACTCAGGTATCATGTACCTCTGGGATGGGATGATGCTCTCCTGAAGCACACAGAACTGGCACAGCCCCTGTGAGCTGCCCCAGTCCTCCTTATAGGGATTCAAGAGGCTTCAAAAAGCAAAGACTATTTTAATCCCTGAAGCATGAAGTGTAGTAGTTTTTCAAACTGTTTGGTACAGCTGCAAGGACTCTGGATTCACTGACCAAACCACAGAAATGTCCCAACTTGATGTGTAGGATAACAAGCCCCCAGAAGTCCGGACAAAACCAGTGGGAACAACAGGGGTAAAGCAAGTGAGAAAATCCCATCCAATGACAACACATGTTTAACTGAGGTGGCTGCTCCAGCCTGACCACTTATTTGACATCTTGACTCCTGCAGATCAGTTTCTGTTAGAAGAAACTTTTCTGTTTCTCGAGTGTAATTCTGTTTAACTAAGAAATTGGCCCCAAAAATCCTGTTCCATTGAATGCAGTAGAAAACAAGGAAAAGAAAGCATCTGTCTTGCTTCGAAATACCCAAACCTTCTCCTGTAGCAATTTCTGTGTCCCCAAGCCCATTTTACTCAAGAAATCAGTTAACAAATGCAAGTGAAATAAAGAAGTGTATTAGGTAATGGGAGTAGGTAATGGAATTTCACTTTCTCTGGACAGCAGGTAGCAAAAAGCACTTAAAGAGAATACCAAGTGAAGTTATACTTGAGTGTACACACATCTTTACCTCTTAAATTCAATACACTGATGAATTTTAAAGGAATTGGCTCAGCAGCTTACCAAAGCACTGGGAGTTCAGTACTGAACAGTTGTGGGAAATAGAAGTTATAGGAGAGCCGTAGGTGGAAATAGGAGGGAAAAATATCATAATTATTCTGTGTTTTTAATTAAAAATAGCAGTTTGAACAACTTACACTTCACTGCTCAGATACTGTAATTACAGTTAAAATAAGCAAGTCTGAACAGAAAAGCGAAAGAGCAGGATAGGTAGCAGAGCCTAAGGTTGAAAAGGGGATAATAAAAATATGAGCTATAGAGAATATGATAGAGAACAAGATATAAAGAACAAGAGACAATTTCTTCACTAAAACTTCAGAATTGCTGAGTACAGAGCTACAGAGACTAGAGTAAATATAATGAATTTCAGCACAACAATTTCAAAGAAATAGATCATTTATCTCAAAGTTTCCTGCCGCAGGTCAGACTCCTGAATTCACACATGCACTGCTTGAACCAGTCCTTGTTTCTTTCCCAGTGTCAGGCCATCTGTCTGTTTGCAGATCATGTGCTGTGATAACATCAGGTCCCAGGGACTGGTGTGCCACACTACTCACACTTCACTGGAAATCTTTATCTCACATATCTATGAAGTGGTACTCATCCTCTGGAGTCTGCACGGAGCTTCTGTGCACCCCAGAATGGTGCTTCTGATGGCTCAGTGCTTTTGGATTGGGCATGATGGCTTAATAAACAAATAATATTTTTTATCTTTAAATATGTCTTTTGCTCACAGTGCTGAGCAACAATCAAAAAAAAAAAGTAAATTGTTTCTTTCATAATTTTAGGTATTGAAACTGCCTATGAGAGAAAAGCGTTAAGCCTGATGCGCTGCCCAAATTCCAGAGGCTCCTTCACCTGCCTGACAACTGCTTCCAACTGCCTGATGATTAAACATGCCAAGGGAGCAAGCCACTCACTCAGCCCACCCTGGGATGCTGAAACATCGAGTGCCAAGAGCAGAGAGAAACATTTTGTCTTGTTTTTGCATAATACGAGGTTGTGGCTACGGTTTGTTGGTGCTGCTCTCGGTGATGGGCACCACAACAACTCTTCAGGAGTGAAACTGCTGTGGAATTTAGATGCAAAAGTATTTGTTTGCATTAGGACAGACACCAGGGCTGGGCAGGCAGGGCAAAATGAGTAAGCACTTCCTGTGTTTTCTGGTGTTTTTCTCTGTTTAAACAGGCCAGTACACAGGTGTGACAAACAACAATGTTTTAACCACTGGCAAAAGGAACCATTTTCTGCTGCCCATCTGCCAGGGATAAGGTTTTCTTCCATGCAAAAGTGTTTGCAGAGTGTGAATGCTTTGTGCAGGGAATCATGGATGAGTCCACTTCTTAATTCAGGTCATGCAAAGTGGGATACAGATGTGTGTGAAAGGGCCGGTGCAATTGTGTGAAGAGGAGAGAAGGTAAAATAGCATCTCCTAAAGCCAGAAGAAAATCACTGCTGTCCTCCAGCAAGGAAGCAGAGAAACCAGGGACACCCTAACCATCCAAAATGAAAAGGTTGTTCAGACAGAAAGGTTGTGTCCTGTTCAATCAACAGCCCAAAAAGAGGAAATTGGATTTCTTTAACCAGAAAGCTGCCTGGACCTCTTCTCACTGTTAGGAAATGTCGGGAAGGGTGTGAACACACAATCTAATTCAGAATTTCCTGTTCTTTTCTTTATTCCTGACTCCTTTTGGCAAAAGGCAGGGTTAAAATTATAAACTGAGACGCACCAAAATCTTACACTGTCTTGAGCAGCTGCAGCTGGCCTGCACTAGCGTGCATACAAATTCTCATTTGCACAACGCACATTGAATTCACTGTGAATGTTCAGGAAAATCCATTAACAATGCATAAGATGCAAGATCTGCCTGCCGTGTAGGGTGTTTGCTCCGGCATGTTCCAGAAAGAGTTACACAAAGTTATTTACAAATACACATTATAATTTCTAATCTTAAGATATACTGCCTTTGAAGTTTCAGAAGCTGCACAGGGCCAGATCCAGAGTTATGCGGGCACCTAATTCCCATTTAGATCCCAACTGATAGAACTGGAGCTCATTGTCTGGGTGCTGCTAAGGTATGAACCTTAACAGTAGTATTATAAATTTCATAGTAACAAATCATAGAATCACAGAATGAGAGAGTCAATAAAGTTGGAAAAGCCCTTTAAGATCAACAAGTCCAACCATTAACCCAGCCCTGTCAATCTACCTGTCAAACCCTGTCCCCAGGTGAAACATCTAAATAACTTTTTAATACCTCCAGGGATGGTGACTCAACTATTTCCCTGGACAGGCTGTGCCAGTGTCTGACCACCCTTTCCATGAGCACATTTTCCCTAATACCCAATTTAAACCTCTCCTGGTTGCTTGTTACCTGGAAGCAGAGCCTGACCTCCACCTGGCTGCACCCTTCTGCCAGGGAGTTGCAGAGACTGATAAAGTCATCCCTGAGCCTACTTTTGTCTAGGCTGAGCCCCCCCAGCTCCCTCAGCTGTTTCTGGTGCTCCAGACACACCACCACCTCCATTGCCCTTTTCTGGACACACTGGTAGTGTAAATGTCACTGCAGTGAAGTCTTCACCCCCAGTCATCTTAGATCCTTTTTTCAGACGGTGGAGAGAAGCTGGAAATGCCCAATTTACCTCATCCTAAAGCAGATACCTACACTAGGGAGAAAATTCCATCCAAAAGTGATTGCTTTATTCCACAGAGTATTCAGGCAGCCGGGGACCACCAGCTCAGCTGTGCCCACCTGGGTGTGGCCTCAACCTAACATTTCCAGTTTCATATCAACCCAGGACAGAAAAGCTGTTTTTGGGGGAACAACGATATCTTTAAATAGCTCCAAAACCAAACACAACACAAAAGGCTCCCCAGAGTTATGTTTGTGTAAATGCAAGCACATGTTTCTGCATTTGTTTTCATATTAATGTTATTTTAGTATCTATTTCATTACTAGCATTCGAAAGGACTTAACGATACACTGATAGTGCACATTACAGTCCTCCCACATGAATTGTTCCTGAACACAGCGATAATGCTCTTCCAGCACCATATGCATCAGAAATATTTATTCATTTGCCTTCATGGGAATATAAGGCAAAGCCTATTAAATCAATAGCTATGCAGAGGGTTTTGTTTTTCCATTAAGTCTCCAAAATAAAACTGACAAACTGATTAAACGGATCACATCTTGCAGTTCCCAAAGTCTGCTTTATGGGCTGGTCCATGATATCAATCAAAAACTGAGCCAGAGGAGAACACTGGTCAAACTCTTTTAGAGAGTAACAGTCAGAGCCTTCAGTGGTGTGAAAGAGAATAATTCAGTATCTCTATCTCAGTTTATACTGGCTGGATGTCTAGTCCACAAGCTTTACGCTGACAGCTTTTTTAAAAAAATCTGTGAATTAGACACTACGTATTTTCACTTTCCTACTCACATCGTAGTAAAAGATTTAGACAGCAAGTTCTTTGAGGCAAAGGTTTCCCCAGTTGTCTACCACAGGTGGTGTGAATATGTAACATCCATATATTGGAGGAGAAGGAGGTTTTCCCACTCCCAAAATGGTCATTCTTGCTGAAGAGTCCCTGCACCTGTTTTCCATTGTGCTCTCATCATGATGTGCTCATCGCTGACGGTAAAAACACAGCTCTGGGCTCCTCAGAGCGAAACTCTGCATCAGAGCTGTGGCCAGGGAGGAATTTCCCAGGGGTCACAATGACGGGGCTTTTTTCTCTTCCTTTGTGCTAAGTGGCACAGTCTGCTTCGAGGATCACCTGAGATTTTGCTGATCTCACCAGCTCACAAGCACCTGCATTTGCCCAGCTGCTGTTCCCACCACCCCTGGCTGTCCCAGACCACAGGGCATTTCCCCAAAGCCTAAAATACAGAATAAAACCCACAAATGCAATGCAACAACAGGAAGAAAATAAGAGATGCAAGAAGTTTGAAGTACCTACAACAGGTAGAAACTGGTTTTTTCAGTAGTGCTCACTTTCATGCCATCTCATCAAACAGGGTATCTGTGTCCCTGCTATGCCTGTTACCTATAAAACCATAAGCACAGAGTCACAGAATGGTTTGGGCTGGAAGAGACCTTAAAGTTCATCCAGGTCCAACTCCCCTGCCATGGGCAGGGACACCTTCCATTAGACCAGGTCACACTGGAAGTGCTGGCTGGGACCTGGCAGGTCACAGGTGAGGGCAGCAGCCAAGTGGGGGACGGCAGCAAGGTGAGGTAAGATCCTTATCACCTTGACTGGACATTGAATTTCAGGATGCGTGTAGCCTCATGCAGAAAGCCAAATTAATTACTGCCTCAAAAGGGTCATGTGAGTAGTTTTCCATAAACTGGTGCCTATTCTCTTATCTCAGCACAAAAGGAGACATCCAGCACAATAATTAGGAAGACAGATTCCCCTTGTAAACATTTTCTGCACTTGTGTATATTTTTTTCCCTGTGGGACCATTAGCAACAGAGCAGTAAATCTACAAGATCTATTCCCCATATGAGCATGAGTCTCTGTAGTTTGCCAGGTTACAAGAAATATAATTAGGACTCCTTTACCTGACAGATTAATGAGTTGAACAGCAAAGGCCAGATAGCAGTAAATTAAACACCTAAACACTGTGATCTCCGCATGTAATATAATAGTGAAATAGCACATCTTTTGTAATGGCCTTGGCCATTTCAACACATAAATTCCTTATAACATATCAGTTTTATGGTACTTTTTTATTGTACATTGGTATAAATATTTATACTTTTAGCTTGCCTTGCCAGTAAATATTTAGCATTTTGTTCTAAATGGTGACAGCCTCGGGTTTGTCCACACAAAATGCTGCATGGATTTGTCACGTGGATGCATTTAATGAGCCACTGAGAATGTGCATTTGGCAATAATCACCTTTTAGAAGAACTAACAAATGCTCAACAAGCTGCTTGTTAAAGACAGAGCTTCCGATGCAGTGAGAACACAGACGTCGGTCCGAGGCCAGCCCGTGTGATTAGATCAGATTAACACGCGCTTGGGGAGGAAAGAATAAAAGACAATGAAGAAACACATCTCCGCTAAAGTGTTTAATCCTGTTTCAACAAGAAGTAACGGATTATGCGATTTTAGAGGAAAATTAAATAATAAAAGCCTTGATGGAGTAATTTTGTACTTACAATGAGGTTTTTGCCTATTGATGCCATCAGCAAAACTTAAATATTTTATTTGGGATTAGATACAGAATTCTTGTTGTCTGTAGAAATTAGGAACAAAAAACGGTTATGGCTTAATTTTCATCATAATTGTGCCAAAAGAACCAAGTTAGAGCAGGAGGTGAAAAACTGAGTTAGAGAACAAGTTGATTTCTCACATCTCTTAACGTTCCCCAATATCTTACCATTTAGGTTAAAATGAGATGCAACAATCTGACTCAGGGGATGTCAACAGCAAAGCTGCATGGTATGGCACTAATTAATAATAATAATAATAATAATAATAATAATAATAATAATAATAGACTACTTGCTTGTAGCACTCAGCTTTTCAGTCCTCATCTTTCAGAGCGACCCAAAGAGACCCCGGTGCGGTCACGCTCTGTGCGGGCAAGCTCTCCGCAAACACATACTCCAGCAACTCATTAGCTACCTTGATTTCCTCAGGGTGGGATTCATCTCACCTGATTAGCCATCCCCACGCCAGCAGTCTGCACAGACCCCCGTCTTCAGGCTCCCCTCAAGCCATGGGAGAGCCAAGTACCTCCGGAGAGTGATTTGTTTTGCCCGAAGACGGAGTGAACACCTCCGAGATGGTGCCTCCATGTCCCTGGGGTCGTTAGTGGAAGGATGAATGAAGGTTTTTGACCAGACACCTTGGCTTTAGACAGCTCAGGTTAGGTGAGAGAAACCCTACCCTGCGTGTGGGAGCTGATCCTGCTTCCCTGTGCGGCCACATTGTTCTGCTCAACAAAAGGGTCTTTCTTTGGGGTGAGGCTCAGAATGGACGTCCCAATGAAGGGAGGCCAGGAGCACTTCCACTGGAAATTGTTTACAGGCAAAAGACCTTTTCCAGATTTCTCAAGGCAAAAAAGTTCCCTTCAAACTTCTCCAAAAAAACCCCCACACTCAAGGTCAGCATTTAATTTCCCATACACTCAGAGCCAGGTACTTTAGAGGCCTGACAGCCCCAAGGGCTCCATGAGAAAAAAGCGAATTGATGTTCCTCCGCATACAAAGTTTCACGGTTTACTGAGGTTTTCATGCATGTGGCGACAGTGTGCGTTGATGAGACGCACAGTAAAGCAGTTCTTCCAACCCTGCTGATACTTTTACCACTGATCATAGAACCAAAATACAGCAATTCTAGTAAAAAGTGGGGGGGTTGCACTTGCAATTGATTTGGGTTAGAAGAAACCTTTTAAAAGGTCATCTAGCCCAACCTCCTTGCCATGGGCAGGGACATCTTCCACTAGATCAGGTGGTTCAGAGCCCCATCCAGCCTGGCCTGGAACACTTCCAGGGATGGGGCATCTACAACTTCTCTGGGCAACACTTAACGCAGTAATTGTAAAATAATTTCTTCCTTATATCTAGTCTGAATCAACTCTCTTTCAGTTTAGAACCATTATCCCTTTTTTTGTTTCTACAGGCCCAGCTAAAATATCTTCTCTCATCTTTCTTAGAAGCCCTTCAAGTAATAAAAGTCTGCAATAAGGTCTTCTGAGAGCCTTCTCTTTTCCAGGCTGAACAACCTCAATTTTCTCAGACTCTTCTCACAGGAGAGGTGTTCCATTCCTCTGACCATTTTCTTGGCCCTCCTCTTGGCCAGCTCCAACAGTACAATGTCCTTCCTGTGCTGGGACTCCTGGGCGGGAAGCAGCACTGCAGGTGGGGGAGTGTCCCCAGAGAGGAGCAGAGCAGAGCAGAGGAACGGAATCCCCTCCCTTGATCTGCTGCCCACCTGCTTTGGATGCAGCCTGGGATACAACTGGCTTTCTGGGCTGTGCAACATGAACTGCCAACTCATGTCATGTCATATATCATATCATATCATATCATATCACCAGGCATTATCAGCATAAAACCTCTGTAGCCCATTCTCAATCCAGGTAACCTCTAGCACAGCAGGCAGAGAGTGTAACTCCAACATTTAAAGTGACTGAAATAAAACCCCAAACCAGTCAAGATAAAAATACAATTCAGCAGTACAAGGCCAAAGCAGGAAGTCCATAGTTTTCATATCTGAATTTCCATCCAGATTTAATTCAATGTAGAACCTGCCTTTCCTCTCATGGACATCAACTTTGGCCACTTCCTGCCCCCATGATGGGTACCCCTCTGCAGCAGGAAAAAGAAATTAAACTTGATTTGCAAAACTTATGAGGCACCTTTGAAAGTGCCAGTGGAGAGGGACAATTAAAGCACATGTGATAAGTTTTGTGTGTGTTTTTTGCCATTTGGGGCATTAACTTCAGAGGACTGTCCCTGCCATGCATTTGGAGCCCATGAAGCATTGCGGAAATGCTTTGCAGGAATGCGAGGCAATGGGAAGTGGATGGCTCAGAGCTGAACCCTTTTCATTTCAGGGACGGATGTGCCCCTGTTCCCCACACAGCGAGGCACTGCACAGCCTCCTGGGTGTTTGCAGCACCCTTTCAGCTATAATTGGCACTTTGCTGAAACACAGAATTCCACTTTTGTAGGTGTTAAGGTGCCTGCTGAGGCTGTCTAGTACAGAAAGCACCTGTCTCCCTTTGATGGCACTTGGGTTAGTTCCCCACCTCCACTAATACTGGGTTCTGAGGGCAGCCCGAGGGAAGTGGGTTCCTGTTCCCGCTGCTGTGGGAAGCTCACTAACCACGAGCTGAACCATCTGCTGGAGCCTTCCCAGAGCCAGCAACCACCACACCACAGGCCAGAAGCTGTAAATGGGGGGTGAAAGGGGCCCCAAAGCCCTGGGGAGGGGGGAGAGGAGAGAAAAGCAAAACTGAAAGAGAAACCCATTGTATCTGTGAGCGTTGGGGTTGGATATCCATAAGCAAGCAGGTCTCCTGAGGAACCCCTCAGGCAGGCAATGCTGGTGGGATGGGGGCACCCTGCAGCCTAGGGGGGCTCCTGGGGCTGCGGCAATGCCATGCCCTGATGTGCCTCCTCAGGGGAATGGCAGTAGGGATGCATCCAGAGGGATTGTAAGACTCCATGCCACATCTGGGGGTGCTCCCTCAGAGACACCACAGCAGCTTGCACCGCAGCACTCTGCTGCTCATCAGCACCAGCAATGTTTTCTGAGTGAAGTGGTTGGAAAATGATTAGACTGTCCTGAGGAAAGAGCAGCGTGGCCACCAAACAGGACAGCACTGCTGCAGCACATCCCTCACCTGCACCCATGCCCTGCAGAATCTGCAACAAGCATCCTCTGCACAAAGTCCATTGGACTCTCCCCCCAGCTAAACAGGGGCAGTTTTTATTGCTATGACTGATGTATATAAGGCTGGCTTTAAAAACAGTCTCTCTCTATCCAGCTGCTGAAAGAGCAAAAGGTGACCACCAGCATTTTAACAATCCTGCAAAACCAGGAGTAGATGGAGTGGGATTTATTCAGCATTTTGCTGAGTTTTTGTGAAATGAAAACAACCAATCCCCAGACAGAGGTGTAAGGGCTGGCCTCGCCAGCAGCTCCTGGAGGGGACCAGCCCTGCAAAACCCCGAGCAGCTCAGGTTGTGCTTTTCTCCCCTTTGATGCCGGGATGTTCGCAGTTCGTGGTGGCAGGGGGAGGACGTGTGAGACCGAAGGGACCTGTTTTGGCTACGTCCGCGTGGGCGACCGGCGGCGGCCGTGGGTTTCGGTTTGCGTGAGCCCGGCCGGTGTCGGGCCCTGCTTGCGCAGAGGCCCTGCGGGAGCGTGGGTGGCACAGAGTGCCTGTGTGTGACAGACTGCGTGGGTTTGTGCGGTTGTGCTACGGGAGAGCTTGTCTGCGAGCGTGTCCCGTAAATGCTTCTGCTGTTAAAGGGAACCGTTTCGTAACACCAAGAAAAAAGTAAATAATAATAATAATAACACGCATTGTCTACTGAGGCTGCAGGCTGGTGCCCGGGTGCTCCCCAGCCCAGACTGTGCTCCTGCAGAGGCAGAACATTCCCCAGCTATAAAGATGACCAGAACGTGCAGTTGTTCCTCCCCAAACCAAAAGCTTGTGCTTGGAAACAAGCAGTACTTTGTTATATCATCTCAGCTTCTGACCTCAGACAACTTTAAAGCAAATTAGTGTGCCTTTTTTCTTTTTTTAATGAAAAAAATCAAACAAATCATCCCATCCTCATTTCCATGAACGTGAAAAAGAATAAATTTTCCCCATTTTTGCCCACTGTCATTTTCATGTAAATGTCAAAGCCAGGAGGGTTCCTTGGACGTGTGTTAGCACAATTGATGGGTGAAGTCAAGCTTACTTCTCCTGGGCCTAGGGGCAATAAAACCTCTGCTGGCTCTGCTGAGCAAGGGGAAAGGGAGGAAATCTTTAATTTCACAGTGTGCCCAGCTGTTGGAAGGGGATTGAGATGAATAAGGAGAAGGGCAACACCTCTGAGATGCAAGTGGACATAGCAAGATTTTCAGGGATGGCTTATCCCCAATTTACCCTCCCAGTGCTGGCCCTTTTATTCACCATGAACACTGGGAAACCGAGTTAATCCATAGGAGCTAATGCAGATCACTGAAAACCCGAGCACTGAAATACGCCTCATTAATCAGCCTATCTCTGTCTCCGTATGATCTACACGATAGGGATGAATATTAACTTCCTTTGAAGAAAATAAAGCGAAGCAGCCACATGTTTTACCTGGCAAACGTATGCAAGGGTGATTCATTCCAAGAACACTCTGAAAAATCCCCACCTCACTTTTACCTCTAGGAAATTCCCTTTTCATGGGAATGAAAATCGCAGCTCCCACGCCCACAGATTGCAGGGCTTTGGCACTTCGAAAGGCAAGAGATGCTTCACCACGGCCTTGCTCATTGAGATCTCTCTGCAATGAGCAAAGCACCAGCTATGCTTTCCCCTAACCAGATCACATATATTTTTTCTTAACCAGCACATTTTTATGGTGGGTTTAAGCAGCTTCCTGTGCTCCTGTTGTTGCTTTTAATTTTTTTCACAATTTCGGGTGAAACCCCTGCAGGGGGATGAAAAAAAAATAAAAAGAGAGAAAGAATAAATAAATAATGAAGAAAATGTTTCTCTTTCCCTCTCAATGTCAGGAATGTATGGAAAGCTTTAGGCTGCAGCAGTATTTTGACACTGCACACAGTATTGCTCCCCTCCCCTATTCCTTTGAGGTTCATCTTTCAGACCACAGCTCTGTTCCGCTGCCAACTCGTTGGAAGTGTTTAGTGACTGGAGAACTGTTGCCTGCTCTCTTCAGAACTTCACACTTCATTTTTCCAGATCCCTGCGAGCAGCAGCAAATATTTCACCAGCCTGGTTTGCTGGCTACCACCATAAATCAGACTTAGGACCCAAAAAAATATCCAGGCCTGTCAAGGCATTAAGCTTTTATTTTCAGGCTGGATCCAGTGGTAAATGAGGGCTTGTATTTTCATTTAAAACTGTAAAGGGATTTTAAGGATTGTCGTTGGACAATGGCCAGATTCAAAAGATACAATGCAGAGTGTAACTGGTTAGAGGAGATTTGAAAAAGTCTTAAGTATGAAAAATGGCTTTTCTTAAAGGTTTTTCAATGAAATGTGAAGCCGGACTTGAATTTCATAAAGGCTTTGGCACAGGCTGTTTATGAGGAAATCAATTGGGAAAGGGAAGAGGATGATGCTCCTGAGCATTCCAGCGGGTGTTTGTCCCAGCCTGCCCCTTCAGATTCACCAGGACAAGATCTGCTGCAGATATGACAGGCACAACAGCTAGGAAAAATGTGTCTAATGCTTATTGCCTTGATATGAATCACTTAAAAAATTAGAAATTAAATAGGAACCCATATAACACTGTGGATTTGGGGATGTTTACAAGGCAAAGATGCCCAGGAAACTTGCCCTTCACTGCCCAGGCCGGAATTAGATTGCAGTAGGGTTTTTATAACAGCCTCCCGAAGCAAACAACCCCAATCCCTCAGTCTGCTCTTCATTATCCTAAAGAAACAATGAATAGGAACGAGGTGGGGAGCCGAGCAGCGGGGCTGGACTGCCAGCATTGTCACAGCCCTGCTCCGCGGCCTCGCGCCGCTGCGGTTCAGCGAGCCGGGAGCTGTGTACAAACCCTCTCCTTTTTGCATGACAATAACGACCAGACTCATTTACACAATTTAGCTTTAAAACATCCCACAAAGCTCCAGGCAGGGCAAGGTGAACATCGGCAGAAATTACCAACTGAGGCACCGACATGCATCCCGTGCCTCAGTTTCCCTCACATCTGAGGAACATGGAGAAGACTTGGAGCAGACAAAGTCATGAGGAGTGAAAAAGTTGCTTTTCCTCACTGCTCCCATCCCAGGCCACCTTCTGACCTGGGGAGAGCAGAACGCTGCTCCTGTCTTTGCTGCATATTCCCAGGATTATCCCAAGCAGGTGGGTTTGGTATTCCTGCCCTGGAGGGAGAGTTGTGTCTTTCCCCATGGCAAGGTGTTTTAAGGACAAGCTGGTTGACTCTTGCTTGGTGACAAAGCCACACAAAACTGTCACTAACTCAGACCTATTCCGGGTTCTTTTTTCCCCACTGGGCAAGTATCCTGTCCCCAGTCTCAAAATTAGCCTACACCATGCTATTTTGCAGTTCCTGAGACAGCAACTCTGGCTCCTGGTCCCAAATAAACTGAGGATAAGACACTGGCTTTTGCATGTGGTGCTTCTCTGTTCCCCTTAGTACCTTTGGCGTGGCTAAAGATGAGCACTGGCATTCACAAATACCAGCTGCTCAACCCCCAGAAATGCCTTTCCTCTGGGAAATGTCAGCATCCTGCCCCTGGTGTGGGCGGGAAAGGTTCAAACGTGTAGGGGAGTGACGGTGGCTTAACAAATCGCCTCTCTGTCAGCTGAGCCTCCGTAACTGTCTGTGCATGTGCCCCTGGGCCACCTTGGAGGGGAATTAATGGGATTTAGCGTGTTAACCTGAATTAATGTGAATTAATTTAGTCAATTAATTCACCAGGGGTTGAGGCTGTGTCTCCTTGCCGTACAAGCCAGGGCGGATGGAAGCGCACTCAGGGATCATTCCCGTCCACCAGCCAGCCGTGCATGGGAAGGGTTATGCTGCCAGCACTGGATTGCATGTCTGAACCATCCCTCTGCACGACCAGGGTTACACAGAGATGGGTCCTGAAGAGCAGCTCCACAGAGGCATTTCAGTAACTAAGGAATTGCCATGGAATGTCGGTCCCCAGATACTTTTGAAGAGATGAACCTTGATATGTCAGGGTAGGATGAAGTTTTGGCATACTCTGACTATAGGCATACTCTGGGAGCTCTTTTTTTCTGCAAAGATGAGTAAAATGAGGGCAAAAGCATTGAAGCCATAGGAGAAAAGCCATGATGGAGCTGTTCCCAGCCCTTGTTCCATTTTTTCTCAAGGGACTGACTCCCAAGCAGATGGCATGTCTGAGATAAACTACATTATTTAAGATTTCTTTACAGAGCAAAGATGCTGCTCTCTGCAGTCACAGGAGAAGGTCCTTAGGGTGCTTTTTTCATGTTCTGGCTTGAGGCAAGGGGTCTCTGGAGACCCCCCACCTCCCACAGAGAGCCAGGGGCATTCCCCGCCACAGGCATTGCAGCTCCCCCAATAAATTCCAAAGCCTCCCAAGGTCCCATTGCCTTGTCTCCCATGACTGTGTCTAATCTGAATGGTTTCCTTTTACACTTCCTGGCCAGTGCCCATATTCTGCTCTGCTTATTGCTTGCTACCTGTCTCGCAAAATTTCCCACCTCCTCTGACCTTGCTACCGCTGCGTCTTGGGTGTTCTGCATTTGAGGCTGCTTCAGCAGTAGGCTCTGAGTCAATTAATTTTCCAAATCACAGCTAACTCAGCAAGGCATTCATGAGTGGCAAGGTGGGGAGGCCAGCCATACACCGGGGAAAAAAAAAGTTTAGTTTCCCAATTTAGCCTGGCATGTAGCAGGGGTGGCCAGGAACCGGCGCTGGCTGCGAAGCAGGATAATTTTCCAGGTATGTCAAGAGCGCAGCCACCATGCTCAGAGTAAAACAGAAACAAAAGCACCAGTCCTTTCCCCTGTGGCAGGATCAGACCCCCAGCAAAATTACTTCCTATACTGGCAGCTGACATAAGACTCCACACTTCCAGGCAAATAAACACCTTTTCATTTCAGTGGCTATCTGACACGGGTGGAACAGAGGGCAGGGGAAAAGCTTATGGCTCCTTTATATTCTTAATAGCTATGAACACACTGCTGGCGCTTAAGAAATGCGCTCATTAATGAGTGATGAGCGTTAAAGCGCAGCTTGGTGGTTAAGGTTAGAGACCAGCTCCACCCTTACCTCTGTGCAGCCTCCTGGGGTGATCCAGGGGCAAGTCTCTTTGTGTAAACAACTCCCCACAGGGTGGGCTATGGGGGGAGCTCCAACGGTGTCATCTTTGCTGTCTCCAAGTGCATTCCTTGGCCTCCCAACCCCCTGGGAGCAGGCGGCTCCTTGCAGCAGAGGGCATGGGGACATGGTCCCCAAAACACCACCAGTACCTGGGGGTAACAAGCACACACAGGTACAGATGCGGAGGAGAAAGATCACACCCTTGTTTGGCCTGCAGCAACTTTTTTGTGTGCTGACACTCCCAGATGAGGACTGGTGTGGTTGTAGCACCGGTGCTGCATCCGCACTGCTTAGCACGGGTCAGACCCACACTGAAGATGTGACACCACTGCTGTCATGCTGGGAAGCTACGACCTGATTGAAAAAACCTGCAAACACTATGCTTTTGAGGTCAATGCCTCATCTTCACAATGTTCAACCTCATTAACCTTCCTGGAGCTGGTTTAGTCTGACCATGCTGCTGCGTGTTGGTGTGCAGACACTTTCATCCACCTCCGTTCCTCTCCCTTCAATAATGTTAATGGCTCTCTCCTCCCTACCAGATGGGCTGCAAAGATAAATGCATCACAGACTGGGAGGCACACAGACACGCTGAGGATAGGGTGCAGCTCAATGCTTTGGAAGGATAACAAAATGAATACACTTGGCCACAGAAAAAGAAAGTAAAAAAGACCAGGGCCCGTTCTTTGGATGGAAGGCCAACAGACATGGTGTGACCATGTCCACCATATTCAGTTTAGCCCCCAGATCACAGTGATCATATCCAAACTGCCCAATGGGAACAGTCCCTGGCCTGTCCTGCCTCCTGAGCTGTGCCAAGCATTTTATGGGAGAGCCCCAGCCAAAAGCTTGCCCAGGCCTCTCCTAACGATTCTGTCAGGACAAGTCCAGGCTAATAACAATAATCAATGTGTGCATTGAATTGTTCAATTTATTAGTATAAATGTCCCCTTTCAGACTGGCTTTCACTATTGAAATTTCTTTTCTTTGGATAACATCTTCATTGTCATCTTTTCATTGCCCATCACTGCTCTGTGCTATGGACATCTGCAAGAAAATGCAACTTTGTGCTCATATGGCATCAATTATTTCTTGTAATCTCCGCCTTCTCTCCTAGATGGACCACCTCTTTTCCCCTTCTCCCCACCTCCTCCCCTAAGGATCTAAGGAAAACAAGAGTGATTTTCAGTAGAGGATCTGAGACTTGTACACAGGTTTGCTCCACCTGATCATGGTGAGGTGGGTATAAAACCAGAAGAATTGAGGTCTGCTTTGAGGGACTGGCAAAAGTCTGTACCACTGTGGCCTGAGGCAGTGGTGGGGAGCTTTAACTCTGCCCATCTGATTTTGGGAGCCTCAGCACTGAGCCAGTTCACAGCCCCGACCCAGAGCAAGCCAGATCCTTCACACCTGCCCCATCCTCATCATTGTCACAGACCCCAGGTGGCTTGGGCAAGGACAAGACAAATTTTAACCTTATTTGCACCTCTTTTAGACATTGCAGAAAGCGCAAATGAGGTTGAGAGATGGAATTCTGTTTCGTCTTAATTTTCTCTGAAATTGGTCTGCTTGTTGAGTGTAAATGCATTGAGTTCCTTTCACATGTCCTGCGTTAGACACTCTGGTACAAATGTTTGATTTGGAAGAATTTCCAGTTGATTTCTGGGATGGGGTGGCATTGGTCAGCAGTTTTTTGTCATAGTGCTAGGAAGCCCTAAGGTAGAAGCAGATCTAGAACTGGAAAAAAATCCCACGAAAATGTCTTCCTCTCAGAAACTGTGGTTCAAATAGACTTTCACTTTTTTTAATTCCTCTGACAGACTTTGAAGAAAAAAAAATACACTTTACTGAAACAAAATAATTTCTATCAGAAATGCCTCTTTCAGAAGGTAAAATAGAAGAACTTTATGTCGTATTACATCTGCTCTTTTCTTTATAATGTATTTGGGTAACTGATTTCCTAACGCCTAATGGTATAAATATAACACAGGAGAGAGATTAAGTCATTTGATACTGTGGCAAGATGTCAAATAAGACCTGGTATAAGTAGATGAAATAGCCTATTTATTTATTTATTGTCTATAATTTTTTTTTTAAATAAACATTAGAAGCAGCTGTTAGCACAAACAACAGTTTATCTTATTCCTTAAATCAAGCTCTACTCTTTTGGTGATGTCATAGAACAGTTTGACTCTGACATGTAGTATTGGCATTTCCTGCTAAATGGAAATAATAAGAGTGTGGGTTTTGCTGAGCACTTCCTCCACACACACGTAGACACGTGTTTCTCCTCCTACTTCCCCACTGTCTGTAATCACTGCCCTGATGAAGTGTGACCAATCCAGAAAAAAAATAGTGTGGGATGGTGGGCTCAATGGAAAATCATCATTTATTTTCCGCCCAGCAAAATCCTTTTTCTTCCTGCTCTTTGATAAACCATGGTTTGTGTTCTCTTCAGAAGCCTCGACAATGGCAGACTGTGCCTTTTCATCACTCGAGCACTTTTGCTTTCGGTCACTCTGCTATAAATAGGAAAGTCTTTGTTCTGGCCCTTTTGGATCACAGGCACGACCCATGGAGGACACGCCAGCCTTTCCGTACTTCCCGGTTGTTCTCCCGCGAGAAAACAGCCACACAAACAAACAGGCTGCTCTGTTTGGACTTTCTCTGAAGTTGCAATTTCTTCCACTAAATGTTTACGCATTCCAAAGCCAAGTGACTGGCCTTGCATCTTGGGAACCCAGCGCTGGGGATTTGCTTTGCTTTCAGGAAGACTTGGAGATGTGTATTTAATGGCTTCAGCTAACAAGTTAATTAGCATGCTTTTTTTTCCCTTAAACTTCTGCTAAAATCAAAATACAGTTAGCATTTATTTTGGTGCTAATGGGAACATTTTCATAAACTCCAAATTTAGAGCTAGTAGAAAGGATCCTGGCTCAGCACATTTTCAAAAGAAGGGCTTGATCCAAGGCTCTTTACAAAGTCATTTTCCCTCTGTTTCAGCAAGTTTGGAGTCAGCTGCTCAGTTTAGGTGCAAACTGCAGAAGAGAGGGCAATCTCCCACTTAGGTTTCCCAGTGTCCTCAAGCCTGACCTTGAGGGTCTGTCTCTAGGATATAAAGTCAACGATACTATTACCGGTACCTTCAGTCCCTGATATCCCAGAACTGGATTGTGTGCTGGGCATGAGCAACAGGCTGAGAGGAGAGGGAGCTCCTGAGAGTCCTGATGCCTGGTCATGACTGGCTTGGCCCAAGATTGAACCATAGAGCAAGAAGCAAACAATCTGTTCTTCACAAGTGTCTTCCCTGCCTGGCCAACCTCATCAGTTACTCATCTCTGAAGCTTCTTCCTTCCTTGCTTTTATTTCTCCTTCAGCTCAGCCTGTTTCTCTTCCTTTTTTTTTTTTNAAATTCTCCAAACTCATCTGCATTGCTATCAGACATTGTTCTTTTAGGAAACCTTGGCATCATTTCTGAAGTTTCTCTATGTACACTTTCCTGTTCTTGTATTTCCGTCATCCAGGTATCATCACTCAATAACCATACTGAGGCTGTAATGCTTTTCACATGGAAGGAATTGTGTTTTATTGATGGCAAATGTTGTAATGCACTTTCATGTCAAGATGAAAATCCGAAAAAGAAACTTTTTATAGTGTATGCTACATGAAACCTCTACACTGAACCAGGCTGGAGAAAGAATATGCTCTAGTACACACATGCTATGACTATATATAGTAAATTAAACAGTCCTGGCATGCAGGAATGGGCATAAGAACATATCCATGCTGCAAAATTTTTAGCATGGGCACAATCAAGTAGCACTCTCCCAAGCCAATTTCAGGCACAGATCATATGTTAGCAAAGCCAAGAACACTCTGAAAAGGCGTTTTGGATGTGACTGTTCCCTTCTAGGGGCTCAGGGTACTAGGTGAACCTAATGAAAGAAAAGCCAAGTGGCTTCAGGACCAGAGCGTGAACCCAGGCACTGTTTGGTTCATGCAACCACAGTGATCAAACCTACCATGGACATCTTGGGGATGCCATTCTCCAAACTGCCACCTGATTTCTGTGGTCACAGTAGGAACCAGACTCTGTGTGGGTCACTTTGATGATGGTTTTATTTGCAAAAGGATGCCTGGTGAAGCCCCTGCACCTCACAGAGAGGGGATTGGAGCAACCTGCTCCTCAGGCAGCAACCTGCTTCCACAGAGGGAACAAATGCTTGGTGTGCAGTGGGAAAGGAAATGGGAGAGGAAAGCCAGGGCCTACATGTCCACTTCTGGGTTCTTAGCCCAGGGACAAATCAGGATAACACTACAAAAAAACTCAAATAAACAAAAACCAAAAAAAAATCTGCAAGTAAAATAAGACAATTTTTGGTGGGGACTGCAGGAATCAGTGTCTGCAGCATTTGGAGGTTGGAGAAAATGCAAGGTCAGACTGGAGGCAGAACCAGTTGTGAGGGTTTGCTGGTTCCCCAGAATCAGAGAGTTATCCCATCCAGCATCTCCACCAGCATTGACTCAGCTCATTTCTGAGCACAGATGGAGGAAAAGCTTTTCCTGGAAGGCACACGCACTGCCGTGGGTGGTGGGGACCTGGGTGTGTGGCACAGCCAGGCCATACAGACACCTGCTTGGCATCAGGGATCTGACTACATGACACAGCTGGGGACAGCAGAGCCTCCAGGTAGTCATTACCCCACGTCCAGTGGGACTCTTTGCACAGCTGGTTGATGCCCTTCCTCCCACTGCTGATGGAAACACGCCACCTGACCAGAGCCCTTGGGTGTGTGCCACATGCACTCCAGCCGTGGCTGTTACTACTGCCAGCACTTGAATCTTTTCTTGGTTATTTTTTACGTTCCCTCACTCTGGAGGTGGTGTGGCTGAAATGCAGAAGGCTCATCCTCAGATTGTTTTTGTCTCAGTTCATACCCTGCTGCCACCTGCCATTGGATCCCCTCCAACTCCACCAAAATGAGTGAGAGTTAAAATCCTGGAGTGATTTTAGCCCCATGGGAGCAGGAAGGTCTGGACACCTCTTCAGAAAAGCTTGTTGGGTGGTTTCCAACTTCTTTTTTTTTTTTTTTTTGCAAAGGCAAAATGTTTAGCTACACTTTGGGAAAGTATCCAAGCCTATGGCTCCTTGCCTGAAGGAGCCTTGAAGCTTTTTCAAGGTCGAATTGTCTCCTCAGCTCAGTCACCATGTGTGCAGTGATGTTGTGAATTTGCATCTGATTTATGTACCAGAGAAACAAGATTACCACACATCCCAAACACAGGAGAAATGGCCTTCTCCTTCTTTCTCATTTGATTCTTGGAGCTTTTTTCTGCTTGCCACTAAGAGCAAAACTAGAAAACCCAACTCAAAGCCCAGCAGCTAATGGGTCAGGTCTCAGGTGTTGCTCACTCCTGTCAGCCACTGAGACCAATTCAAAGGCTTTCACTATTAAAAGTGAGATTAACTCCTATGCCAGTGCATGGAGCTGACAATATTTTGCAAAAAAACCACTTTTCTGTTCAAAAATATAGTGCTCTCACAATTTTGTGCACAATCATCAATTTAAAGAACTGAAAAATTCAGACTTCCACAACCAGAACTGTTTTCCAGCCATGAGGTGTATAAAATCTGCTGCCAAACTGGCTCCAGGAACATAGGTTTTTGCACCTCTTCATGATCCAGATCCCAGGACAGATGCTTCTGTACTTCCTTTGCAGGCAGGAAGGAGAAATATCTTTTTAGAGCATCTCTTCCTAAAGTGGGCAACTTGACTGGTTCAGATCAAAGCACTACTTTCCCTCTATTGACTTTAAACATAGGGTAACTATCCCAGATGTGGAAGTTTGGTTTAGGTGAGACAACCCCTATCCTACTTCTTTGGTCTCCAGCACTGGTCCATTGGCAGCTGTTCTTCTCAAAGAGCTCATGCCCACCTTGGGGTGGGTTTTGGGTGGCATGGCTGATATGTGTAGGCATTAATTAGTCAGGTTCTGGAAAGATTCACACCTGGCAAAACCAAGATGGAAATGCACTCCTGCCTCTTTCCAAGGGCACATCACTGTTGGTACATCTGGTTTCTTTCCACTTTATTTTCTTCCGGGCTTCATACCTCTTACTCTCTTTTCTGCCACCCAGCACCAGGTGTGAATGCTTCCATTTGCTCAGCTGGAAGGGAAAAATCAGATTTATACAAGCTCAGCTTTGCTAAGGCAAATGAGCTCTGTGAGTTAAGAGGTCAGTGCACCAGGGTGGGGGTCCATGTAGATGTCAAAATTGCGAAGGACAGGCCAAAATAAGCCCAAAGTGTGCAAACGCCCAGACAGACAATCCTGATAAGGGAAAAGCCTTCTGCAAACCAGTAGCAGAGCCAGGAGGAAAGATCTGCTCTCACTCTATATTATTTTCCTATCTAGAAGTCTGGGCTACAGCAAAACCCTTTAGAAAATAGCCAAACATATGTTGCTGTCAGTTGTTTTTCGTCGACGGAAAAAGAGAGCTCAAACTTTTCTCTGAAAACACCCCCTGCTCAGGGTTCCTGGAAGAGGCTGAAGTCTCTGGTTTCTACAGTGGCTGCTTCTTACTGAGGGCTCAGGGTCATGTATGATTCCAGTTTTAGCTCTTGCCTGCAGAAGATCTGAGGCATAACCCCAGGAGTAAAACAGAGTGTGCATGGATGCACAACATGGCTGTCACTGGTCCAGGAATATCATGTTCCCAAGGATATGGAAAGTGGGAACTCAAATTGTTTTAAATGGAGCATCTTCCTATCTTGATTCCACACTGCTGAGAGTTTTCTTTTAAAATCTGAATTTTCTCCTTTTCTGGTTTCTAGCGCTTGAGTGAGAAGAGTCATCCTCTCCTATTTTTCAGATGTTTATGTTCAACATCCTGAGTTTATTCATAGAGCAACAAGCCTGCCTTTAAAAATCAGGGCCAAATCTAGGTTAAATCTGATAAACATTTCATCCTTTGCTCTGCAGACTCAGAGGGCTCAGGCGCTTGATCGTGTCACTGCAGGTCGATGACTGACACCACATCACCAACAGGCCACGAAGGCCGAGCCCCAAAGGTGAGGCCAAAGACTTCATCTTGAAACCTCTTTCACTGGGTTTTCAGCAAATGCATTTTATGTCACATTTGCCAACAGTCATCACTTGAGTTGCAATTTCAGCATTTGTGACACCAAAGACTCTTCACAAGCTCTTAGCTTTCTACACAAGAATATTTCTAGAAGTATTTAGAAGGGACTGTAGTACAGCATGTCTTGGTTGTTCTCTTTGCTGCACAATAAAGGCGCCATCCAAACCAATGCTTGGACAGAAACATCTCTGCTAACTGGGGAGATGTCATCATGAAATGTGTTCAGTCATTTGGGAGTTCTGAAATTACTGAGCTTCACTGACTGACCATGTGACTGAAAAGCTACAGACAAACATTACCCTTGTGTCCACACACAGCACAATCTCAGTAGTTCTGTCTCATACCAAAGGGGGCTGCAAATTAAAGTTAGATGCTCCCAAAAGACTAAGATAAATCCTTAAACTGAAAGAAAGACACTTCCAAAATCACTCACTTTGTCTTCCCTGGGGTTCATGTTCACAGAGCTCCCTTATTCATGGAACAGCTCCAAGTGGCAGTGGCTGCTCATAGGAGTTGCTTCTACATGAGTCAAACAAAGCAGTCACAGGATCATAGAACCATAGAATCACTAAAGTTGGAAGAGGCCTCCAAGTACATTGAGTCCAATCATTAACTCAGTTCTGCTAACTCACCACTAAACCATGTCCTTCAGCACCACATCTACATATCTTTTAAATCTCTCCAGGGATGGTGACCCTACCACCTCCAGGAGGAGCCTGTTGCAATGCTTGACTACATTTTCAGTGAAGAAATTTTTTCCAGTACCCAATCTAAACCTCCCCCGGCACAACTTGAGGCCATTTCCTCTCATTCTGGCCCTTGTAATTCAGAAAAAAACAGCAAGCCCCACTTGGCTACAATCTCCTTTCAGGGACTTATAAAAAGCAAAAAGGTCCATGTTGAGGTTCCTTTTCTCCAGGCTAAACACCCCCAACTCCCTGGACTTGTGCTCCAGACCCTTCCCCAGCTCCATTGCCCTTCTCTGGACATAGTCCAGGCCCCTCAACATCTTTCTCACATGAGGGGTACAAAACTGAACACAGGATTTGAGGTGTGGCCTCACCAGTGCCCTGTGCAGAAGGACAATCCCTGCCCTGGTCCTGCTGCCACACTATTGCTGGTACAAGCCAGGGGCCATTGGCCTTCTTGGCCACCTGGGCACACTGCAATCAGGATGTGACAGCCCAGACAAAGTCAGAAAAAATTAAATGCAAATAATGAAACTAGATTCATGTGGTTCAGCCCTTTTCCTCTGGGCTCTTCAGCATATTTGCAACAGCATGGTGATGGCTGATAAGAAAACAGGGGGTCAAAGTGTCAAGAAAACAGGGGTTGTTTCCTTTCTATTAAATACGAAAAGCAACATCTCCCAGCTTTCTCATGGCTCAGCCCAACCCAGAGAGTGGCTAAACTTTATTCAGGTGCAACTGAGAGGTGCTGGCTGCACAACATCTGTACAACAACACATCGCACCCATTAATACGTTTCAAAGCCTGGGACACCTCTTTTTCCCTGGACGATTTTCTGCCTTTAGCACCATTTTTCTGCCCATACACCATTTCTTTCACTCCAGGAAAAAAAATAAACAAAACCAAACCACTTATCAATAATGATCAATGCACCAGTTTGGCTTTGTAAGAAGAAGACCTGTGCAAGATGAATTTGAGAACTGAAATTATTAACTGTACCAGATAGCAATCATTATGGATACAATAGAAATACTGCTTTTGTGGCACTTAATCTTTTCCCTCGTCTCTCCCACTGCAAAGTCCCTCTCTGCTCGACTATCTGTCTCAGATAATTTAGAAGATTACAGGAAACTTAGAGCAATTTTTCCCCGTATCTCCAAGTTGAGTTTTTTAAAAATTATTTATTTATAGTCTTAAAAATTACTTGGCCAAGGACTTGTCATTTTATCCAGCTGTGTTGGATGGCCTAGCAAAGATATTGCTTTGTCTCACTTATATCCAGTGGATTGATCTCCAGCACCAGCACTGGAGTTACAGAGGGGCAGAGCGATGTGTTCCAGCTTGAATGACCAAAGCACTGACTAAAGGAGAAGTCTTCCCCCATCTTCTGAAGTCTTCAAAACTATATGAAAACCTCCAGTCCAATCACACACACAGTTTTGGGACCAGGGAGGATGGTCTAGCTGGGGGTCTGCACACAGGGGAATCCCGCAGCACTGAGCAACAAAGATTAAAGAAATTAACAACTGTCAGCATTGCCACTACTTAATTATCCAGATGACCTTCAAATCCAGAGGCCAAAATTCTTGCTTTTCCTAGGAAACAGAAATCCTTTCTGCACAGAGAATGGGTTTTCCCATGCCAAACCAGAGGCAAATTCCACCTTTTCACTGGCATTCTCTCACCTTCTGTTTTCCTTGGGAGGGCAAATTTGGCCTGGCTCACACACACAGCTCCACAAACACACCCAGGTACAAGGTGCTGATCTGCTCACGTGCACAGAAAGCAAAGATCCCCAAAGCCTAAAGGTGCATTTTAGAGTGCTTCTCCCAGCAAGGAAGCTTGAATTTTTTGTTCTCTTTTTAAATGTGTGAGTATCATGTAATACAACAATAGTGCATAAATACATCTATCAGAAAAAAAAACAACCCCTCAATAAACTACTGGCCCTAATCTTTAAATCTCTGGGAGTTAGCTCCTGACTTAGGGAGATCAGTTTTGAGGACATCTTTGGCCAAACTATTTTCTCTTGGTCGTCTGCATGGTGGGGGATATCCCTTCCAACATCCAGCTTCAGTTTCTGAATTAACAGTCTGTGTAACACTTCTTGTATAGTCTGTGAAGCCTTTTAACGACAGTTTAGGCATTAAGTTCCTGCTTTAGGAATGACTTAGCCATTGTCCCTAGCCCTTAGCTCACGGGGAGCTATGAGGAGTTGTCAGGTGAGAAGTCACCAGCCATGGCATTCAAGGCTCTGCTTCCCACTGCTACCTTTGCCTCAAACATTCAGATGGCTTTTATGGCTACAAAAGAAAAATCAGCAGGATTCAATTCTACCATTTATTACCGGAAGCAAGTAATTCCTTTGTATATCCTGCTAATAATGTTTTTTAGACCTTTACTGTAAACCCAAAGAGGGCAAAGTAGAGTGCACAACTACAGCAGCTGTGTCAGAAAAAAAAAAATTCCGCAACTGCAACCCTCCTTTTCCTTTTAATTTGGATTGGTATTGACCTGCTAAGGAGAAATGTGTTTACTGACAAAGTACTGGCCTTCTCTGGAAAAATGGTATCACAGCCTTCCAGTTCTTTGAAATTTTCCTCATCACAAATATTAACAAACGAGTACATATTTTACGAAGAAATACTGATTTCTTAACAACAGCTGTAAAGCAGCCAAAAACTCTTGGAAGAAAAAGAGTAACTGCATTTTAAGCTATAAAAAAGCAACTAAATAAACCAGGAACTGCAGGTTTCATAGCAAGATCAACTCCCTTGTTCCATAAATACTTTTACTCATTTCTGATACTATTTCCCATTGAATAATATTGACTCAACAAGGTGGCAAATACAGAGGCAAAATCATATTCATACTTACATTCATATCCCATATTTTCACCAGTGCCTATCTAAAGCATTACACAACTTTTTTTAAGTACCTATCCGTTCTGGACCCTTGAGTGAGTTTAAGAAAACATTCTCAGAAGTGAACTCCTTCTCATTCTGGGAGACAGCTGCAAATTTGGTTGCCCCCTTTCTCGTATTGCACGTGGGTATGGGTGTGTTTCTGAACTTCACATCTTCCGTCTCTGAGGTTTGTTTTCTTATTTGCAGTTGTTGTGGCAAAGAAGCACTGAAGAAATGACTTTGACACTTCATTTGCAAGGCCTGAGGTCTGTGGTCATTCCCATCTTTAGCACCAAACCTTTGCAAATTCAGTATTATCCTTGTCTCTGTTGGGTGCACCTTTTCATATGTCTCCAGGACCAAGGGGCACCAGCCAGGCTGCTACAATTTTGCCTGATTTTGGTCCCCAGCCCCACTGTGGGGCTGAAATGATGCAATGGGATGGGAGAAGCCCTGCATGTACCAATGATGAGGTCAGTTATACACTTAGGGAAGGGATGGATCCCTTCATGCAGCTCCTTTGGGTTTATAATTAAAATACTTTAACATGGCAGTAACTGAAATGCCAAAGGGCCAATAGTGAAATTAAATCTGGCAGTGACTTCAGCAAATCTACGCTTCCTCAAAGCACAAACTGGATCAGATTTTAGCTTTGCTTTTTGACAGAATCAAATCTAAGATCTGCACATTGACCCTACATGTTCAACACCTTCTTGGGGAGCTGGAAGAGAGGGTGCCTTCAGGGCCCTACTACCTTCAGTGTAAAGCCAGGATCTGAGTATGGTGATTTGCATCTGAGATGGCTTTTGTTTCTGGTGTGCATTCATTTATCCATTTCACCAGGGTTTCACCCCTCAGCCCCACAGCGATGGACGCAAGTCCCCAGTAACCGCACCTGAACAGCCTTGGGGAGGTGTCATCTCCTGCACACCACGGTCAGTTCAAGTACCAGTGGTTTGTGTTTTCCTGTCTCTTGGTTGTCACACTGCAGATGACCTAAATTATCTCTCTCTATTTTAAATTTTCTCCACATGGTGAGACTTGATACAGGAAGGTGTCTCTGGGCAGGAGAAGATGCCCTCACCCATGACTGGAGGATCCTCTTTCCATCCTTCACCACAGGTGCTGCTGGCACAGGGTGGGCGCTAGATCTGTTCCTCTGTGCCACACACACCTGGCTCTGTAAATCCATTATAATCAGGTGATGCTGCAGTACATCAACATTATCTGTTGGTATTTTCTGGCATGGAGGAGCTCATGAGCTGCTCCAGGGCAGATGCCCACAATAAAATGCCAGTCTTGACATGACCGTTCCCAGAAAAACTTACTTTATAAACAAAAGCAGTGCACAGAAAAAAATAAAAATGTCCCTGTGCCCTGTAAAATGGAACAATCAAAATGAGTTCCTGATTGGAAACTTATGAAAGTAGCAACTGGGGAGATCCTCTTGGTCAGGCAGAGACAAGGAGGTTTAAAACATCACGTACCAAACCTTCCCTCGTTGGCAAGGAAAGGGATTGTACAAGTTCTTCATAAACATCTTTATCTGCAGTCATTAGGCAACAATCCTAAACATTGAATGTGTTCTTCCCATCATTTCACAATAGGTTTATTTCTGGTTTCTAGGAACTGTTTTCGAGGACTGCCACTCAGCATCTGAGAAAAATGTGTGGCCACGATACAGAGTCAATTCTTTTTCTTGGGCAGTGCCCAGTTGCAGAAATACAAAATATCATGTCACCATGTACTCTACTTTTCTCTAACACTTTCTATCCAATACCTATAAGCACATAACAAGCATGAGTGATTTCAAAGATCCCTGCCCAGAAGGAAAAACTGTTTCTGTGCTGGACATAAGGAAAAGAGGATTGAAGGGGCAGCGTGAGGAGAGGCACAGGCATCTTCCTTAGTGCCCAATACAAAGCCTTATGAAACCCCAATCCCATCTTTATCTGGTACTTTGAATTAATGTCTTCCAGACAAATAAAAAATATTGAGAACAAAAACAGGGCAGAGGAGAAAGTACAAAAAAAGATGGAACAAAAATGCCATTTTAAACCACTGGCCCCAACTCAGCATGGAACCATTTTCTACGGCAAGGAGCAAGTCAAGCAAATTCCTCATTGAATTGGTATTTTCTACAGCTCCCCAAAAGCTGTGAATTTTGCAGCTCTTTAAAACAGAGGGTGATATCCCTGTCAGCACTGCTCCAAATCCTCAGACAGTGCAGGAATTGCTGCTCCACACACGGCGACCGATCAGCGAAGGGACAGAAACACAGGCTGGATTTTCAGTCCTGACTTTAAGATCCAGCTGCCAAGTGGTGTTGCAAAGACAGACCTCTAGAGATTTCTCATAATTTTTTTTTGGCTTATTCTCCTGGTGTGTTCATCTTAACAGAAATCAGCTGTTTTCCTCACTTTTAAAGTATTTGCAGAAGAGATTTTAGCATCTGGCCTGGCTATTATTAAAAGATCAGAGCATCCTGCTCTTTTAGGAGAACACCACTACTGGTAATAAACAGACAAAGATTCTTTGCATCCAGGTTTCCTGAGATCTGCCTGGATCATTTGGGCTTTTTATCCCTTCTGCAGCAGCCTGTCCTTCCTATTTCCTCATGTTTGCCAACCAGCCTCACACATCCTGGAGCAGGGATAAAAATTGTGTTTTCCTGAAAGAAGCTGTCTCAGAGAGTTTGGATGTAGCAGCATCATTTTCAGCTACCAAGGATTTCTTTGGAAATCAAAAAGTAAACAAGCTGTGAGGGGTTGAGCAGCTGCCTTAGTGTTTATGCTTTGATTCTATATTTAATAGTGCCCTAAAGTCACAGCTTGGAGGAACAATCACAGCACCTTCCAGTACCTAAAGGGGCTCTGAGAGCTGGAGAGGGACTTTGGACAAGGGCATGGAGTGACAGGAGAAGGGGGAATGGCTTCACACTGCCAGAGGGTGGGGTTAGATGGGACATTAAGAGCGGATTCTTTGCTGTGGAACAAGATGATCTTTAAGGTCATCAACCCGAACCATTCTGTGATTCTACGAATACACCTGAAGGGGAAAGGAGAAGTCACTAAGCACTGGAGCCCTGTAGATGTGCAACAAGGTTTTAAACCCTGATTGCACCTTGTGTGCCCAAAGCCAGAGGCAGGGACAAACCAAAACCCTAATGCAGATGGCTGGGGAAAAAGTCACCAACTGCACTTTGGAAGGTTGGAGGTGGACATCAGGAGAAGCTGGGGGATAGAATGCTCCACTGAAGCCCTGGCTGTATCTCCATGTTTAGAAGATACCAAGTCTTGCTGGGCACAGCCTTGCTGAGAGGATCTGGTGGCTGTGGTCCTGCATCGAGCCTCTCTTGAACCAGGAGACCAACGGAGACTCCTTCACTTCACTCAACCAGCACTTCAGTGACCCTTCATTGATTACACCCACACTTTCGGGTAGGAAAATGCCGCGTCCAAAACCGCGGGACTATTAATAGAGGGACTTCAGCTGATCTCTCCTGGCGTAATCACCATCTGAATTTGGCCTCGTGGCAAACATTAATCACTGGCAAGTTGCTGCAGCATATCAACGTTAACATGGGTTGTTTGCTTTTCTCTAAGTGTTGGGACATCCCGCAAGATCCAGCTGCTCATCCCAAGTGAGCTGCCAGGAGGGAGCGGCCAAGGGCTGCCTCCATGGGTTGCAGAGATCTCTGCTTTTCTTCCTGCCCCACCACAAATCCTGAGTAAATCTGTTGAGGCAGCACAACTTGGCCTTAGCTCCACATTGTTATTTGACCAGATCAGCAGTCTGGAAACTGGGTCATTTTTTCTAAACATGTGGTTTAGAAATGTGCTGTTTCAAAGAACACTATCCAATGGTGTGAGACCAAACACTGGATTTGTAGTAAAAAAAGCTAAACAACAACAGCAGCAACAACCAAAGTTCAAAGTTCTTTGTCAACACGGAGCCCATAGGACACCCTGACAAAGTAGGGAAATAACAAATTCCCTGATCTATATTTAGGGAAACTGAGGCATTAAGAGAGGAGTCCCAAGCTGTCTGGAGAATCACAGATGATGCTGAAATTTCTCAGCTACAGAAGTAAAACTAATTTTTCTCATATTTAGAAGTTCTTACAAATATGCCTATAGGGATTTTTTAAACTCTCACACAACTGGAGCAGGGAAATTCATGTCTGCTTGTTATTTATGTAACACAGTCAACGTTCGAAATGCAGGTTGAATCTACACTAAGTAACATATGCAATAAATGTGCACAGGAGTAGCAGGGCAGGCCTGAGAACTTCAATTTTAAATTATGTTGTACGTCTCAAGTTATTTGTTTGCACTGCATCAGATCACCAGAAGCTTTTGGAAGTTTGGGCTTTGCTCTCTTTCTGTCTCATGGTCTTATCTATTACTGGCACCAACAGTTTCGTATTCCCAGAGTCATAAATGCTGAGATTCCCCCCTCCAAAGTCATACAATTATCACAAAGAATCCTCATGGGAACATCTCCACACATCCCAGACTGACATTGCACCAGTAGATCTAAAGGGAGAAGATAATCACAGACGGCCCAAGCTAAATATTTAATTTCTTGCTTTAAGCTTATGCTAAAACTTTTCTTCAAGATGTTGTGTAGAAATGCTCAATGTGCTCCCAGTATTTTATCTATCACAGTTGTCCCCATTACCTGTCCAAGGATTATGGATTTCTAACAGATTTGTTTATAATCTTTAACCCATCCATCAAATGTTTCTGGTGAATAACGCTTTTGGGCTGTCCTCTGCAAGCATTCATCCAAGTGGTGAGGGCCTGAGCTGGACACCCTCACTGCACTCCTACCAACACATGATCTAGTGTGACCCCCCACATGCAGCAGAACATTGGTCATCTGTGAGAGGTTGTCCAGGGAAGGGATTTCACCTCAAAAGATCAATACGTTTCCTCCTGACCATGCAGAAGGTAACTAGGCAGTTCATGTCAATCCTTGGATATATAACTGAGGTTATTTCCTTCTTTTCCCCAATAAACAGCTTGATGAATGTTTTATTTGGTGTCAGAACAGGGCTTGGTGCTGAACCATAAAGTCAGACCCTGCTCCTTCTCACCCCCACCTCTCCCAAAGAGCTTGTTTTAGGCACAAAAAAAGGCTGATTTAGGCCTGTGGCTGCTCTGAGCCCTTCCAGTGTTGCTCACAGCCACAGGAAATTAAAAAGTTAAAACTGAGGCCAGCAGGGAGAGGCAGTGTAGGATTGTGTGGGACCAGCAAGGCCAGACTCCAGCGATCCAGAGTTGATGTTCAACCCTCACAACCCAAACCCAAGAAGCTATTTATTGACACCAAAAGATGGGGAAAACAACAGTCACCACCCCTTGCAGGAAATGTATCTAACTCTTGTCTCCTAAAGCAGTTTGAGTTTTATTGACCTCCACCACTCCACATGTCTCTGTAGGAGACAGGGCTGTCCTTCATGTTCACCAGTGGCAGTCACTTTGCCTCCAGAGTGGTTGATTTTTATGCTAAGGCAAAAGAGTTGCCTTCTTAAGCTGCAGGGTAAACGAATCAAAAAATCAAAAATAACATCCCCAGCATGAAGTTCAGTGGGAACTACTGTCTGAATCAGAGGGATGATTTGGCTCTATCAGCCCTTGTGTTGACCACGTCTGCTGTAGATATCCCAGAGAAATGTGCAGAAACCAACAAAAATTGATCTTTAAGGTCTCTTTCAACTCAAACCATTCTACAATTATATGAAAAGAGAGATCACTGAAACCCCTCAATAACCTGCCTAGGTATGAATTTAATCTCGTCCAACCTCTTTATTCAGATTTCGTTTAGCTGAATATGTGTTCCCCATACAGTCATACAAGCAGTTTTTATCTCAGACAAGAACCTGTTGCAGGCAGCTCCCAGCCTGCCTCACAGGGCCATGGGATAATTTGGAAAGGATCGTGGGAGGTCTCCAGATCAACCTCCTGCTCAAGCAGCCTCAACTTGGAGGTCAGACAGGTTGTTCCATGCTTTACCAGCTGGGTCCTGTAAATCTCCAGGAACAGAAGTGCCACAGTCTCCCATGGCCCCTGTTCTAGCACTTCACCATATAAAATGGAGAAAAACATTTTATTTCCATTGATGAGAATCTGGATTAAGTGACCGTGAAAGCAAGACTATAAGGAGGGTCCCTCTGGGCTCTGAGTAGCTGAGATGGGTTAATCTGTGTGCCAGAGGGCAGGAGAAATTCTTAGCACTAGTGCTTGTAGCATGAGTCCCCCACAAAAAAATTTCTATAGTAACTACACCACAGAGCATTGGTTGGTTTGCTTGGTTCCTCACTCTTGGATCAAGCTTCCCTACAATCAGGACTAAAATTATGAGCTGGAATGAAAGAGTCCTCAAGCTTTAACCACCACAGAAGAAATGTGTAGGTCCATGGTAAAGCCAACAAGAGCTCACAAAATCAGTATCAGTGACATTTAAACTTCAGAGTCAAAGGTTTCTCGAAACGATCAGAACCTCACACCTCTGTGCTACTATTTCACAGACTCAAGAAATAGCTAAAAAGGATAAGAACTTACTATGAAACCAGGCACAAGCTTGCAAACAACTCCTGTCCTCTCCTCCTGCAGACAGCCTTGGGTGAACTTAACCTCACCTTCATTAGCTGCATCTCCTCCTACATCTGACACTAAGGTGGAGGAAAAATAGCCTCCTCCCTCAGTCCCCTCCCAATTCATATATCTTTTTGCTGCTTGAAAACTATTCTTGCCTCAGGCCATGCAAATCACAAGATTATCTGTAACTGCATTCCTCAGGTCTGACCAGGAAGAGGTGGGGATAGCTCAACCCCCATAATGGAAAAGCATCATAAATCGCAATCCCTCCCTCCCAATTTAGAAATCTATCCCAGTTTTCCCTGGAAATGTCCCGGCTAAAGCCAGTTTTTCGGTTCCAGAGTTAACGACATAGCAAGATGAGCAGTTTGCACTCTAAGAAACACAGGTTTCAATAGTTTGCAGACTCAGGAAAAGAAGTGACATTTGAGATCAGGTTCAGAAGGTGTCTTTCACCACCCAAGGGCCTGGAAACTTGCTTTTTATACTTAGTTGAAAACTCAAGTGTTGCAGAAATTGGTGGGTCAGCCAGAGGCGGGCCAGTCCCATGTCCTACCATGTGCTCGCTTTACCCTGCCTGGTGCCAAGAGGAGACAAGGAAGAAAAAGAAGCGTAGAAGAACATTAACAAAAAAAAAAGCCATTTTATTGAAAATGAAATTAAAACTTCAAATTAATATTACAATCATGAGAAAATGCCAAACAATTCAATTTACAGTTGCAACATACAATACAAATAGTCCCTTTGAAGTTGAAGTAAACTGATCCACAATCATCGTCTGTGGCATAAAGCAGAGTGTGTTTGTACAATATGTGCATGAAAAGCAAATCTTGGGTGACAGCATTTGAAAAAATAAAAAATTAAAGCTTGTATTTACACAAAATGCTACAAATATTTTGTTCCAGCAGAAATTCAAGATTGGTAAAGCATATTGAACAACAAAAAAAATTGGAATGTCACTCATATTACCTAAAGTTACTGTAAAAGTATGGTTTTGGCTGATATACTTAAAAGTACTGCATTAAAAAAAAAGCAAAGAGTTATCTGTAAACATGGAAGTAAACAAACATCTAAAAAAAGTTCTCAGAAAATGTTAAACTGAAATGCATTCTATTTAAAAACAACAAGAAATTCAGAGGGGCAGAGAATGGGGCTTCTTTGAGCTCATGGCTGATCCAGGTATAATTATTGCTTTTGCTAATGGCTTGCTGCTGCTACAGCCCAGCACAGGGCTGAGCCTTGCTTTGCTCAGGGTGAAAGTGCAAAATTCTCCCCACTCCAGATGGTACCTGTGAAAACTGGTAAATCTTTGCTCAGGGGACTGCTGGCAACAAAGATTCAATGCTAAGAAAGATGCAGCAGCTGGGCTTTTAAAGGAAATGATAACCATGTGAGTGATGCTGTCGGGTAAATAATTTGCTTTACTCTTCTGTCCCAACCCACTGCACCCGATCCGGTTACACCTAGGAGGAGGGAGACGAGGATTTAATCCTCCGTTCAGCAAAAGGGACATTGTGCCTGTTGTGCTGGAAGTAAGTCTTTGGTAGGCTAAGAGAGCTGGAAGGTAAAAAAGGCTATTTTTTTTCTTTAAATCTATGACTGGTGCCAAAGATTGCCACTGCCCGAAGGGAAGGGCTGTCGTACCTTTGAGAAGACTCCGTTCTGCAATGCCAAGCACCTCACAAAAGCTCAGATAAATTGATATGATTCACTACATAGCACCGGTTGGGTCTGAATATCTGATTCAAGAGCATTTCCAAGTGAACTCAAAAGCGTTTCCCGAAAGCTTTGATGAGCATCTCTGCCTCAGCCTGTACGACTCCCTCCATGACCAGCTTGATGTACTGGGACAGATTTTGCCAAGGCACCAGGAGGGTTCAGGAGCATGGGGGTCTACTGAAAGTCAAGGGGCCGGTGCTCCTCTGTCCACAGGTACTTAGAAAATCCTTTCCTTCCTATCTCAAGCAGGCAGAGCCAGGTCAGACGAGGGCACGGATCGACTGGATCAGGCACGCGCGCCTCGACTGGGCAGAGAAAACGTTTTCAACATTTGTCCCTAAAGGTCCAGTTGAAAAACCGCGGGGACACAAACAGAGTCCTGTCGGTATTGGGCAAAACAAAAGTCTGGTCTGTGCTGGATTTATCCAGAAACAAAAACCAAGTGCTTGAATTTTACAACAAAGTCTTAAGGAAAAAAAAAAAAGGAAAATCTGGGTTGCTGCCTGCAGCCACTCTTAACAACATTTCAACACAAAAGCACCCTAAAAATTACTTAATATGCATACAGTAAACCTTAAAAAGCCCTTCTCAGCAATAACAAATAATGTACAAATATAGTACCTTTTATTAAATAGGAAACAGCTTGCACTGGCAGTACATCTCTTTTTCTCTTGCTTACTAAACAAAAAACAAAACTGAAATGTGTAACCAGACACTGGCTTTTTAAGTGCTGCTGAGACTAACAAACGTTACTTTACAGTTACAAATAAATGGACAGTGGTATGCTTCAAGCTACCACAAACCAACAATAAATAGAATCAATTACAGCTTCCATCTTTGAAGGAAAACTAAGTATTAGAAGAAAAACAAAGTGTCTTACTTATACTTTAAGCATACTTGGTATACAACCTTTAGAAGGCAAAGACTTTATTAATTTATCATTTTTAAGAGCACGTCATCACGCAGATTGGAGGGATGTACCATGCTAATGGTGGCTCGTTTAACAGCTTCGCTGTTAATGAGCGGTGAGGGTGGTGTCCGGCTCTGTGTGGCTGTGCCCAACGTTGATTTACTGCCATGCTTTGGAGGTAGTCAAAGATCACCCAAGGAGCAGCTTGGAGGAGGCTGTGGACAGCAGTGACTGAGGGAATGGAAGGAAGGAGCTTTGGCCAAGCCCACTGGCACGTGCTGAGCATCCTGCTAAGCCAGGCTTAACACCTGCCCCGGGGAGAGAGGGGGGAGGATGGCTCAGCTCCCACCACGTCCAGCCGATGCCATGTCACCTCCCTGCTTGCCATGGCAGCCCTGGGCTGGGCAAACCTGGGGCCTCTCTGTGCGGTAGTTTGGCCACAGGCAGGTTGGGGTTTGGGTGCAACCTGCTCTCCTTGTATCACACCTGGGAGCCCCAGGGTGGCTTTGAAGGTGAGTTTATGTCTTCAGCATGGGCCGAGGTGAGTTTTTCTGCCCTTGTGCTTGTCCCTCTAAAACAGCAACAGCCACATCAGCTTCAGAGCCACCACAGCATCCGCACGGCTCCCGCATTTAATGCTAACGGGCGGTGACTTGCTACCAGGCAGTTTCTGTCTCATGTTTGAAACCTTTTTATTCCACCGAGTGGGCTGAAATTGCAAGGGGAGGGGAAGATGTTTCACCATTTCTCCCTTAATCCCATTTCTGAGATATTTAACAAGTCATCATTTGCAAAATACGGGCTTTGAAACGGTTTTGATTTTTCTTTGGGGAAAAAAAAAAACCCTGTCGAAATCCAAATTATGCTGTCAAAATAGACCATTTTAAAGATGAATCTTTTCAAATTTTGAAGTTCTGAGAAAAATCCTTGGAGAAGAAGAAATTAGGGGAAGGATGGAAAGTATTTCATCCTTCCTACCATTTTTCCAGTGTCTCCACAACTACTGATTAAAAGGCAAGACTGTGTTGAAGGCAACCAGACAGCTAATAAAAATATTTTAAACATAATATTTCCTTCATAAGTTATATAAAAAGATCCTACATCCAAAATCATTTGATGTGGATGCATTTGGGTTGGGTTTGTTGTTTTTAAGTCACATTGTAAACTGGTTCACACTGGAACTGCTTTTCAGAGTTGGGTAAAGGTCTGAGGTTTACACTATTGCAGAAATGTAAAAAGTAAAAAAAAAAACAAAACAAAAAACACTTTTAGAGACCGAAGTCAATATATCATTACATTAAGAAACGTTTAAAGGGTCCAAATGTCATTAAATAATTATAAATATTCTTTTAAAGTTATATGATGATTCATGTTAGCAAGCAACCTCAAATTTTACACATTTATAATTTAAAAAAAAAATAAAAAAAGAACATAGCCGAACACAAATACTATGTATACCATTTTGGCTCTAGTAATATATATTGCCATTCTCATATTTTGCATAAGTAATAACATTTTGTTTTTTTTGTTTTTCAAGGTTTTGGTTGTTATTTTTGGTTTTTGGCTAATCGAAGGCAAAACGAACGGATACAAAAGCAAAAAGAAAACCCCGGGGTTGGCTCACCTAACTTGAAAACTCATTCTCTTTAAGTACCCAAAAACAAACCAAAAAAGCAATGAACACAGAGAAATTCCAACCATTATCCACAGCAAGGCTCGGACAGAGTTTTTTGGGACAGCTGTTTTCGTCTGAATGGATCATAGCAAAATGGAAGCAACTTGCTCTTTGCCTTTTTATGTGCACCAATACAAACCAGGTGAATTGCACTACAGGTGTGGAGAGGGTCCCATACGTTGTATGATTGCAACTGTATCTGGAGTTCATGGTTAGTTTTGGTTTTATATTAAAATAAAAGGGAATGCAGCCTTTGCCTTGCATCACCATGTTTCTCCTGATAGCCGGGGAGTCCATTCTCTCCTCGTTGGCAAAAGTACTCACTAGTTATTACAAAACTCTAGGGAAAAAAAAAAAAAAGAAGAAAATTCCAAAAAAAAAAGGAAAAAATAAAAAAAGGAGGGGGTGATTTTTTTTGGTGTGTGTGTGTAGAAAGTACATTTTAAATATCAAACAAGGTAAAATGGTTCCAAGGGGAAAAAAAAAAAGAAAATATGTGCTTTGATTCACATAATCTGAAACATGGGTTGTGGTGTGTTGGTAACTCTTGTGTTATTTATGGCCATTATCATCCTGTCTACACAGTTGCACATATTGGTAAAATCTGTTTTTTTAAAAAAAATAAAACAAAAACCAGGCACTTCGTAGTTAGTCGACCGTTTGGTGGTTTGGTTTGGTTTTTTTTTTTTTTTTTGGCTTGCGGAGGTCGGGCTGGCTACGGAAGAAATCTCAGTACGGCCTCCAAACGGACTCATCCATCCTGCCACTAGAATTCAAGACGGTTGGGGAGCTGCTGTGGCTGCCATCCGCCTCCACCCCGTCACTCTGGGTGGGCAAGTTAGGGTTTAGCAGCGTGCTGCCGTTGGACGTGGTGGTGCACGGCGGGAGCATCCTGGAAGGGGAGCGGTCCCCTCCCGGCACCATGGGGAACTGGTATGATCCTGACGAAGTGCCATAGTAGAGATATGGAGTGCTGCTGGTCTGGAAAGGTCCACTTTGGTTTTGGGAAGAGCCGGGGTAGGGTGGTGGTAGGTAGGTGTGGTAGTGAGTGGTTGCGGACATACCCAGTGACATGCCTGAGGTGACTGGCGGTGTATAGGTAAAGGTGGCTGGATAGTGCATTCGTGGGTTGGAGAAGCGGCTCTCAGTGAGGGATGAAATGCTTGTGAACTGCCTGGGATCTGAAAATGGGCCCAGCTCTGAAGCACCTAAAAAATTATAACAAAAGACGGGGGAAAACAATTCTGTAAATACCATTTTTTGTATCACGTGATGATAGAATTTTATTTTTCTAAGATAACCCACTTCTTTTGGCCCCCAAGAGAACAGCAGATCATATCAAGCAATACATTGCAAGGAACAGTGTCATACATCTGTCTTCTAGAAGCGCCGGGCCAAACTCATCCCTGGTCTAACTCCACTGATGCCAACGGAGGGAGCAGCATTGCCAACCTGAAGTGTTCAAAGGTCACGAGTCAGGTTGGGGAAAAAAAAAAAATCAAAAATCAAGAGATTGAAAAAGAGCCATAAAAAGAAAGGTGGACTTGGAGTTGATTTGCCTTCTGGTTTCAGAGTTTTGAGGGTTGTGTATCTCTGGTTTTTTTCTAGAGCCTCTTGAGAAATTCAGGACTGGTTGCACACGAAAGCTGAGATTCCCACCTCAGCAGAGGCTGTCAGGAGCTGGGATTTACAGAAAAGCAGAAATCACTGTGCAACTTGTAATAAAGCTCCAAGAGCTGGCAACATCGAGTTAACTGCACCACTGACACCAGGGGAGTTACACTGGGCGTGACTAAGACCCACTTCTTCCCTTAAATCAATTTATTTAGGTGAGAATCCACTCAGCTGCTTCCTTTGGCTAAAAAACACTGTTTGCTCATCCGAAGGATGGACGAGGCCATTGAGCCGACAGCAAAGATGCAGATTTTACTCTTCAGAGCAGTCGATGGAAAATTACAAGCCCAACACTCTTTTTGCCATTGAAAAAAATTTGTTTTCATATGTAGTCTCTGCAGTCTGGTTGAATAAAAAAAGACCGCACAGTTTATGACTACTGTGAATGTCTGGATGGTAACGCTGTGAATTGGAGTCTAACGCAAAACAGGGATGGGTAAACTCATTTTGCCTAATTTCTAATCCCACATCAAACACCCAAAGCTTTGGAGCAGAACTGGAAAGCAAACGTTAGCTTGGTGATGCGCTTAGGAGACTGTGGGATGGACAGGAGCAGAAGACAAAGATGGTGAAAGCTCATACTGAGATCCAGAAGAGTGGAAAACAAAGAGGGTGTGGGAAAAGGACAGGGGGAAAGAGGGAAAGCCTAATGGAGAAGTACAGAGCAGGAGGAGGCAAATGCAATGGCCAATATGCAGCAGACACATATACAGATATTTACAGAGAGGTGGAAAGAGCAAGTTATGCATGAAGGGGGAAAATTATGAAGTCAAATGGACCCTCCCTGCACTTCCCAGCTGACACTCCTACAGCTTTACAGCACTCCAGATGCAAGGGTTCACTCACCTCTTTGTCAGTCTGCTGAACCTGACTTGACTAAAGGGGAAAATATGGCATCTTCTGGATGCCAAGCTGACGTGCTAAACACTGAAACACTCTGTGTATCCTCAGTTTAAGATGAAGCAATGATTTTCCTTGCAGACAGGCTTCAGATCTGACCTGCTGACATTGCTGTATAAAAGCAAGGTCTCTTCAGCCCTTCTGTTCCTGGTCCACTCGGCTATAAGCAACAGACTCAACAGGCCCTGCCACCTTGTGTGGCACATTTTGGGATTTAGATGACTATTTTTGCCTATTCTCCCAGGTCAGTGAACCCATGCCTACAACGATATCTAAAGGCAGCAGCAGGGCAAAGCTCAGGCACAGTTTGGGTTCAGGCTGGAGGACCTGGGCCACACCCAGCCAAGCCTCCAAATCAGCCTGAAACCCGGGGATTATAATCCTCCATCTCTAACAATATTGAGCACAGAGCTGTAAGTGGGCAGTAAAAGCCCATTCTAAACTCTGATGACAATGTGGTTACTATTTTCTTTATCTGGGACTGAATCAGTGACCTACGGGTGAATGGGTCTGTCTCCACCATCAACCCCTCCAACCACAGCACCCTGGAATGCAATATAACTTGTACCTTTACAGCAAACACTCTATTGCTTGATGCAACTTCTTTCGTTCCCAACTGCAAACAATAGCCAGAGGCAATACCACCCAGATTCAAAGCTGTAATTTTGGAACACTATCCCTTATATTGTGAACAGGTCTGATATATATCTGGAAATATAAGGTTAGAACATAATTTCCCCAGCTGCTCAAAATACTGACTTTCAATCTGCTACTGCTTTTTCTCTCTTCTTTTTTTCTTTTTTATTTATTGTTATTGCAACTCTCCCAGCATGAACAGAGTTGCTCTTAGTTTACCCTGACAGAAGCTAAACAAGACTTTTACAATCAAAGGTGGCATTGATGTGAGCGTAAGGGTGTAGAAGAACATCAGTATTTTCGGTTTCTTTGCAACCAATTATTTCTTTTTTTTCTTAATACAAAGCTCTCCACATAGTTTTACACATTAAAAGGCAATCTCCCTTTCAGAGCTAGATCCAGATATTATCTGCATAGGTGCTGCCAAGAGATCATGTCTGTGTGGAATGACTGGGAATGTGCACACCACACGTAGGCATTTCAAATGTGGGGCTGCAGACCTCCTTGTGTACCCTAGTAAATCCACACTTGTTTGTTTTTACTGTTGCTTGTAAAGCACAATCTTATTTACCCAAAGGCCAAACAACCATAACCCTGTCTTATCTCACTCATGGCTGTGTCTGCACAGCTCCTGCACACTCACTTCTCCAACTCCCCTTTTGCCCAAGGGCCTTTTGCTGTCTCCATAACTCCCTGCACAGGGCTGCAATTTGTTCCCAGCCTTATTGGATCTCCATTGTGTAAAGATATTTTTACAGATCAGAAAAAGTTCTCTGAGATGCCTATTCTAAAGTCTAATTTCTAGGGGAAACTTACTAAAAAGTCAGCTCTAAACCTCAGCTTCTTGCCACCCTCACTGCTGCTCAATCTTGCTGATGCATTTTCACCCTCCTCCTCCTCCTCCTTTCTCTGTGCTACTTCCTTATGTTAAGGTTGATTTTGGTTCTAACCTGGAAACCCCAGATGCCTGTTCATTTATACCAGTTTAGCTCTGTGCTGGGCTGGGAAGATAAATAGTTCTACTGGGTATGGACCCATCTTTGTACATCTAGTTGTGCATAAACAGTGATGTGGATCAGCAATACAGTAACATGACAGTGCAAGTATACAATTCATAATATAATAATTATAATATTATAATAATTTATTTATTCCTCTCCCCAGGAGGATTAAAGATTTATGCTAATTTTTCCTCCGTCAGAGCAAGAAAACCATTTGCATCTGTGAATTCCCACTCTCGTGATAGCTTGCACTAAATGGGTGAAGCACAGACCCTCCGCCCTACATAGTGGCCACCACATTGCAAAACAACACTTATATAAAGAGAAGAGACTTTATTTTGTGCCACCAGAAAGAGAGGCACAGCAAAGAGCCCAGCAAGTGGTCTTCTCCCATATAGTCTCACCAGCTGACTGGGCTTAACAATAACAAAAAAAAAAATTAGAAAAAGGTGAATTTTTGACAAAAACCAAAATTCTTTACATCTGAATGAGTCCAGGCTACACTATTTTTAAATTTTCTAGGTGGATTCCTCCCTAACATAGCCCAGCACTCCATTTTTCTGAGAGCTGTATGTTTAGAACTGAAAAGTGGTCATGTTAATATGCCAATATATATGCTAACATCCCAGATTCAAGAATACTGCTCCAGTGTGTTTCATATTTAGAGTAAGAACAATTAAAATTCCATGTGGTTTCACTTATTTTGATGCAGAAGCCTCATTAAAAACCCTAGACCTGGGCATTTGCCAGCAGCCAGCTCAAATCGTTTTGCATTCACGCTTAAAACCCAATTTTACCTGTTGCAGCTTTGCAGTTCTACCATTCACAGCTGCATGTGTGCCATGATCATTTCTCTTTTGGAGTTTACAGATGCCAGCTAGTGCCAATTAATAATCAGGTCTCAATCAATAAGCTGTGCTTGTGGTTTCCAGAAAATCAGGCAACAAATTTCAGCCAGGTTTACAGCACTTCAGCCAATCGTTCCCAATTATTAAAGATCAGAATGTACTGTGCACAGATTAACTCCCTGTAGGTACAGCCAGCTGACATCGACTTTAAAGAGTTACAGGATATTTTTATAACTTAAAAATAGTACAATTTGTTTTGTTATTTAATGCTATAAGGTAAGTAAAAAAAGTCCCCTTCGCTTATTGCATATGTTTCATAGGGAAATTTCTAGCCCATCAAGTCAATGCAGAATTGTTTGATGCATGAAACCAGAGTGATGCTGTATTCACTGAACAGTCTCTCTCAAGGAAATTCAGCAACATATAGTTAAATTTATTTACCAGTAGCTAAATGATTCCCTTGTGTTTTGGGGAACTTCAGTGTTAAGACGTTTGCTGAAGTCAAAACTAGATTTTGTGGGGTTTTGTTCAACAGTTCAATTCAGGCTGGGACATTGTACTAATTGACCTATTAAAATTGTTTTTTCCTTCCCCAACATCTATGTCTCCAAATTGTAAGTGCAGCCTGGATTACTTACAGCTGATAATATCGCCTTGGATCAAACATGCCACACACTTCACATGATGAGACAATTTCAGTCTCTTACAGCTTTGCCAAACTTTAAATGTTCTGGCTGAAATTGTCCATGCTGGGCGTCTGTCTCAGGCTAAATTTTGATTTATGCATTTATTTGTTTTTAAAATTTCAGCTGAAACTCTTCTGCTGGGAAAAATATATTGTTTTACCAATCTTAAACTCCGAGGAGCCTTCCTTTGAAAAGCTGTACCAGTTCCATGCTTTGAAGTAAGGACTTGAACTTTGGAATAGGAGTGGCTTTTGTGTGAGAGATGTTGCCATGAAAATCCAGCCAAATATGAACAAATCATAAGCACTCTGACTAAAAATGGGCAGAAGAGTCTGTGCCCCTACAAAGACACTTGTCTAGAGACTAGAATGAAATCCAGGAGTCACAAATCCTACCATTTTTTGTGCAAACATTGCTGAAACACAGGGACTTTGCCACCTGTCCCCATGCCAGCCTAACAAAGGATCAGTCCATTGATGGCTCCATACTTTGGGATGGCAGAGCCTGAGTGAAAGGAGACCATGTGGGTGTTCGTATAATATTGCAAAGCAAAATTTGGGAAGGTGGGGTTTTTTGGGATTTGCTTTTTTTAGAAATCTGAGAAACTATAAACACAACCAGAGGCAAACAAAGGGATACTATTAAGGTTACCACGTGAAGAGTGGGAAACTTTGGAAACACCAGCACTCAAGTTACTTCTCCAAATGCACTATGACAAAGCATTCAGCTACACAAGATGCTATTCCTTTCTTATTAACCAGCCCAAGCTGGCCACCTCTGGAGACGTATCCGAGTTGAGGAATAGAGAAGACCATTGTCTATATATCCCCCAGATCCACTGCTCCAAGAAATCAGAAGGGGTGAAGTGAACAAGGCGAGAGAGACCCAATTATTTCCTGAGTTAACTGGATTTTATATGTGTTTCTGCCACATGGCTCCTACATGACTCAGTTGAAATGTCTCCAAATCCCATTTTCACTTCCCTCATTTTCTGTGTGCAGCAAAGATGTTGGCTTCTGATTCGCACGTGCGCTAAATATTCCCAGCTGCAGCTGAAGCCAACGGGATCACAGGTCTGAACATAAGGCTGCAGACAGAACAGAAATTGTGCTGGAGGTGACACAGAAAGGGTGCACTGAACGACACGGGACCTTAGGGTCAGTCTCATTTCTCTTTCTAAAGCAGGTCCTTTTTTTCTTGGGAAGATTGCACTGCAGTGAACTGTATACAAATGCTATGGCAGAAATATTAGAGCAAAGCCAAGCAAGAAATTAAGGATTCCTTCTTCAGAGCAGCACTTAATGCTCTGCAATAAGCAAGGCCTGAGGAAATGCAAAGAACAAGAAGCAAACAAAATATTGAAGAGCTGCTCATTAAGTTAGCACTGTCCATCCTGTGCACTGAATGAGGCAGGAATCCCGTGGGAAAAGTGTCATGTGATCCTGTAATTAAAATTTGTAATATAATGCATAAGCAGAATGAGGCTGATTTGAAGTTGCACGGGCAATGTAAGTACTGAGATTTTCTAATTTCTGAGCTCCTGGTTTTGCCAGTCTTAAGGATTCTTTGCAGCGTGTTTCAATAGGCGAGTGATTATTTCTAGCTGGATCTCTTTGGGTTTTCCCCCAGCATCCTTCTGTATCAGGGGGACAGTGTTACTTTGCTCTTCATTTTGTTAAATTCTTGTTCCCTGTGTCTGCTAATAAGTGTTTATTGAATCACACACAGCATGATCTTTCTGCTTTCTTCCAGGCAAGCCTTTGGCTGTCCAAAGCTGCTGTACCACCTTCCCTCGGGATGCTACTGTAGAATGGAGCCTGGGACTGCAATTCCTAGGGATCCCGAAACACCTCCTCCTGTATCTAATCCTCGCTATAGCTGTTAAGTCCTGATCCCACAAACCTACGCTGGTGCTCAGCTTGGTGCCAGACCTCAGGGACATTCCTCCCACAGAGCCAGCACCGAGTGTCTTCGTGCTGGGAGGGCGAGGGCCATGCAGCACCACAGAAATAATGCACCGGGCTTCTCCCTCTCTGATGGATTTACTTTCCGGATGAGCAGGTGTCATCTGGATGTTTGGAACCATTTATCATAGGTAATGGCATGTTTTTAAATGGTCTTTTCCCTCCCTTTCGTTCACGAGAAAAGTAAAAAAGCATTTGACATTATTTTTTTTTCTCAATTTTCTCCCCCAGCTCACCCCCAGAAGGTCTCCTGGCAAACAATAGCTGCAGAAAAGGTGTGAACTGGCCCCCCCTCCACTTTTCTTCACCTCAACAAGGTGTTAACTTCAAGGCCTAGCTGGGACCATTTAAACTGCAACATTATTAAGCACAGCAGTCTCACAAAAGTCAGAGGGAGGAAGGAACACTTTAACCCTTTCAGAGCCTCACCCACAACAGGCAAGACCCTAATTTCAGTGCATCCCTTCTTATAGTCTCTTAGTACCCCAGTTCACACGGTAAACTACACACTGGTGCCTCTGGTATTTAGGTAACAGGTCTTTGGCACCAAAAATACCACGGATTAATTTGCAGATAGATGTTTTCACTGAATTTATGGCACTGCACCTAAGCCCTTTGCTGGGAGAAACACCCCATAAATAACATAGTTAGCAGCGACCATTAAAGTACCACTCGTGCAAATAAAGGAGAGCGTTTCTCAAGCAGAGATGTTATATTGCTTAACAGCAAATTTGGAGTCTCTTTGCATTTCTTCAGCCCGGGCTCTGTCATTACCTGTCCTGCTCCCTCAATTGGACTTTTCTGCTGGATTAAGCTGCTTTCCTTAAGGCACTGAGGTCTTGCTGGGTGACATGCACTGAAACACAGGTGGCTGCTCACTGCACCCCCAGAGGTACCTCATCTAAAATTTAGGGAACGTCAATAGGTAGAAAAATGTAACAACCAACCCCTCCTAGATGGACTGTTGGGAGCAGAAATGAAGCTGTGGAAGCTTCAGCCACCACAGTCTCATTTATAGATGTTGCCTCACTTATGCAGGATTCATAAACCTTCCTAATGAGAACCACAGGAGGGTGACAAATGGTCACATTGCAGAAATAGGTCCTGGGCTGGTGGTTATGACCTGCCACCCATGGCTACCTGTCGACCTGGTGTGATGGGGAGCCTCTGAACTTCTCAGCCTTTGCTATCTCATCCCAGTGACTCCAGTCTGGAGCTGTCACGGGTGATGCGGGTGGAAAGGAACTGGCAGTGTATCAAAAGCCCCCTGCTTGTTTAAAGTCTCAGGCCATCTACGAGCTACATTGGAACCAAAAAGTAAATAAAGTTTCCTGGAAATAAGTCCAGGAGCTCTGCAGCACCGTGTGGCACAAACACGCACACAGGAGCGCAGCGCTCTGCGTTCACTTTTCCCCAACTTTTCCTGCCTGAATTTCTGCCGTCACTGCTTTCCACCAGCCGAAAGGCATCAGCAGGAACACTTGAGGCTTTTCTTGGAGAGCAACCTCAGAGTGTTGTATACAGCAAGTGGGTGAAACCGCAGGGCTGCGGAGCAGGCACGGCGATGGCGAGCAGCGGGACAGGAATCCTGAATAAATCCAGTGAATGGGAAGATAATATACATCATGGCTCACAGGCTACTTTATTCCTTCCTTCTCTTTTTTTTCTTCTCTTCAGAAAAATGTGCCTTAACTGTCCAGTATAAATATTTGTTTCCAATGTTGTCATGAATTGTACTTTTCCACTGCATGCTACTAACTCAGAAATACCATCTGATCCTCAAGCAGACACAAAGGAACTATGTTTTGCAGGGACAGGGAAGGGGGAGAAGCCCTTGGCACTGCTCTGTTATTTCACCCTTTAAACCCCTCCTTTTCCCTCCCCATCCAAATTTTCCTTTCGCATCTCATTCAACTAATGGACATCTCTCCCGAGGACAGAGGATTCCTTGCTGGTTCTTGATTAAGAGTTTTTAAGAAGCTGGGAAGGAAGATATTCTTTGAAACTGGATCTACTGTAGGATGGGAGCCAGCACACAGGACACCGTGTCTTTCAGAGAGGGCCACACACAGTGCCACTCCAGTCATATGACTTCTCTGTCACATCCTGAAGCCATTTCCAGCTCGTGTGCGAGTTTGTACTCCCATTTAGAAAAGGACGGGATATATTGGGAACACACATATGGAAACACTTTCAGGGAATCAGTTTCCATGAAATCCATAATAAGCCAAGTGGCTTCAGATGTGGCAGTGTGCCTCAGATTAGCCAAAAAAAAAAAAAAAAAAAAAAAAAAAAAAAGGAAAAAAGAGAAAAAAATAGAGGGGAAAAAAGAAGGAAAATCCTACACTTTCAGTCCTTATTTCAGTTTCAAGGAGGGGAAAAAAAAAAGAAAAAAAAGAAAATTAAAACCAACTAATGACTTATGGCTACCAAAACAGGGAGTCACAAAATAATACAACTAACAAGAGCACTCCTCCTCCCCCAAATAAGGACACTGCTATCAGCATTCCTGCAGCTCCCAGAAAGCTCTTCTGGCATCTGCATCACATGGGGTCGGCAGAGCCGTGGCCCTGCCTGTGCCAGCCTGCGTGGGTTGGGCAGGTGCCCACTGTCTGGTAACCTGTGCGAGCAATTTTTTCCTTCCCTTACAAATTTTCCTTCCTTTCCTTTCCTTCCTGCTCTTCCAAAAACTGCAACTCAGTGATAACACTGTCCATTAAGTAAATCTCCTGGAAAATGCTGGATTCAGGAGGGGATATACCCTGGATGGGGTCAGCCATACTAAAAGCAGGGTTTATGGTGGGATGGTATATTTGGTTTGCCAGGCAGGGGGTGGATATCACCTGCCTGCTGTGCTTGGAGCCAGAGCTCAAGAGCAACTCCCAGGTGCCCTCACTGATGGGTACCAGAGATCAGGAACAATCCCAGACAGCACAGAAAAGGGCTGGAGGCCACCTCAGTGCCACGCAGGAGGGAAGCACCCAGCTCACCCAAGTTACTGTAGTGCTGGAATAATCTCTGCACGGCTGAGGAAGTGGGAAGAAGCACGGATCAAGTGGCAGGAGTTCAAATGGGAACTGGAGAGATGCTACGTGCATCTCTGTGACAGCTACCCGCCTTTTTATCACGAGAAAATAACCAGGAATTTGGCTGCTAATTGGGGCCGCATCCTACAAACCCTACTTTTCCTGACAAACAAATGACTCCACAAATAGTCCCTCTGTTTCCAATAGGGTTATTTGCGGTAGGAGGGACCACCCAACACGAGAGGATCAGGCCCTCCACTCCCTCGCTCTGCTGCTCGCTTCAGCCTTCCACAGCCAAATCTGCACACAAAAAAATACCCACGAACTGCAAAGGCTTTTCCTCACTGCTGCTGGAAAAGCCCTGGACTAGAACGGCTGTGGAAAGGTCTCGTGTGCTATTAATACGATGCTCTTCCTGGCTTCCGCCACCGAAATGGGGATTTGCCATTTGTTTCTCAGGCTGGCTCTTTCCACTCAAGCCCCGGCACAGTAACTAACTGAAAACTTCTGCATCAAGGAGAAGGTCTCTTTTAAAGTTTGGCTTGGCTTTGCTTTCAAAGAGTTGTCTGTATATTTTAGAATATGTAGAACTTGCCTTTGATTTAAACCTCGCTCTTAACAATAGACAAGAGACGATTTCTCTACTGGGCGATTTAAACAAAAACAAACATATTTTGGTTACTCGGCCTTGTTCTCAAAACGCTCTGTTTTCTTTTTTTCCCAGAGAAAAATCAAACCCTACAAATAGTTGCACTTCTGGCCAGAAAAACTTAAATTCACAAATGTAGATAATCCATTTTTTTTTCCCCTGAACAATATCATACACAGAGAAAGAAGAGCACCTCCCCAGCCCCCAGACATCCATAAAACACGAAACCTCCTCATCTAAACAATTAAAACCATACTTTTCTCCTCCAAAATAACATCTCCCTTCAAAGAACATTTTCAGCCTTGGTCCCTGTCCACAAGCAGGGCCATGATGTTGATTTTTAATCCTCCCCAGCACGAAGTCCCACGTCCCCAGAGAGGGAACAGCCGCACCTTGTCCTGCGGAGGCAGCGGAAAGCGCTGCTTGTGCTCGGAGCCGCGGCTGCACAGGAGCAGCCGCTCCGAGGGGATGAGGGCACTTAGTCCACGGAACTTCTGGCTACTGGAGAAAAAAGAGGGGAGATACCAGGGAGGCATTTCCATCTTAGGTTAAGGATTTTAGCAGCAGGCGCAATAATGCTGTTGGAGTGAAAACAGTGGAAAATAACTCACCCAGCGACGGCCAGAGTTTTTTCCCTTACAGTGAGAACACATTTCCCCCAAGTAACACAAACAGTAGTAACATTGGGCCCTGTGATAAAATGGTCAAACACGTCAGCGTGACTCGAGACCCGCTGTCCAAGGAAATTTCAGGAGGCTCAGGGTGAGAGGGAGCCCTGTGGGGAGAGCCATGGGTGAACACCAAGCCGCATCCTGCTCCCATGTCATGGGGCAGAGCGACAACAGTTCACTCTGTCACAACCCTTGGCCTGGCAGGAACGAAGCCGTGGCTCTCAAGCCACAGAGCAGAACTTGCCACCATCACCGTGAGCTTCAGGAAGATGGAGGAAAACCTTGCACACAACTGCTGAGCTGTTTTCGCTGGACCTGCTGCTCTCATAGCAAAGAGTCAAAAATACTGAGTGGTGTAAAGACCTACAGAGGTTTTCAGTCCATGGATTTAGGCACTCAGTGCCTGTTTAGATATCAAGCTGCCACAAAATTCAGCAGAACACAGCTAAACACAGCTGTAAAGCAGAGCTAGAGGCACTGTATCCTTCTTATATTCACTTTAACAACATACAATTTTCAATCTCATTTAATAAAAGCTGTGTAAATCCCTCTGTATATTTTTTCCATTCCTTTCAGACCTAACCTGAGCTTGCTACTAAGTTAAGGCAAACTACTGTAAGCAAAGTTTCAATCCATTATAAGATGGTCTACACAGCATCCCCATTCATCAGCAGAGCTAAAGCTTAAACCAGCCCAACTCTGAACAGCTCTAAATAAATGCTTCTTCTCTATAGTGTAAAGTCTGAATATGGGTTTTATCCTCCCAGGAAGGTGGTGATGAGAAAAAGAAACAGACTTGAGTCTGTAACAGCTCACATCATAAACATGCTTGAGGCTGTTTGATGTACAGCCCCTTAGGCTATACCACCAGCAGCTCTTCAGACCATCAACAGAGATTTATCTCAGATATGGTATCTTGGAGTTTAAGTTCAGATCATCAGTAGTGATTAGAAATAGAAATAGAAAGCCCACTTAACCATTAAAGCTGTTACAAGGGAAAATGTGATACAATGCTTTCTGGCTTTTGCTACTGATTTATTTTGTGAATCTGGGCAAATAATTTGATTTTTCCTGTATAAATTTGCTTACTATACAATGGATATTTCAATATTTCATATTAGCCAAGTGACAAAAGTTAGTGGTAACGTTTAGAAAATACTATGAAATCCTTTGTTGGAAAATATTGTAAAGTTACAAAGATTAAAGGTACAACTCAACAGACATTTTTATAAGCTCTGCAATGGGTGAAGACACAGAAAAAGTGCAAGTTAGACAAAGACTTGAAATAAGCTTTCATACGCGATCCTGATTTCTAAGATAAAAAAGATGCATATAAAGTCAGCCTGAATTATCACCTTCGGTTGTCTTCATCTGCTTGAGAAAGCAGCAGCAGAATTGCTTTAAACCAAACCTCCAGCGCATCTGCAGCGCAGGCTGGTGACAGCAGGAGCTGGCCTGGCTGAGCACCAGGCACCGGCTCCAGCCCCACCACGGCTGGAATGGCTTCCTCCATGGGCAAGCAGCCTGTCCAAAAAACAGCTCCAAACCAGTCTGGCCCACCTACGTGGGCCAGGCCAAACGAGGAACTGGTTGGGTTTGGACTACCCTTAAACCCAGCTTCCTGTCTAATTTTGGAATCTAATACAGTGGCTCCCAATTTGGCTCCGGTGCTGCTTAGATCCTCCCTGCGCTCCTCTTCACCCATAAAAAAGAAAACAACACGGGTTGGCCTTTAGCAGGAATCAAAATGAAAACAAAAACAAACAAAAAAATCCCTTTAGAGGGAGATATTTGAGAGAGGAAGAGGGAAGAAAGGGGGAAGAGAGGTGCCTTTTTCCTATTGCCAGGATTCCTCTGTGGCTCCTCCGGCCATGCCAGCATCCACATCACAGCTCCCGGGGACTTCCTCTGAGCAGCTTCTGCGAGATGCCTTTTCCAGTGATCCATTTCATCTTGGTCTTATGTTGCGGAGATTTTGGGTCAGCAGCCCTCCTGCTGCTTCTGAGGCACTTGCTTCCCTTCCTATTTGGCCAGCCAGTCACCTTTGCAGAAGGTCTATTTTTCAGTGGTCAGGCCCTAGACCGGATCCCAGGCCTTGCAATTTTCACCCTTGAGGGTATCTAAATGTTTATGATCTTTTTCATAGAGGTCTCTATACTTTCCTTCTTTCAAGGCTGACAAACCTTATACAGCTCTAGTCTTTTAACTGCACTCAAATTAGCTATTTCAACTTTAATCAATTTTTTTGGCTGGGACGCCTTCTTAGGGACATAGCTTTATTTTTGTTTTCAGTGGCAACAACACAAAACTAGCTGGCTCCACTCAACAGGAATGATGTGCAGATGTTTGATCCTATTCCTCCACACAGGGGCACAGATCATATGATCTCATGAGATCTCTGCCAGTCCAATAAGACTATGACACTACAGACCTGTAGGAAATATAATTGATCCAGCAGCTCCTCTGGGGTAATTCCCACCTACCTAAGTGTAAGCAGATTCACAGAGCTGTGTCAACAGCTATTAAATACAGTGATCCACGTAGAAACCCCCAGCAATATATATATATATATACATTCTGGTTTTGCACTCAAGGGGAACTGAGTGACCACTTTTGGCCAAGCTGAGAAGGTGATGGGTCCTGGATGGTCCCTTGGCTTAACCTGACTGACACTGTTTGCTTCGTATTACGAGCTGTGACAAGCAGCTTTGTCCTTTCTTTCCTGCTTGTCCTGAAGCCTGGAAGGAGGTGAAGAGCCACAGAGCTACCTCGGTACCCTCCTTAAAATTTCATTTTTGCACTCCCTTCTGACCCACACTCTACTACCTGGGTCTAGTAAGGCTGCAGCCACTGCTTCCACCTCGCTGGTTCCCTTCATGTTACAATTTCCTCTGGTACTCCATTGTATGTCTTGTAACCAGCTGAACTGTATCTAAGAGTGCAAATTCTTAGGGGACAGGCTGATTTCTCTTTTTTCCTCCTCCTTTTTCACTGCATAGTTCTTAGCACAAGGGGGATGAGACCTCCAGACACCATCACAATAAAAACACAGTCAGCAGCCAGCGGTCATTCCAGCAGAGGTCCATCAGCTATTCCCAAATACAACTATTACTTTGGTCACTGAACTGCACTGCCTGCAGGAGCCAAACCTGGATGCCCCAGCTAAAGCCAAAACCTCAACTGATGCCTTGACAAGGGGACTGATTTCCAGTTTGTAGAAATTTTTCAATCCCACGTTCAGCTTTCAACACAACACAAAACATCATTTCAGCGCAAAATTAAATATGGCAAGCTGTGTTTTTACAGACATCTATCCAATAAAAATGATGTGCCTCATAGATTTGGTCCTGTACCTGTGCTTCAGACTGGTTTTCCAAGCAAGCCCATTGTGCAGCCTAATTATATAAACTTAACCAAGGCGGGCATACCTTTAGCTGCTGGCTTTATAATATTCTGCCAATTCTAAACAGTACCTGTTTAATAGGAAAGGGCATTAAAAAGCAATGATGCCTATGGATCAGACAGTGATAGCCCAGTTAAACATTAAAAATAACAAGTGGAAACCACACATGTGGCATCACTAGAGCTTGTGTAGGGGCTTTTCATCTCAGCTAAATGAAAGAGGCTTTGTGGGTATTGCTCCTAACCCGAGCATACCACCTTTCACTGCTCACTGCCAGAGATTTGCGATGTTAAGAGATGGAAAGATTACCATGAGATGCCCTACCCCTCCATTTTGCTTTCAGAATTGATCCTTGGTTTAAATCCTTTGGTCTGTTTTCTCTGCTTGTGCTCCCCTTCTCTCAGCATGATTGCTCCTCTTTCCCACACAAGCCCAAGGAGGCTTCCTCTAGCTGCTTATCCCAGAAATCCCAAATTAAAAAATGACATTACAGCAAACACTCATGGCTACCACAGGATAAAAGTTCAAATGGATGGTTAGAGAGACCTTTGGGAACAATGACTGGTAAGTTTGGAGACGACATGGCCCAGACAGGGCTGAGTATGCAGCACATTGACTCCTCTCCTCCTCCAAATGCACCTTTAAACCACCACAAAATCCCCTGCATTAAGTGTATGATACCTCTTTTGCCAGAACTAAACTTCTTCACACAATGAGAGCATTGCCTGGTCCAAGCAATCCCAAGAGATTAACACAGTTTCAACTCTCTATTCATAAATTTGCCTGTGGAATAATAAGGATTGTGGAGAGCAAGGAGGCTGCTCTGGCTGGGTGTCTGGTCCCCAATGGGGCCACAGTGTCAGCTCTGAGCTTTGCTTTTGACAGTGCAAATGCAAACTAAACCTGGGGGGAAAAGCCCCTATGACTATAGTTGTGTTTCTTAAAATGAAAGATTAAACAGTGCAGGAAAACTAAGGGAGAACGTGCATCCCACTGTTTTATTCCTGTATCCCCATCTAGGGTAATGTGTGAGAAATTAAATTCATTTTGTTAGGACTTTGCGATTGGGCAGATACAAAGGCAGAAAAATTCCTAAAGGAATTGCAGAAGCACACAAAGTCAGTGAAAAATGCTTTCCCAGGGCGTTTTTTCAGGTGGGTTGGAAAAATAGAGTGCCACTAGTAATTCAACCAAAAATAACACCTTTTCAGCAGATACTGTAGGAGTGTGGCTGATTAGGAAAGGGAACTTCCACGACTTGATAGATTATAGTGAACCCACAGCAAACTGAATTGACCAAAATATTTTTTCACAGTCCCCCTTCAGGCTCCTAGCAAGTCAAACCAGTTCTGTGTCCCGCACCACCCAGTTCCCTGTGGCTACTGCCACCTCCCTGAGACCCACCACAGCCACCTCCCGTCCTACCCACCTCTCTGTAGCTATCACCAACACAGGAACCCACATGAACCTCAGAAATCAAAACTGGTGCTATGTTCTGGCAGACAAAGTTATAGCAAAGTCGTAGCAAGTTCAAGTGAGTGGAAACTAAAGTTAGACAAATTCAGACTGGTAATAAGACCCACATTTCAAAGTGAGATTAATTAGCATCTGTAACCAAAGGTTGTGGTGGGTTTTGTTTCCCTGGAAATTTTTAAATGAAGACCAACTGAGTGTTCGGGCTTGCTTCTTTTCTCAAAGGTTGCCCTCAAGTTCAAATGAGAGCTAATTTGGGGAAATCCTACACCTGGGTTCAAAGCAGATGTTCACATCGGCTTCACTGTACAGTAATTGATGAATTCATACATCTGTGGAGATTTGCTTATGTCAAATTATTCTTCCCTATGCCTCATAGATGAAGCTTAACCATTGCTAAAAATCCTCACACTCCACAAAACCTCCTCGGACACAGCAGCACCATCAAGCACCAGGTGGATACGGGGCTGGGTTCTCCCTGAGGGGCCACTCCACCACCCGCACACCTGTGGACATGGGGAAACTCTCCCAAGCTCAGGAAGGCATCTCCTGCTTTTGATCCCTTCCCTCGCTCCCTCGAGTCAGTCTGAAGGCAAATATTAAGAGATTTCCAGATTAGTGTCCCCAAATACACTCCCTTTACGCATATGAAATAGTTCCTTCTCCCTTAATAACATCCTTTGTGAGCCATGTGAAGGTGCCTCCCCTCATTTTATCTCATCCATCTACCTCTCCTTCACTGCCTACGTTGTTTGCTTTTGTACAACCACAGAAAACCTGAGCCACTTGCATGGCTCTTGCTTTCCCTTTTGGTCACCACTATCAGCCCAGTATCACCAGTATCAAAGCTCTTTGAAATCTGACAGCCAAGCTGGCAGGACATTAGGTTCTTTTCTGCTAAAACATCCATCGAGAGGAGAGGAGATTTGGTCATGTGTAAAATGGGGCCAACGACCATTACTAAACCACTTCAAAAAGATGTTTTTGAAGCTCTGCTGGGCTCTAACACTCCCTTGCTGACCAAATTCAGCATGGTCAAATTCTTCGTGGCCAGAAATGAGTGGAAATTTCACTGAAAACTAAGGCAGCTCCAGCTATTTCTACCAGCAGCAGTTTTTTCCTCTTGAATTGTATTTTTTAGTGTAAAATCTGCAGAATGTAAACCATTCAGCTCCTGAAGGGCCTAAGATACTCCTTTACCTTACCTTCCACCAAACACAGTTGCAGTCTGAGAAGGACCAAATTCTCCTGTATTTTATGTAACCATTTAATAAATTCATATTGGCCAATTAATCAAACCCAATTCAATCCAACAAAGACACAAGGCCACAAAGACTTAAGGACAACATCAACATCATAGAATCACACAATGGTTTGGGTTGGAAAGGGCCTTTTAAAGGTCATCTAGTCCAACCCTCCTGCCATGGGCAGTGGCATCTTCAACAGGACCAGGCTGTTCAGAGTTCCATTCAACCTGGCCTTGAGTGTTTCCAGAGATGGGTCATCCACCACCTCTCTGGGCAGCCTGTGCCAGTATTTCGCCATCCTCACAGTGATGATTTCTTCATGTCTGATCTACATCAACTCTTTCAGTTTAAAGCCATTCCCCCCTTGCACTGTCACTCCATACTTCTGTCAGAAGTCCTTCCCCAGCTTCCTTGTGGGTCTGTTAGGGGAGGGGGGTAAATAACTGAACCTGACCACCCTGTATGCACCAGAGAGCTTCACACATGAAGATCCAATTCCTCTCCACATCAGCACACATGTGATCCTGCCTCAGCTGCCATCACTGTCTCCATCCTAGGTAGAAAACTAACAGCAATTCCACAAAGGGAATGGAGAAATCATCAAACGCCTTTGCAGAAGGATGAAACAAAGAGCTCAGTCCCACAGCCTTCCTGTTAGAGGCTTATTGACTTTATTGGGAACACACATCTAGGTAGTGGCTCAGGATCTGGCCCTTTGGAAGTCTGGAATTGAGGACCCGGTTGCCCCACTAACAATTAGCATTCTGTTTACAAAACCCAGCAGAGTCAGTAAGAATAATCATTACAAAACATGCTCAGACTGTGATTCCGGTTTAAGTTAATATAATTTTAATGAGTTCTTCAGAAAAAGCCTGGCACTTATGGAAAATTTCCTTAATTAATATCAGACCCTAAATTAGTAATAAAAAAAAGCCCTGAATATCATTTGGTCTCAAGCTGGAACTAAAGTATGTTTTGGCATCATTACTAACTGTTAGCAGCAAGTTCTGGAAACAGATGCAAATCTTGATATGTGTCCTAAATATAAAACACATTGCAAAAAAAGCTCAGATAAAAATATATCTATACATCCACATATATTTGAGTGTGCTATTTCCTGCCTGTATCAGCAACAAATTTATTCCATTTCAAAACATTCCACTTGTTTCTTTTCAGTATTTTTTAAAATCCCTTATTTCAGGAAAAAAACGCCTTCCCTCTGCCTTCATTCTTCCTGTTTATTTCCTCTCCCAACAGCCGTTTTAAGTAAATGAAAAGGGCTTAAAGACACGCATTGTAACATTCAAACATCTGAAAATCAGCCCGCTTGTTTTACCACCTAAATATGGCCATAGGTGCCTAATTTGAGGCCACCCACGCTAGAAAAATTTGAGGTAGGGATCATGCAACGCATCTTCTGGACAATTACTCCAATGAGAGATTCAACCCAGTGGAGAGGCTGCTACTGAAAGCCCACAGAAGAGTGCCAAGGTGCTGAGATTCCCAGGTGGCACCAAGTGGGCAGGAGACTAAAAATGGAAAACCTGCGGTAAACAAAATAAATAGAGCCACTGAAAAATAATGAAAAAAAAAAAAAGGAAGGCAAGTTACAAGTTTAGGGAAGGCAGGAAAATGAGCGGGTTGTTTCTGAAGACCTGAGCTCCCCCAAGTTCTTTACTTTGCCTTGACTCAGTTTCACCTCGCAGGGGAAGCACTGAACATTAGCGAAGAGAAACAGAGACAGAGACAACCTTGAGTCTTTCGGCTTCCATTTAATTGAAAAAAAAAAAAAGAAGAAGACAGAGTGAAAATTGTTATAGTCACCAAGAAAAACATCCCAGCATAGCGAGCGCACCAGAAACTGAGCTGGCTTCTTGGGTTTGCCAAGAGCCTGAGACAATATTGCTGAAGCGTGAACTGCTCATTCATTGCAGGGGCTGCTCACACCACAGCCATGCTGGCAATAGCCACGGCATTAACTGTTTCTCTGCTTCCCAGAGCACGTAAAGAAGAAAAGAATTGTATTTTGGGGACAGCACTAATGCCTTTTCTTACGAAAGGTCCTGTCCTGAAATGTGCTTATTGCCCACAACATTTAATCAAGTTAGCAGGAATTAAGGGATGAAAACATAGCTACTTCCATCGCCACAGTTTCTACTTAGTTGCTGTAAAGTTTTCTGAGCTCCTTAGGAGAAGATGAACAACTTTTATTTCTAAAAGTTGTTTCAAAGACCAAACTCCCGCTAAAAGGAAAAATCCTTGTTATAAAAATCATGTGAGCACATGACACTAGTGAAATCCAAGGTAATTCACATATAGGATGAGAAACCCAAGATGATAACCAGTACAGGACCCCAAGAGAAAAAAAAAGCCCATCACAGTCAGGCTCTTTCTCATTGACATAAAATACTAAATCCAGAGGTTCAGCTGGAGCTGCTTCCATTACATGTGGTTTTTTATTACATGATTTTTCAGCTAACAAGAATGAAAATTAAATTGTGTAAAAAACCAGTATTGTCCCTGATTAGGGCATGGCTGGCATTACATTTATACTTGCCAGCCATCAGTGAGCTCGGAGAACAGGAAGGTTTCTTAAATTTCAATTTGTGATGAGGGTCCAGGATGGCCCAAAACATTGTGGTGATTTATCTACAGAGCGAGACGAATTAATGGGAAAGTTTGGCCATACACAAACTAGCAAACTGGCTCTAAATCCAGTCAGGATGGTCTGGCCACAGATGTAATGTTAAATCCTGACTCCATAATGGGGTGGCTGACTCTGAGCTGCCCACAGGAACAGGTTCGGGACTCTGCTCATTTCCAAACCACAGCTGGGACCTGTTTGCGACCATGTTGGCCAACCCCACTCAAAACCAGCCTTGCTGACAGTTTAACAGTACTGGTATTTAACAGTCCAGCCCTACCACTGTGTAATTTATTGGTGAAGACACCACTTTCTGGCCATTTTAGTTCAGAGGGATGGGTCTGCAGACTTCTTTTGTTTAGGGGCTGATCCCAGCATCACCCTCATCTATCTCAGCATACCCCTACTCAATGACACAGCAAATACAAAGACAGCAGAGTCCACCCTGCACCCTGTGGGGATTCCAGCTAGTGCGACAGCAGTCTCTGGGCATGGTGGCACATCCCCAACTGACAAATATCTGGAAGAGTGCAAGCCAAGGGCTGGAAAAGGCAGGTTTGGTGAGTTGTCCTGCTATTTAGATTCAGTTTTAATTTTCTCATTTGTCATACGGCATCTGTCAGACACAGACAGGATCTTCCACAGCCAGCACTGAACGTGTTTGTGGTACACCTGCAGGACAGGTCCTCCAGCATCTGAAGATCTTGACCCTGCAAGTCTCTCTCAAAGGTGAAGCAAAAAGAGACTCGTGTTTAGGCAGAAGGGTGAGTAGGTCCAGGAAAAGTGTAGGGGAAGACAAAGTCTCCCCATATTCCCTTTGTCAGGATTCTTAACAAAATTAAAATCAAGCTCAAACCCTGCAATGGCAGAGAAGGTCGAGGTCAGGGTGAGGTAGGGTTAAACCAGGACTAGAGTGTAATTAGGCTGTGATATGGATATGTTTATGGGACAGTTAAATTGTCTCTTAAATCACCTCAGCAAAGGCAGACTATCAGATCATACGTGCCTGTACTTGAACTACTCACCTAGGCTCACTTCAGAGACAAACAGGCTCTTCCCAGGCATTGCCAGGCACCAGTAGAGATCACCTGCAGACCAGTCAAGTCCTGAAAATGCCAGTTTGTCCCCACTGACTCAAAAGGGAGTTGAGGGTGAGTGTCTCAGGAATGGATGTCTGCCCTGAGGACATCTATACCCACCCGTCCTTCACCTGCCTGGGACCAGCCCTCTTGTGACTGCAAGAACAATCCGACCTGTACTCCCTGCTCTGAATCTTCCATGTGGGGAGGACTTGCTAGATCAGCCCCAAAGTGTTATGTAAAATGGCCGTGATGCGTATATTTATATGAATCATATACATTAATTACATAATAGTCACCCATGCTCCCCATCCCACATGCACTTTGGTTATGCATAGGACACAAAGACTGAGTGCATTCACTATGAATCACGCAATAAGACTACATCCCTCAGGCAAACTCTCTCTAAAATGACCCTTTTCTTATATTCCCATGGCTTCCACTACAATGTTATTTAATTAAGAATATTAATCTGCTGGGCCACCAACTTTCACTGTCTTCTGGGGAAGTCTGAGCAGACAGACATTTTAATAAAATATAGGGAATCCTGCTCTTTTTATGATTGAGTTGGAACATTAAGGTAAGGCAATTTCATGGCCTCATGAACTTGTTTTTTTAATTGTTTTTGATATGAATGTGAAACTTCTGGACCAGAGAGATCATGGGTTCAAAAGCTGCATGAATGATGCCAGATAATCCTTTTTTTTTGCTTTGCTTTTCAGCTCATGCTGTTGAATACTGCCCAAATACCTGGGACGTAACATTGATTAGTTGTAGAGCAGTGCAAACAGAGCACTGATCCACATTTGGAGAACAGAAGATGAACACTTGCAGTTTGGCAGCCACGGGCACACACGTGCACGTGCCCGCAGCACTCATGCAAACCTGCCAGTTGTGCAAGGAAATCATTTGAGACGCTGACACGACCAGTTCGGCTGCATTGCAGCAGCCGCCCGAGGAACTCCTCGGGGTTGCAGCCTGCTGCCCTTTCCTCCTCTCCCGTGGGATGAGGAACTGCATGCACTGCTATGGCAGTGCCCCACCACCTCCTGTCCTGCAGCCCCAAATCTCTTCTGATGCTCAGCCTAACGTGGGGTTGCAACATAGGCAACCTCATCACCAAGAATCATGGAATCATTACGTTTGGAAAACACCATCGGGTCCAACCCAGCAGCACCATGTTTAACATTAAACTGTGTCCCTAAGGGCCACATCCATGTGCCTTTTGAACACTTCCAGGGATGGTGACTCCACCATTGCCTTTGGCAGCCTGTTCCAATGCCTGACCACCATTTCAGTGAAGAATTTTTTCCTAATATCCAATCCAAATGTCCTCTGGTGCAACTTGAGGCCATTTCCTGTCATTCTGTCACTTGCTACTTGGGAGCAGAGCCCGACCCCCGTCTGGCTGCACCCTCCTATCAGAGAGTTGTGCAGAGCCAGAAGGTCCCCCCTGAGCCTCCCTTACTCCAGGCTGAGCCTCTCCAGCTCCCTCAGCTGCTCCTCACCAGACTTGTGCTCCAGACCCTTGCCCAGCTCAGTTTCCTTCTCTGGACACGCTCCAGCCCCTCAATGTCCTTCCTGAACTGAGGGGCCCAAAACTGAACACAGCACTTGAGGTGTGGCCTCAGCAGTGCCCAGCATAGGGGACAGTCACTGTCCTGGTCCTGCTGCCACACTCCTGCTGATACAGGCCAGGTGCCATTGGCCTTCTTGGCCACCTGGGAACACTGCTGGCTCATGTACCCGTCCCAAGATGGGGAAGAACACCACCATTTTGGCCATAGGATGAGTGTGGTTTCGGTCAAAGGAAAATGATTAAAAGTAGCTCCTGAGGGCTGCCACTGACAATAAAACCAGGAGCCACTCCTGCTTTATTGGATGGAATATTTTCAACATCTGGGTGAGAACAACTTTAGCAGTCGTCCAGGTAAAGCCATGGAGGGTCGTGGAAAGGCTGGGTGATGTGAAATTAGGGCAGATAGGAAGTTCTGTGCCTGTAGGTGTGACAGCCAAGGCCTAAGGGGGAGGTTTTACTCATTTTTCCTCCTGCATGATGTTAAGCAACAGGCAGTAAATATGGCATTCATTAAAATGACCTTGTATACTTTTAACAGCCTCGATAATCAGATTTCTGCCACTGTATCGGAAAGCGACTTTTTTATTCAAGGCCTTATAAAACTCTAATTTCTCCCTTATGCTTTAGAGATGCCTGAAGTTTTCTAAGGATTTTAGTGTTTCTTAGCAGTCACTTTCTACCCTCTTCAAAGTTCTGTTCTCTCCCTAAATATGCATTAAGTAACTGAGTGGAGATTTGCATTTCTTTGAGTGTGAGAGATAAGCTGTTTGCTGTATGGGGCAACTTAAAACTTGTGTTTCTCTCTCTCTTTAGACATAGGAGGGGTTGGATGCTGCCCTCCCTCCCTGTGGCACTGCCAGTGAAACCCTTGAGAGGCACTGTCAGGTTTGCAGCTGGGGCTTGCATCCTGAACATCCGAGCATGTCCTTCAGCCAGGAATGCCGCTCTCTAGTTCTGAGTAGAGCATTTCTATTCTGAATTTCTGTTTCTGTCAGCAAACACTGCACACAACCTCTGGCACTTGTGGAAGATCAAAGCCCCCTTTTTCACTCTTGAACCTAACTGGAAGCAAGATCCCCACACTGGGAAAAGGTCAGGGCATTGCGGAGGCAACACTCAAGCCCTGGAAAGATGAAGGACAAGAAGCGCGAAGGCAACTGGCCACAGAGCACGGCAGGAAAGTTCAGTCCACGGCCACACAACGTACACAGCCAGGTCTTTTAGTCGCTCTGCCTGTGCCCACATGCCAGGCACTCACGTCTGAATACACACAGACAAGCAAGGGCTGCAGGGCAAGCATGCGGCGTGCAGCTGCCAGGTCCCAGCCGAGCCTCTCCTGCAGGTATTGCCGCGGGCACGATTGCAAAAATAACCCATTCGACAACACAGACCATCAGGAGGCTCTGACTCAAAGGGAACTTGTTTCGGGCCAAACAAAGCATTTCCTCAGCATCAAGCCGATCGAGTTTTTTGACCCAAGTCAGGGTGTTGCATGGAGAGCCCGCAGGAACCTGCTCCAAAACCCTCCAGCCCTTGGCCCACATGGAGATCTTTGGCATCTCTGTGAAGGCAGAGTGCACGAGGGCTGCAGAGGGGTTTTCAGCTGTTTGTTTGAGAAACAAAGCTTCCCTCCTCCAAGATGAAAGAAATCAAGGAGTCTACGCTAATCAAATCCTCCACGCCTGCTGGCTGCAATTCGGCTTGTCAGGGATGCAGCTCAGCAGAGTGATCAACATTTCCAGTGCTATGAGCTTGGTGGAAGGGGAAAACACGACAGCGAGAAATTCACCTGGCTGGGAGTCAAACAGGTGTATGGCAGCAGCATCCAAGATTATAATAATATCTTGCAAACATGCAAAAAGTAGATGTAATAAGACTGATTCTTTGGTTTTCATTAATGAATCATAAAGGCTCTCTTTACATTACACATGCTTTTTTGGCATACGCTGCTAATATTTCCACACTTGCAAGGTCGGAGTTTTAATACTGAGCCTCCCTCCCCTAAGGTTCCTCATTTTTGGCAAGAGGTACAAGGTGACTGTGTGCCATGACAGGCTCTCTCTTACTTTGGGGCAATCAGATTACTTTACACAGATGGTTTTATCACTGAGACCATTAGAGGTGAATTGTGCAATATATAAATGTGCATTTGTTTGGTTAAAAAAAAGTCTCAGTTCCTCACTGCTGTCTTGTCTATGTTCCTAAATGTATTTCCTCTCCTGCATCATTCCAAAGCACAATTTGTCCAATCTTTACCTTAAAGTGACTCAGCTTGTTTCTGATAGGCATCTTAAGTACATATTAACTAAGGAAACAGACTTTCTTGAGCTACTGGATTGAAATGCAGGAGAATGAACCTCAGCCGTAACTACTGAAGAAATAAAGGCATCTATCTGTCAGGATGCCTAAGAACACATACACCACAAAGGTAAAGCACCAAAAAATACAGAGTGTAACATTTACTTTAAAACACAGAATCACAGAATGGTTTGGGTTGGTAGGGACCTTAAGATCATCTTGTTCCAACCCCCCTGCCATGTGCAGGGACACCTTCCATTAGACCAGGTTGCTCCAAGCCCCATCCAACCTGGCCTTGAACACTTCCAGGGATGGGGCAGCCACAGCTTTTCTGGGCAACCTGTGCCAGGGCCTAATTACATGCAAGTAAACATCCTTTTGAAGGGAAAATGAAAAAAAAAAAAAAAGAGAGAGAATTTGTTCAAAGAATCAGGTTCACAATTTAAAAAATAATCTGATCTGAAATGGACCTAAAGTCATTAGAGAGATACATGCTCAGAGCAACATAGCAGCTCTTCCACGTTGGAAAAAAAAGGGATTTTGAATCCTGCCTGCTGTGCAGGAACCCTGGTACCGCTGCTGAGGTTTGCTCTCCTTGCCAAGGTTTGTCTGAGGCCACGGAGGCAGCTGCTGCCAGTCCTGCTCCTCTCTGCATAATTGTTTTAGGCAAAACAGAGTCTTTACCTGAGAGGCGTCTGGGCACATCGGTAATGGCTGGAAGTCCTGTGCCTCGAGTGGAGGACAGGGGAGTTGTGGAGTGAATGGACGGTGAAGTCATCTGGCTCAAGTAGGATGGGTAAGACTGGTCATAGGACCATGGCGGGGATGACTGCGCCTGCCTGGGGTCTAGGGGGGGGAAAAAAAAAAAAGAAAAAGAGAAAATTTTTTTTAAAGGAAGAAAAATTTTAGGGTATCAACAGCCTAATTAAAAGAAGTGGGATTACTGAACATACACACATCAGTGCTACGAGGAATGAGAATGCAGTGAAACACAACTTGCTCCTCAACGACTCAACCCTTTCAAGTCTTGGTCTGTGCTTCTCCCTCCCCAGAACAGTTTCTGTGGGAAATGAACAGACCAGAGAGCAGGGTTTTAAAAGATCTACAAGCTGTGCTGTAAATTCCTGGTGTCTCTCTTCAAACATGTTATACCAAGAGTTACCAGTCCTCAAGGAATCAGAAAGAGAAGCAGACAGCAAGGATGAGCCCCAGGTCTGATCTTAGGAACTGGACTTCATGGAATCATAGAATCATTAAGGTTGGAAAAGACCTCTAAGACCACTGAGTCCAACCATTAACTCAATGGTCCACCACCAAACCATGTCCCTAAGCTCCACAGCTACAAGTTTTTTGAACAATTCCAGGGATGGTGACTCCACCACTTCCCTGGGCAGCCTATTCCAAAGCCTGAATAACTTCTGAGTGAAGAAAATTTTCATAAGATCCAATCTAAATCTCCCCTGGCACAACCTAAGGCTGTTTCCTTCAGAGGTGGGTAGACTCTACAGTCAGCACTTGGCACGCCTGTCAAGCTGTTATCCAGTTCAAACATCACACAATACTGTTTTCAGTGCTGAAAATACTAGCCAAGGAGAAAAATTTCATTAATCTTATCAGCATCCGTCAAAAAAATGTCACATTTGGATGCTGGCCCAATTACCTACAGTCCCCTCAATTACAAAATATGAAACCAAATGGTTTGGGATAATTATCAGAAGCTAATGATAACTTTTGATGTATTTGCAACGTCAAAATGATTTTAAGGAAGAAACGATTTTAAGGATAAACACAGTTTAATTTTTGCTGAAGCACTGGTGGAAGGAGACCTAGTTTTACTCACTTATGTTTGGATTTATAAACTATTTACTCTCAGTTAATATCTAGTGATAAAGATAACACTGAATACCTCATAAATTATGATTTTTATTTCTTTACATCAATAAAAACAAAGCACTTTCAACCCCAAAGTTTGTTTTAGGCACTGCACAATAAACAGAAAACTATCTCTGAACCAGCTCATAGAAACTGTAGCACATCCCTTCAAATCCTGCCCAGTATTTTCAGGGAAGCACACCAAGTCCATTCAATTTGGAGAACCTGCTCTATCAGAACACTGTGCTAAAGCCCTGCTTTGCAGACAGCAATGTGACAGCCACATGGCATAAGCAAAGGCTCTTTTTCAGGAAATTCAACTTTTTTTTTTCTTTTTTAAACTCCTTTCCCTGCTATTCCACACAGCAAAACCTTGTAGTTTCAGCTACTTCTTGTTTATTATTTCTCTTCAGACATGATTTGTTTGAAGACATGTCTGGAAAGCAGATACTTCCTTGAAGCAAAATAACTATATAGATATATATAAAAAAAACCAACCTTCCAATTTAATTTTAAGAGGATTTTCCTGGAGTTTGCCATGTATATTAGGGCTGAGTAATATAAATGGTTAACATAAACTTCTCAGAAATCTGAAGGACACTTGATCATTAAGTGTAATGAACTTCTTTGTTTTAACAATTTCAAGGCCAGGGTTGTATAGATTGGCACAGGTTCAAATCTGACTGACTGCTCATTGTTACATCTGATATTGACATATTTCTCTCCCTCATTCCACTACGATAATTCACCATGCAGTCAATGGTAAATGATCTTCAACTGGGAACAGAAAGCCTAGGCTTGCTGGGAAAACAATCTTAAAATTAATGGTGTGTTAGGAGCACAGTCTCAAATCCAAAATCCTTCAAACTCCAAGAGCTTTTCAATCTCTGCTTCTGAATCGAAAACAGGGTCCCTTAAAGTTTGGGTTTAGGTCAGCTCCAATGCTAGGAGGAAATCACATAGCAAGTAAAGGCTGGGAAAAAAATCATAGCAGAGGATGTTTTTACATCATTTTGGTCTAAGATGGTGGAAAACTCAGAAAAAAAGCTGCCTTTCTGGAGGCTCATGCGACTCCTGGTAGTGCAGTCCTCATGGCACAAGAAGTTCTGGAGCATCTCTGGCACTCTCATCACTTTGAACACCCATGCTAGACTTGGTTTTACACTTAACACCCTTAATCCAACAACTGTGAATGTCTGTGTGGACACAAGAATGACAAATAGCAAAAAGTGGTCTTTCAAATGCTCACATGGTATTTCAAAACAGTATCTCATACCGCACTGTCAGAAGCAGGATATGAGGCTGGATGGACCATCACTTGACCCCAAAATATATCATATATTCTTGCAACATCTACCTTAAATTCATCAGTCTTCCCAGGGAATAGGAAATAATGAAGAGGGAAATTTTTAACCAAATTGAACATTAGATGATTCATCAGAGCTCAGTGACTGAGGAGAAGGCCACAGTACCTCAGGCCAGAGAGTTACTCCGATTCCTCCACACCAAGGCATGGCTGAGGTCATGGTCGAGGCAGAGTGGGAAATGTTGCCTGGGGGCTGACTGGCTTGAGATATCTTTGACCCGTTAGGAAACCGGAAAGTAAAGATACAAGTTTTACCAGATCCCAGAGCAAATGCCCTAAAGCCAACCCTTGCTGCCTGATGGCGGTCAAGGTTTGCATGGATGTGAGAGAAGAGGGTGGTGAAACACTGTCGCCTTGCCAAGCCAAAGGTGACCTGTGAGCCCACAGGGCAAACGTCACTGCTCAGCAGCATTGCCCAATCTGCAGTGAAAAATGCCATGAGGCAGAGCCCAAAGCTGCCCCTGATAGTCCCTGAAGGTGGGCATGCAGCTCATGTGGCACCCTCTGGTCCCACCAGGAGATGGTCTTTGCAACGGTGCTGAAACAGTGACTTTGGCCACTGAGGCCCACCTGAGCATCTCTTCTGGTTGCACACACCACCAAACACCCTGGGGGAAGGAGGGTGCTGGGGGCACCACAGGGATGTGCCAGCTGCCATAACAGCACTTCCAGAGCAGATCCACACAGATGCTTCTGAGGCAAACACAACGAGGCCCTTAGGAGGGTCACCTCCTCCTCGCTCTGGCCCAGAAGGGGTGGGATGACTATTTAACTCATACTATTGGGGAAGAAGCTATGAGGTGATTTGTGAGAGGTTTTCCTTGGCCTCCTACGCCACAGACCACCTTCCCTACTGGCTCTGGCTGGTGGGCTCCCACGTGTCCACAGGATGGACAAAGCACCACAGGATACCCAAAGCACCACATGCTCTGCAGGCAAGGCACATCTTCCCCATCACAAAAAGCCCAGAACAGATGAGAAACCTTAAAGCTCTGAGGCAGAGTGCATGTGGATTCCTCCCTAAAGGAATCCCTCCAAAAAAAGGAAAAATACTTAATATAAAAATAAAATTAACTGCTCGGCAGAAAGCCCCCCACATTTCCATATGGCAGCCATGGGGAAGGGCTAACAGAGCATTCAACAACAGTGAAGAAGCCAGAGGGCCACTCTGAGCTGGCATTTACACTCGAAAACTTTGGAGTGATTACTAAGAGCAGTCCTCCTTTTGTAAACATTTCTGTTATGCCTGCGTGGGTGTGAGGGGAAGTGCGGCTCTCAGCGTATTCCTTCACAGCAGGGCATATCGTGGGTATGCTGCGACAGCCTGGGCACAGTTCAGCTGAAACAAATCAGCGGGGCGAGGCCTAAACTAACGTGCAAACAGCTCCATCCTGTTTGCACTTCCAGGTGAACCTCGATAAAGCAGGAAATACTGAGTATTGCATTTTATTTTGTGTCTAGGCTTTGCTGTCACATTTATAGTCACAGGAGGTATGCAGGCTTCTTGACCTTTGTTGTCTCTGGCTGACTATGCCAAATGGACTGCGGATATTGATGCTTAATCGACAATAAGAGTCTTTAAAAATTAGTCCAAGATTAGATGCACCACATAAAACTAAAATTAAAAAGGAAAGAATGAAAAAGCCTGTCTAGTGACCCATTCTCCCACCAGTGACATTGGCTCTCCAGTATCACAACTTCTCTTCTTCCAGCAGAAATCATCATAGCATCATACAACAGTTTGGGCGGAAGGGACCTTAAAGATCACCTAGTTCCAATCCCCCTGACATGGGGAGGGACACCTTCCATGCTCTGAAGTGTCAGTGGAGAGAAGAAGAAATCTGCAAATATCCCCGAAGAACAAGTTTTTCCACTACTCTGGCATTGGACTGTGAAGCACACTGCTTTTCTATAGGAAAAAAAAAACAATTCCCCCTTTTCCAAGCTGAGTTACACGACCAGAGCATGATCACAGGCTGGCAGCTCCTCAGTGTACTGTCTATAATACCCAGACATCACATGCATCACACTCCCATTTAAGCCTAGCCATCAGCTCTAGCTCTGGCTGCTGCTGGTTGGATTAGTGCTACTGCCAATAGTAAAAAACAAGCTGTCTGGAGCTATCTTTGGTAAACACTTAGAGCAAATATCCTCACTTCTGATCTTAACAAAGCCAAGATGACTTTCTGCATGAGTAACCCAACTATTGTTGTAACACCAACCCCCTCAGCAAAACAACAACAGCAAAATGCAACCTTCTTCTCTAACTCTTTGTTAGGCATCTCTAAAAGCCCACGGCTTCATCTGAATTGCCCAGTTCAATCAACAAAGTCAAATCCCGTGGAGTTACACCCCAATGTACAGAAAAGTAATTGAGACCAGATTTTGGCCTGAAGAACCTCTAAACCCATTTCTCCTCCCACCCCTCCAAGAGTCACATTTTTGAAATAAAAAAAAAAAAAGATAAACTCAACAAATCATGCCAGTAGGGCAGCTAAGTTTTAAAAGCGGGGTAGGGGGAAATAAAGTTAAAAGAAAAATAGGAGGGACACAAGCTTTATGAAGGTCCACAATGGCAACTTGCCAGTCAACCACAGAATGCAATCAATTTGCATAAAATACAGCAGGCTGCAGATTCAGTTTACACTGTCCATGAAATCAGTCCCTGTCTGCCAGTGAAGATGTATCCCCTCCCTACTTTCCTGTTAAGCCAGCTCTGAAGACTTTAAATCTGCTTTAAAAATGATGAGAAATGGAAGCATAACAACCCTGAAGTGTGTGGAGAGGGAGAAGAGGAAAAGGGAAAAAAAAAGGTTTCACAGGACCTGCCTTTGAAGGCTGTTATTTCACTGAAGAAAGTCACAGGTTGCCTATAGATCAGCCAGTGCCACAGTGGTGATGGAGCATGAAACCTCACTTAACTCCCACTTCACTGTCCCTGCAGCCCAGCTGATGGGGTCCTCACACCAACCACATTCCTGCCATTACACCCATGGTTTTTCATGGCCTACGGAAGCTAATCCTCACCAGTTGCATCTTAGAAAAACAAGTTTTCCTCGTCTCATTCTGGCACACTGATGCAACAGCTCAGTGTCTGAAGGGTAATGTAATCGGATACACGAGCAAGTTGCATGAGCCCGTTAGGGAAAGGGGGAAAAAATAAAAAAGCAAATATACCAGTGACCAAATGTGAATGGACAGGATTCCTGATTTATGGGCAGCAAGCAGGGTTCAAATTGGATCTGCACTGCCTCAGCAAAGGCAGCTGCTTATTGGACCATTTGTTTTTTAATCACCCTTCGATGTAGCTTTTGCTGAATCCTAGTTAAAATGCCATGTTGAATAAGGGCAACTTGTGCCTTGTCCTGCCACAGCCTGGTCCTGTGGTAGGTTAAGGACTGTGCTGTGATTTGTTCAGTCTGTACTCTGATACTCCAGGAAAATAAACACAACCTAGACAGAGAAAAGAAATATAAGAGTGAACCCCAAAGTGCTGAGTTCTTTCAGACTCAGGTGTGGGTCAGCCAGGCTTTAAATAATATGTCTGTTTAATCATGCAATAGCTATGCAAGGCCTCAAGTGGAACGAAGCAAAACGTTTATGTGCTTACTAGCAATAATATGGATTTTGTGTAGGAAACCAGTACTTACTGTTCAAGTTATTAGGAATTTATTATTTCCCCTAAATAACAACTAGGTAAAGAGATAATGAAATCATGGTATTTCTAAAGGAATGCTTGGTTAATTCCAATAAAGGTAATAAAAAAATCCTGTTTTTCAGAGAAGGGTCTATTCCCCTTTTAATGCATACTCAAGGCAGTGCTTATGTTAAGAAGCCAGTGGCATTCCCAGTATTCCACCACAGCAAGGAAACTGGTGTCAAAGGACAGCCCAAACACCTCACTCCCTACCACCACACCAAACATGGGGATGTTCAGCAATTTCCCACTCAGCCTGATCAAAGGGTGCCTCGTCCATGGCATCACCTTTGTCTCTCACTGACATGGTTTGCGTAGCAAAGAGTATCCATTCATCCCACAAGAAGGATCCCAGAACAGGGACTGCCTGCAAAAAAGCATCCCAGCACTTTGGTGGAACACCAGAGCATGCTGAGCTTTACAGATTACAATCAAGGTCCTGAAGAGCACCAAAAAGCCTGGTGGGAAACCAGTGCAATTCTCAGAGCTTGCACCCGTGTAACATGCTCACATCAACCACCTAATTAAATGGGATGGCCACCAGAGAGCAAATGGAGAGCTGGCTGTTTGACTTCTCTGAACTGAGGAGGAGGCAAGGGTGGGAAATAACATGACAAATACGGTATCAGACCACTTACTCACTACAGAGTCCTCACCATTTTGGGGGAAATGGGAGCAATTTGGGATTCTAATGTATCCCATAACCTTGAGTTTATCCAACAATAAAAGCACATAATCCACGAGAGATGGGAAATCCAGCCTCACTTCCCTCTGCCCTACCAGCACCGCATCTTCCCTCTCTTGATGAAGACTCAGCTGGTGCTTTGAATTGCTGACTTACATTTGCAGAGAAGGCAGGGAATGCCACACAGCTTTGTTTCCAGTCAGGCTTATTGAAAGCTTGTCTGAAGTTTTCACCTCCCAGATCTGTAAATGCTGCTGCTGCCTCATAACGAGGCAGAGAAGTAGTCTATTAATCAAAGCCAGCACAACATTTTCTACAGGAGGCATTTATATGAAGGAGAGCAGCATATGAGGTTACACTTAGTTAGGAAGAAAATTACAAGGGGATCTCAGTTCTTGTGCTTCAGGGCATAAGCTGATCACCAGATGGGGTCAGGAAGAATTTCACCCTCTTTCGTTCTTAGATATAGTGTTGCACAATAGGTAAACTATGGAGGCACAAGGAAGAAGGAAAAAAACAACTGCGTATAGCCTGGATTTCCCCCCTGCTTTCTTGGGAACTATGTCTACAAATGCTGCCAGACAGAAGAATTGGTTAGAAAAAAATACTGTGTTTTAGTTTGGCAGCTCTTACGCAGAAAATGATACGCACAAGAGCACTGACTTCACATGTCCAATGAACAAAACACGAAGCCTGGCCAAAAAAACCTGCTCAGGAAAGCTGGGGGGCAGCAGGTACCATGTAATGGGTACAATCAACATATTTAATATATTATAAATATTTTACACTAGTTAGACTTCTAGATCTGGGAGAACTTTGCCACAGCTCATGGGAACAATTTTTCTGTTGCAATTCCTTGAGTGCTTTGGGTTCAAATTAACTCACTTACTTCTCTTTCTTACTGCAAATTAATAAACCAGTTAAACTTAAAAAAAAAGAAGGAAAAGAAAGAAGAAGAAAGCCACAACACTTTGTTAAAACCGCTAAGTTTCAGCTGGTATCATGTCAAAACCACTTGAAACATGAAACTAGAAATCTTCCTAGGTTGACTCAAAGACTATGTCTATACTAGGAGTGCTTTACCAGGAAAGGAATGCTGGTATATAATGCTGGCAAAGGACTCTGCTGTGGATGCAACTGTAGCAGCAGAACTGAGTATTAAATCGGCCTAGGGAATTGAGCCAAGAGCTTTGTTGACAGACTTGCATCTAGGTGAAGTTCTCCAACAGTTCTAACAATTGGTCAGGGGTAACACCTCTTCACATCCTGGATAGACACAAATACATCAGCACAAATTTAGACTCTAGAAATGCCCAAAGTTAGGTAGATATTGTTTTGAAATTATTTTGAAAAATTTAACCAGCTCTGACTTTTGAGAAAACAACAGCATTGGTTTATTTTGTAGGCTTCACAGTTTTGCTGCAAACTTCTGGCATAGCTGCAGTTAAACATCTTATTTCAGCCTTCTAATCTGTGACACATGGTGGGTGCTTTATGATTTCTCTCAGCGCAATGAAATCCGTCTCTCAGCATGCAATCATAAATGTTGCATACAACCCTCATGAGCAACCTTTGGAGATTTCTCCATAACCCAGTTCGTTTATTGTAACCGTGGTCAGCACTGGTGGTGGAAGGAAACCACCATGTGAGAAGATTGTATTATTATTCTGATAAAAAGACCATTAAGTGCTGGCTGCTTCCCTTAACACGAGTGCAAAATAACAAGGCTGAATAAAAATGTTCATTCTATTATACTCTAACATGTACTATTGCAACACGGAGAAGGCAGAGCAACGTAGCAGTTAGAATTTCACCAGATCCCTACTCAAATGACCTGGATTGACTATTTTAGATTTATGGCAAAAAGATATTAAAAAAAAAAAAGAAAAAAAAAGACATTTTCAGCTTCAAGCACTATAGAAAAATCTACTTCCCACCTAGCTTTGCTTGGAGAACATCCCCCACTCTGTAACAGCCTCTTTGACTGCAGCTGAGACACAAATATCCATAAGCAATTACTACCAATGCCTGTGCAAGTCAAACCTATGGTTCTGTCTCTTACCTGTAATCTGACTCTGTCCTTGTGGATTAAAAGGACTTGGTGCAGAGTTCAGAGAGGGCCGTGGGCTCTGGGTCGGGACCCCTACTCTCATACTGGGATGAGGAATGCGCCCTAAATCACTGAGGCGTTCAGAGAACAAACTAGGTTTAGAGTCATCAAGCTTCTGTCTGTGCCCTGGAAACAGCAAATCATAAAATAAAAGCGTTAATAACAAGATTTAGTAATTTAACACACTCCCAAAAAAACCCCAAAATGGTCTCTAAGGACCTGTTATTAGATTTAATGGATTTACAGGTATCTCAGCTACCCCCAATAACACAGAAACATTGTGGGGGGGGTTGTATTTTGGACGTGGTTGTGCTGGTGAAAGCCTTATTGAGCACAACTGTGCCCATACACGGGTAACACGTTACAATTTGGATCAAAATAAGCACTTATCAGGACACCCACACAAGGTCTTTTTTTGTCTTTTTTTTTTCTTTTGCTGCTTTAACTACCCAGGGTAGTTAAAGAGGCAAACTTTCCCTTCCAAAAGCAAGCCTCACATGTACATAAAACTTATCAACTGGGACAGTTACTCCATGCCTGGTTTATACTTTGTGGATTTTTGCTAAGAAAACGCAAGCTTTTCTTCTCCCCTTATTTTTTTTTCTTTAATTCTGTCATAGTTAGTCATTAGCTTTCATTCCTCTGGGAGATTTTTCAAAAAGCAAATAGTCCCTATCAGTTGAGAAGAGCAATATCCAAGGAAAACCTCCAAGGCTGCTGGCCAGGACTGGGCCCTACACACCCTTGCGTGGTCAGCCTTCCTCAATGCTCCTACTGCACTCACCCAAAACAGGCCAACTGCCCCTGGACATATTTGGAACACTCATTTAGGGGTGTTTTGCTGTCAAAATATTAAGGGAGAAAATGGCAAAAGCACCAGAATGCCCCCAATGGTCCTGCTCATGTTGTCATTGAGATGTTTCAAGAGCAAAGGCTTTGCTTCTCTAATGGTTGTATTTTTACTCCTAGGTTTAATTGCTTTCCAAAGGATGCTCCTTGTCCAATGGCACCTTCGAACGTGAGGTGCAGAAGGTGTTATTTCTATCATTCAGCACACGGAGAAACAGGCATGCATAGAGATTAAGGACAGGACTAATTTTACTTAACTTCAGCCATTCATAAATCAGGCATCTAGTCTAAACTCTTCTAATGTAGACTTCCTCTTTGGTTAATGGAAAGAAATAGCTACTTCCAGAGGGCAATTCATCTCATTTGTCTCTGACACTCTCCTTAAAACAGCATGATTCACCTCCTGAATTTGCTTTCTCTTCCTTCTCTGATCAGAGAGGGAGCGCACATGACTGGCTTAATTAGACACCCTCGCCATTAGTCAACGTTAAATGGAGTGAAGCTTACCCTAAGTTACAGACCAAGGTCACACAAAAAGCCTCTGGCAGAGCTGAAAGAGGGACCCAGACCCCTTGACTGCAACCCAGAACCACGTCTGCCTCCACCCCTGTAAGCAATGCTGGGCCACTGGCACAAGCAATAACTGGGTGGGATATTTTAATGCTTTTAACAATAGGAAGGGTCCCTGGTAAGGTTTGGGCTTGAACTCTTCCAAATAATCACCAGTGGCTTGAGATAATCCATGTTGTCCCTCAGCAGTGTGAACACAGCCATCTGTCTGGAGGCTACAACGGTTCGTCTCTGCAGACATGGGAAGATTGTGTCATCAGTCTTTGGGCCATAGAACCAATTCCAATACTATTTAATTCATTTTAGAAGCAGAAATGAGGCCACTGAATCTTGAGATTGAACTATCAGGCTACCACTGCTAAAAAAAATGCTTTTTAGTAGTAATTCTCACCACAGTACTGAGTACAAAGGTTCGCGCCATCTAATTGGTACCACAGTGCCAACATGATACACAGGCAATGCAATACCCAAACTAAATAAATCCAAAATGGATTCAGAGAAATCATAGCTCTAGACAGAGAAGGATTCAGGCTGGGAGATGAGGGGTAACTTGATGGAATTTAACTTTGGAGAAACTTCTCTGGCAATTAAAAAAAATTAATTAGTTGACCCGTAATTTGGTACTTTGAAGTCTGTGTTTTCTCCCCCATAATGACTCAGTCTAAAAGCATGGGGTAGGCGGGAGCCTTCTCCTTAAGGAGAAGGTGCTGCTCCATGTTAGAGCTGGCATGCGTGGCAGCTCTCTTCAGAAGGAAGGTATCAATCACTTCAAATGGGGATTGATTTTTGGTGGGCTTGTAAAAACTCCATAATAGCAGCTTAATTAACAGGGTCACATCCAAGCTATACTCTTTAGCATTATATTCTCAATCCATTTAAACTAAAACTTGTACAAGTTGGGTGCTGCTAAATTTGAAGAAATTACTTTCACATACACATGCAGTCAGTATTCTCTTGGGATTTCTCCACCTTTTTTCCTCCACAATTTTTATGCATTTGCTTTTCTCTTTGCCAGTCATATTTTCCACTTTGTTTTTTAAAGGCATCTCCTTCCCCTCCCTTTTTCTGTTCTGCTCATTCCTAATCATGCTTTTGCAAATTGAGCAACCTGGTCTCGTGGAAGGTGTCCCTGCCCATGGCAGGGGGTTGGAACGAGATGATCTTTAAGGCCCCTTTCAACCCAAACCATTCTGGGATTCCGTGAAATTCAAGAGGGCTCAAAATAAGGTACATGTGATCAGCCCATCTCTGGTCTCACACACCAGGGTTGATTTTAGCTGCAAATGAATCCACCCCCAAAGTGCATTTTATTTAGAATTTTTGTAGAAAAAACCCTGTGCTATGTTCATGTAGTACCCTTTTAACTAAAGAATCACTAACAAACTAGTGTACAATCTATTGCAACTGTCTTCAGGAAACTCAACGAACACTTATTGCATAGGTCACCACCACTACTGCACTAACCTGTGCCAGATAACCCCCAGCCTTGTTTTCATCACATCCTGTTTGGTCATACATAGCTTTCTCAGAAAAGAGTTTATACTTAATAATGCGTATTATAGCAAAGCTCTGGACAGCAGAGCACTTTAGGATAGGCAGGGGGAAAAAAAAAAGAGAGGGAAAAAAAGGAGAAGGGGGACACAGAAAGAAGAAAAAAGATTTCCTCATCTGGTTGTTTTGAAATGATCTATAGATGTGTGGGTTTGGGTGTTGCCATTCCCCCCCCCCCNTTTCCCTGCCCCCCCCCCCCCCCAAAAAAAAAAAAAAGAAAAAAAAAAGTAGGGAAAAGAGAGCTCTATGCACATCTGGAAGACCCCAGGCATCAATGGAACTGCAAGTCCCCAGAAACCAGCAAGGGGCCAAAGACAGACTTGCCTTCCCCTTCTGGACATTTAAAATTTAGGATTGTAACATGGAGTCATGTTGTGACAAAGGGATCCAAAGAAGGAGCCGCAGTCCCCCAGTGAAATGTCCTAGGGAGACAAGATGACATTGCAGCTTTGCACACTATGGGTTACTCTGCTTTGATAAAGGCTGAGACGTGCTCACACTGAAAGTAAGCAGGAAACTCAACAAAACCTTTGTATTCAGGAGGTGCTCACAAAGGCGTGTGGGCAACTTAAATAAATCTCCTGCCTTGATTTCTGTGCAGAAAAAAAAAAAATCCTGTTAAGTACGGAGGAGCCATGAGGTATGGGCTGAAAACACTCTAAAAAGACCTTCTGAGTAGCACATAAGCAGCAGCAATGAAATATGTGATACATGTTTAAAACTCATTCCACAAGCTGCTTTTCATCTCTCATTGATATATGTGTCCGTTGACAGAGAAATTCCTGATCCCAGGGGAGTGTGCTAAGAAAAGCTGTGTTCCTCAGTCTCAGTACTGAGGAGTAATTTTATTTCAGGAAAAAAGATTAGGGTAGCAAGTGTGGATGGCTGAGGGAGAATCCATGATCTGCTGCAGCAGTGAGTACATTAAAAAGCAATATAAAAGCTATGTGAAGAGTAGAATAAAATAGTGTTACAGCTATCCCAATGCCTGCAACACCACAGTTAGTGCCTGTTGCTCTGTTACAAAGATGAATTTGTAGAATGGATTGGGCTTGGAGGGAAAAAATAATGCTTATGGGCATAAAGATTCTGGGATGTGAAATGTGGTCAAATAAAATGGAAGCTGACCCATGAGTTTCTGACTAAGGATGGGACCCAGTGGCCACGGGAACAGATCAGGTCACAGGTGAGGAGATGGGAAAGAAATGAGAAAAATTGAGAGTTCATAGTCAAGAGCTAAACAAGCTGTTCTGATTTGTCTGCTGGCAGAGTACAAAACAAGCTGGATATCAGAAATCCAGTGTTCACTCCAAAATAACAGGAAATATTCTGATCTTTCACCACTACTCAGCTGTTTCAAGCCAAACACCAACCTGAGTATTAGTTTCTGGAGACAGAAGCATTGTCATTAATCCTCTCCAGTGCCAATTTTGGCCATTTTACATGAACCAAACCAGAGAACAGAGAGAGTGCCACAAGGTCAGTGAAAACTGCAGCCAGCCAGTCAGTGCCTGTGCTGCTGCTTCTGCTCGCCAGCCCAGCACGGCCTCAGAACATGTTCATGTGGCCCATGGAAGCTGATGTTCAATTATCACATCCCAGGCATGGCAGAAGATGTGAGGAGTCTTCAGCTTAATCATTTCAGTTTAAACTAAGCAAAGGACTGTCTCCCAGATCAAAGCAAGGCAATCTCGAGTCTGCTGGATGTGGTAACTGGAAAGGGACGTGAGCTCGTCTCTCATCACTGAACTTCCACCGCTCTGCTGGAGAAGGCAAGATGTAAATCAGGCTGTGGAAGAGGCTGACTTGCAGAATGTAAATGTGGTGTTGATGCTTGAAGATTTTTACCTCCTCGGGGAGGAGGGGTGTGCGTTTTTATCTTTCAGCTTGTGGGTGTGGAACTGAAAACTAATCAGATTATGCTACACGTGGCCCTGCCAGATGCTGACACTCAGGGACTCCCTTTCTTTGTACCGTGTACACCACCCACCAGCTTTTTTGTGCGGTTTTTTTTCCTGGTACCAAGGAGATCTGGTTACCAGATTTTCAGCAGATGCTTTTATCACTCTCCACTGGGTTAGCTATTTTCAGTCATCACCCAGTTCTGTCTTTTTCTGCTTTTGCCTTAACAAGGAGAAGTATCGTGGGAGTCAGGTGTCTCCATAGAAAGAGCCAAGGGAAGGCAGAAAGGTCATGGCAGTAAGAGCCTGGGTTGTCACCTGCTGGAGGCACATTTTCTGGGACATCCCAAGCAGAATGGAGGGTGATGACCCATTGCAAAATGCCACTATGGCTTCTGTTTGCTCTATGTCAGGAGTGCGCTCAGCACCAGACAGTGAAGTTCGGAGTCATTTCATGGAATGACTACAGCTGGAAAAGGCAAACAAAAATTCTTTGAACTCCAGGGCTAGAAACCAAGGATTTCTACGGCTCTGGATTCAGTGAACCCAATGGAAAAGGGACTTTCCTTCAGGTTAAGGGGTGGCAGAAAGAAGAAGAATCACCTAGTTCATGACCTGTGAATTTGTAGCCTGTGCATCTCTGTCTCTTGACTCCAAGAGAAACACAACAGAGATCAAGAAACCAAGTTCTTCAATAATTAAGTTTTGATTATTCCCACTGTTCTCCAAAGGTGAAGTGCTTTAAAAAGGTAAAGAGTGGGCACATTTTTTCCTACTAACCCTATATGTCTTTGAGACAAACACTCTGATTTTGTCTCTTTTAACACTGGAACACCAGCAGCACTCCAGTGTACATTCTAGTGTGTACACTTCTGCGTACACACTGTAGAAGACAATTTCACACCACAAAAAAGAAAAGCTACCTGTCCTCTGAATTTCATCACAAATCCTCCTTAAATTCTCTTTGCAGGCCTACCTGCATTTCATCTCATTTGGTCCCATGGATGAGGTGTAACTGGAAGATACTGATTTGGGCTTGGCTGAATTCAGCTACAGCCTGATAAAGCTGAAGTCAAGGGACCCACATTTATGCCATAGTAAAGGAGTTGAGACCTGAGCCTAAGGCTTCCTAACAGCTGTTGTGCAGGGACTGAATAATGCTGAGCGTTCAGCATGAAGCAAAAATATTCATTGTTCTGGTACAAATTTCAGACAATACTTTACTGCAGCAAGATGTCACTCCCAAGTAGTGTCAATCTACGCACTGGAGGTAAAAATAAGGGAGCCATAAACCAGAAGCGCAGAGGATTCACATCAGCTCTTTGCAAGGAAAAAACCTCTGAAGAAAGTCATGAGGGTCCCTCTTGTGTCCCTTGTCTTGTGACAGATTGCCATCCAGGGCTGGCTTCTCCCCACCCAGTCCTACTGAATGCACCCAATCCAAAGTTCATGGAAAAAAACCCAAAACACAAGAGCCAAACAATTTTTGCCCAGGAAAGGGGAAAGCTTGGAACCCTTCCAGTCTCTTGGGTAAAGAAACAATTATGAGAAGAAAAATATAATCCACCCAAGAGACATAATTACATAATTAGGCCATAGGCTGTGCATAGGAAAGGTTCTTATAGTTCATAAAACAAGGAGCTACATAGGTGCAGTAACTGTAGTTAATTCACTCAATGGAGGAAAAAAAAAGTTTGTTTTTTAAATAGCTGAGGGCACCAGTTTGCATCAGACTGGGAGCTTATTCTCCTGACTATACACAGAGCCCTGTTAGTGCCAACAGGAGTCACTCAGGCGCAGGCAGAAAACAAGCCCCTGTCTCTTTTTGTTCTTAAAAAAGGCATATTTTTTACCCAAAGCAGCTGAGGCCTGTACCTGAAACTACTGCAGAGAAAAGGAAATAAATAAAGACAGGCAAATGCACGCTGTGGAGGGGCTCAGTTCCTATGAAACAGATCTAATGTGTATCCATTTGCCAAAATCCTAATGAGCTCCTCTTCCCTGACCCCTGCTCTGCAGACTGCTGGTATGGGTCCAAAAGGGCCAGGTCCAGACCCTGGGGGAACCAGTGACATTGCCATCTTCCCAGAGCTGTGGCTCCTGCCCGGGGTGAGCAGAGGCAGGGGGAGGTTGGAACCTCAGCGCCGAGGCCAAGGCTGTGGAGCATCTCTGGTGCTGATGGTCATCTCCCCACTGATTTACTGGGAGCAAAGGGAATGTCCTCTCGGCTCATCCCCCGGGCAGCCCGCCCAGCACGGGACAAAAAGACCAGGTTGGAGGGAGGAAGGGACAGGAAGGGTGAGAAGAAATGACCCGTGGGGGTGTAACCTGTGTCCCTCTGTGCCCATGGGAATGATTCTAAAGCTTTTGAGGATACAAAGTGCTTTTTAAAATTCGGCTGGGGGCTGTGAAGAGCACGGATCCAGCTGAAAGACAGACCCAGAGGTCGGGGGTTTTCAGCTAACTGCGACAGCTGCAAAGGAGCCTCCTGCTCTCTGAATTTCTCTATACAGAGGTGAAAAATGCCTCCTTGGAGCAGGGCTCCAGGCTGCTCGTCTGGCAGCCAAGGGGCTGATGGGGGCAGGTGGCAGGGGCCGAGCTGGCCAGACACCGCACAGGGAAAGGTGTGTTAAAGCAGCAAAATCGGAAGATTTAACAAATGAAACCGAAACGGTGCTTTGAGGAAAAGGACAGGCTGAGCAGGAAAGGGCTCGAGAGGGTTTGCTTTTGCACCAGTTCTCTCCTACCCTCCAACTCATCCCAGAGCTGCAGCCCTCTGCTCTGACCCTGTACTTCAGGTGAATGAGCCAGGTCTCCCCTTGCTGCAGCGCTGGACTTGTTTCTTTTTTCTTTTTGAAAAACTTTTGAGTTCTGATTGGGATTTTGAAGCTTGTTCTGCAAAGTTGAGCAACATCCCGTAGGAGCATCAGCCTAAACTGGCCAGGTCAGGGAAGGAGCAGGTGGGAGCCCCTTGCACCACGATGCTCTGCCTTCACCTTTATCCATCCTTCATGAACATAAAGGAATCTGTGTTCACGTGTGCCAGGAAACCAGCTAAACATTGCTGGCATGGCCGCTTGGAGACATTAAAGACAACTCATATAAACAGAGACTGTCACGCAAGTCTCGGTCCCTGCCTTAGCTCCCTTTGCATGCTGGTATCTGTTACACTCTCCCCCTCCTCCTCCCCCTTTTTTCAGCAGAAACAGGGATGAGGGAGAGCAAGGGCGGTCCCGAAAAGCTCAAGAGCTCCTCATTCTGATTTATCATCCACGTGAACCCAGCAAAATCTTAGAGGAGTAAGGTTTTTTCCCTCTCCAAAAAGGTAGCTATCCTGCAAAGATCCCACCAATTTTTGCTGCTTGTTTGCTGCAGCACCAGGCAGTAAAGATCATAGCGAAGAAGGGGGCAAAGGGGGAGAAAGAAAAAAAAAAGTCCTTGAGCTGGCTTCTCTCCAGCTGGCAGGAGGGGATGCTTTTCTTAACGCTTGCGAAACCTGATTACTTTAAAAGAATGAGGGGGGGTGGAGGGGGGGGATGATGTAAACACAGCCATTAAACCAGACTTAAGGCGCTTAGTTTAAATCTAGTGTAGAGCTCTCGGATGCTGCACTGCTCTCTAGACATCAATAGGTGCATTTTAATTTCTGGTTTTGTTTTATACCCCCAAAGCCAGGAGCACACTGCACACTGAACGCTGCGGTTACAGCGGGAATTCAGGCATGGAGGACACAACAGTTAAGCAATAATGGATGGATGTGTGTGTGTTTGCTCTCTATCTTTCAACAGATTGTTTTGCTGTGTTAGAAAACTACTGTGTTTATATCCATGCCACAGGTTTTAAGCAGACTGTTTAAACTTGAATAAAGTGGGATATTTCTAAAATAACCTTGCTAATACAATTCAGATGGCTAAAGAAACCTGAAAACATGGTTAAAAAATAAAAAAAGATGCCGTTTCAATCTACACTGGTGGGTAACACGATCTAAACTCTGAAAGAAAACAGCCTTTACAAGTTCAGCTTGAAGGATTATCTTGTGTATCAGCACCCTCTGTGGCAGAGTAGCATTTATCCACGGATCCACCCATGCTAATGCTGTTGCACAATTTACTACAGCCGTGATAGACAGATAATTGCTTTATCCACCCAAGTGTAATAAACGGAGTCTACTATGTTAATCCTTGTGTTCTTATTGTCGGCAAATGCCAAGTAAGGGAGAGACGTACACCGAAATCTCCGTCCTCTCCTTCCAAAACTACTGGAGTTTACTCACCCTCAGACCTGCTAAAGTGTTCTTACTGCATTCCACTCCCCTGCTTGCAGCGCCAAGTATTTTGAGTAGTATCAAGTTATTGTTATATAAAGGGCACCTACACTCAGGCTATATGGAGGCAGGAGCCAGGATGTAGCAGCCTTTAGGAAAAAAAAAAACACCCAACCAACCACCCTCAAACATCTTTTCCTACTCAGTAAGTAAAACAGGCCAAGTATTTTCTGTTCCTGGGCATAGCACAGAAAGTAATTACCTGTCCTTCTAAAACTGGACATCTATTCAGTCTGTGTGGAGTCTGTCTGACTGTTGAAAAATGTCATTTAGCTCCTGGCCCATCAGTGTTTTCCACAAAAATCTATAAAGATTTTTTATTTTGAATGTCAAAAACAGGCGTATCCTTTAAAAGGTTTACAGATTCCTGGCGGCTCCATGAGCTTAGGTTTGTGGCATCAAATTTGTAATGACAGTTTGATGGATGTCTCCCTTTCTTCCCCCTGAAAGGTATAAGGAATTGGTGGTTTCCCAATAAAAATTACGCTTAACACTGTTTTTTGCTCTTATTTTTCCTCTCAAGTGTGTAAAGAGTCTGGTGCTGCTGGAAATGAGTGGGTTATTGGGGCAACTTTCGTGCTGCAGGAGGGATTCAACTTTCTGTGTACTCAGAGCTCTTGCACAAGCACCTACACGATGTGCAAGTTCTGAAGAAGGACAGCCTTAAGCAGCACATAAACGCTGCAGCTGGGCTTAAGAGAAGAAACATTGGCCCGAAGATGCTGCCAACAATCCTGCAGGTGAGTCGCAGTTTTTAACCCCTTGTTATGCTCCACCGTTCCCTGGCAATGCCAGCAGGGGCATTTCTGGCTCAGGTGGAGGCTGAGATAGATTAACCTCTGCTTTCAGGCCTTCGAGGGAAGGAAAAAGCATAGGTTTAGATTAGATGTTAGGAAGAAATTATTTACTGTGGGGGTGGTGGGATCCTAGAAAAGGTTGCCCAGAGAAGCTGTGGCTGCCCCATATCTGGAAGTGTTCAAAATCAGGCTGGACAGGGCTTGGTGCAACCTGGTCTAGGGGACCGTGTCCCTGCCCATGGCAGGGTGTTGGAACAAGATGGTCTTTAAGGTCCCTTCCAGCCCATTCAGCCATAGGGGATGAATGGATGGGGGTTTGGTGTTACAAAGTTGCCTGCTGACTATCACTACTGATATCGAAACGGAAGGTGTTTTATGCATCTTCAGCCAATTAAAAGCTCATACTTTCTTTAATAACTTGGATGAGTCAATAGAAAGCATGATTATAAAATCTTTAGATGACATCCAGTAGGTTGGAGCCTTCCAGACTTGGAGAAATGGGGCAGAATTCAGGACAAACTTAGCATGGAAGAGAAATTGTGCTTGGCGCATCATTAGTAAGATGACATGCAGTAAAAGTTAAGTGCTTTGTGTTACACTTTAGAGCAAGAAGCCAAATGCACCACAATGACACACTTACTAACCAGCAGCACTGCAGAGGGAGGCAGATCTGGGGGTGGCAGGGAGTTGCAAGTTCAACATGAGTCAATAATGGCATTCTGGTTTTTTTTCAAAAAAGTGAAGTAAATGCATTTCTGGGAAAGATTAATGGTCATGTTGTATACACGACATAGAAGGTATCTATTACAGGCTGCTCAGAAGTGGTGAGACATCAGCTGGACTGCTTTATCCAGGGTGGGACACCACCCTCTAAGAAAGATGCAGACAGATGAGAGAGAATCCAGAGAGGAGCAACACGAGTGATAACAGATTCAGAAAGCATGAGCAACATGGAAAAGTTGAAGGAACTACATTTGTTTAGTCTAGAAAAGAGATGAGCAGGAAAGGACATGATAAGAGTAAAATGTTTTCTACAGAAAACGGTAATCAATTGATCTCTGTGTCAGCTGAGAAGAGCACACGAAAAAGCTGCCTTCAGCTGAGGTAGAGGAGATTTAAGAGATTAATGTACAGTATTAGCAAACTCCTTTTTAAGTATAAGGGAAAAAACCCCACAAACTCCAGACTTGGTAAGTAAGTGGAAGGCTCAGTACTGGAGGATTTAAAAATTTGGACAGATGTCAGTGATGATCTAAGTATATCTAATACTTCCTCTGAGGAAAAATGGACTAGGTCGCCTGAGGTTTCCTTTAGCCCTGCTGCTCTGAGGCTGAGTGATTGTCTGTGCTCGGTGAAGTCACGTACACAATACTTTGGACATGAGGACATGCAGTCAGCAGCTCCTGCTAACTGAGGGCCTGATGCTGCAAAGAGCTCAGGACCTTGAGCTGCCATGAAAGGGCACAGCAAAATGCAGGCAGTGTCTGCTCAGCTGTTCCTGACTACAGAGAACCTGTGGGGGTTTGGAAATGCTGGTCTTAAACCCTCTGTGCCATGTTTTCCTACAGCTCTAACTTCAGAATAATTATCATGTCTTTGCCTCGCAGTGGATATTACAAGATTGATTTCACCATTAAAATAGAGAGGAGGACTCTGAGGTTCCGCTAGTTTTTGAGGGAGACACAACGAAGTAAGACCAGAATTTCATACCCAGTTCTTGAGAGTATTCCTGCAACACCCAGTGAAGGTCCAGATCCTAATCCATGATTGGTTTTGATTGTTACTTTCTTATTTGTGTGTCTGCTGCTCACTCAAAGACAGATGGTCCAACAAAGAGTAGCCCTGGCCATCCTCTTGTTAAAACTTCTCTCCATGCCAGTGTGAAGAACAAGAGACACCAAAATGACAAACTTCTTGGGGAAAACACCCAAACACTAAATGCAGAAGCAAAAGTTTTGGACAAGCTATGTCTTCTAGGAGAGTGTAGGGAACTCCTCAGTGCAGTGGACTATAAAATCCTGGGATTTTCCCACAAGACAGCCTCATTATTTACATTATTTCTTCCTGAAAATGCTTAATTCATAATTATCTCTGTTGGGTTTTTCTGGGGGAGGTTGGGTTTTTTTGTTGTTTGTTTTTTTGGTTTTTTTGATGGAAAAGAAAGAAAAGCTTCATTCTGCTGTGAGCTACACCAACCGAAATCCCATCCTTGCTACAGAAACTCCATCCCTGCATACATTCATCTCACACCAACCCCCTGAGCCCTAAGGATGGCTGCCTCTACCCCAGACCAGCTGTTCATTAGCATCATGCCCAAAAATCGTGAGATGCACGTTGCTGGCCAAAGTTAAGCCTGTCCTTATGGGCTCTGCAGGTTGCTAATTCAGTGTCTCAGCCAGGTGTTCAACCTGCTCAAGGGCGATGCCTCCTATAAAAGCCCCAGGGGGGACAGAGGGGAGGGAGGGGAGCGACACAACCGCGTTTGGCCGCGAGGAATGCGGGATTTTTGTGCAGGGCTCTGGCAGGGGGCTGACCCTTCTGCCGACAGTTGTTAAAGTTTGTTTAGTGATGGGGAGCCTCCCATGAACTTAAAAACAATAGGAAAACAGAGTCCTGGAGAATAAATCTCGCCCCCTGCCCCGGCTGCCTGCGCGTTTGGCTACCAGAAGGTAACAAATCCCCAGGAATGCGGGCGGTGGGGGGATGCGCCTGTGAGGCGGAGCTGGAGGGGGGCCAACACAAGCAGCGGGTGATGCCACTCACCGAGCGGGGAACGGCGCGGACGGACACCGGGAAAAGCCCGGGAAAGGCTGCGGCCGCTGCAGGAAAGATCTGCCCTCCGACAGCTCCGGCTGCTCCTGCAGGGAGCTCCTCAGGAGCTCATCCCACAGAAACCCCAGATACCTCTTCTACTGCTCCCAGCCGTATGAGACCGAGGAGAAAGTGGGGGTCTCCTCAAAGCGTGGCCGAGGAGATCAGTACAAGAAGGACCCGGGTTTTATTTATGAATTCACAAGTCTCCCTTGCCCACACACCAGGGGAACTCGGAGAGTAATAACTTTTGGTCACTGCACAGGACACAGCATATGAGACACAGAAACCACTGACTTGTCACCAGGCCCCTGACCTGCACAGTCCTCTCTCAACTGGATTTTTTAAAGTAGATTATAGCTCGCAGGCTTTACTTTGACCCTGCTGTAACAACTTCATTATTTTACTAATAAAAACGATTCTGCTTGGGCATGACTGGAAAGGGACTTTAGACAAGGGTCTGGAGGGATAGGACAAGGAGGAATGGCTTTAAACTGAAAGAGAGAAGATTTAGATTATATTTTAGGAATAAATTCTTCCCTGTGAGGGTGGTGAGGCCCTGGCACAGGTTGCCCAGAGAAGCTGTGGCTGCCCCATCCCTGGGAGTGTCCAAGGCCAGGCTGGATGGGGCTTGGAGCAACCTGGGATAGTGGAAGGTGTCCCTGCCCATGGCAGGGGCTGGAATGGGACGATCTTTATGGTCCCTTCCAACCCAAACCATTCTGGGATTCTATGACGCTGTGGGTGCAATCTTCTGGAAAAAATGGAAAAATCCAAGAAACAGAAGCTGTAAATGCCTAGTTATAAAAAACACAAGTTGTCCAAACGGGCTGCTGTGTAGCTGATGGCTTTCAAAGATGTACATAAGCACATACATACAGCCATATATATATATATATATATATGCACTTCCAGCTTGGAAAGATGTTAGAACATATTGGATCATCACTGGCAGGTGTTTTGAATAATTTCTATTTTATTAATATTTTGGCGCGTCATTAAGTTTGGACGCCCACTACAGAGCACCAGTGAAAACCATCCCTGCAATGCAAGAGTGGCAAGGATATTTGATTCTGCTCTCCTAAAGCAGGCAGAAATAACATTAAAGTACTTAAATTCTGGAAATACTCATCATCCCTGTGCTATTAATATCACCTCAATAGCTCGTTCTATTTAAAGCAAGTTTCTTTCTTCGGGTTTTATTGTGCGGGTAGCAAATCCTCATTTAATTCAGAGGATAAAAATGTATGACCCTACAGTTGGAAAAATGGGATTGTCTGGGGCCCAAGCCATCTGCCAGAGCCACGAACAGAGGCTTTGCCACCGTCTTCAGTGAGAGACAGCCTGGCCCTAAAGACTTTACAGCTTGTACAGATTTGAATTTTAGTATTTGCTTTGTTTTTAATGTCATATGACTCATTTTAAGGAATAATATAGCTGCTTCCACTGTAATGGTTACAGTTTCGTCCCTGCAGGGCCAAAACTTGATCCCTCAGTTATGGAATTTAGATACGAGCTCTCTAGACTACCTTTTAGCCTCACTGTTTGCTTTTTTTACACAAAGAAAATAAGGCACACTCCAGCCATTGGCTCCATGGATTAGAGGACAACACTTATATAGCAGTTTCCTTCTTCTTTAAGTACAACTCCAATTTTATTCCATCAAAGAATGTCGGAAAATAGAACGCAAAGTGCTCTTCCCTTTTGTCCAAGAAAAGTAAAACAAGCAACCCTGGTGATGTTGAAGAAATTGGATATCTTCTAGTGGTGCCTTGACTTGGTTTTTTTAACAAGCAAAACTCATCTGTCTTAACCAATTTAAATGAAGTAAAAAAGCAACAACAGAAAAGAGGGATGGAAAACTTTTTCCAGCTTCAACACAAACTCTGAGGAAGTCAAAGCTTAAAAAAAGAAAGTGATTTTTTCACTAAAAGTCTGCAGAGAGCTCAGCACTATGAAAAAGGAAGAAATCTGTTTTTTAACTCTTCTCCAGGTAGGATGGACCATTTCTTGTCCTTTCACTCCAACTTCCCACAAGGCCCATGGGATTATTTCACTTTTGGCAGCAGAAGGGAGTTTGACTGTCAGTGTTCCCATCCTTGACCAGTTTTGATACAAAAATAAGTTATTCCTCCCTTGACAAAAGATTCCACGTGCTAACAATCCCTTTCATCAAAGGACCAACATTAAATTACACTGAACCCAATTTCTAATGCCTGATGGATTTAGATGGCCAAACTACTGCCAAGGGTTATCTGCTGTCAAGTCTAACCCCCAGCAACTGGCAGCATTTCTGACATGACACTGGTTTAAAATTACATGTCTTGTAAGATACACTCCCTTTATGGTACTGATATTTCACGTCATCATTTGGACAGGACATCCATCCCTACCCTCACTCTCTCACCAGGTGTGAGGGTAATTTGCTTCCAAAACATCATTCGGATTTGAGACTGAAAAGTCTTTTTTCCTATTTTGCTTTTCTGTGATAAAGTTTCTTGATAGAATCTGAGAACAGCTGGTATTACCGTTTTTCTGACATTTTGGTTATGTTTCTTGCTTTCCTGTTGATTGGGATATAAATCCTCACTAAAATAAATAGGTGCACACTGTGGATGGTGAACTTAAAGTGAAGGTCATGGCTCGTTCACCTGGCAGTTAAGACAACTGAACTGATACCAAACGCTGAGATTTTCACACCTTGGCATTTACAGAATCACAGAATCAACTTGGTTGGAAAAGACTTCGAGATCATCAAGTCCAAACTATGACCTAACACCACATTGTCAACCAGACCATGACACTAAACAGCTTTCCTTAAACACCTTGAGGGACAGTGACTCCATCCCCTCCCTGGGCAGCCCATTCCAATGCCCAATCACCTGTTCTGTGAAGAAATTCTTCCTAATATCCAGCCTAAACCTCCCCGGGCACAGCTTAAGACTGTCCTCTTGTCATGTCTCTGGTTGCCTGGGAGAAAAGACTGACCCCCACCTGGCTGCAGCCTCCTGTCAGGTGGTTGTAGAGAGCAATAAGGTCCCCCTGAGCCTCCTTTTCTCCAGGCTGAGCCCCCCCAGCTCCCTCAGCTGCTCCTCACAGGACTTGTGCTCCAAGGTGCACTGTAATTAAAACCTGCCCTTTGCATTTCACTTCGCGTGCGCATGAAGCGGCCTCGTTTTAAGCCAGGTGACATCCTTTCCAGTGGCTGTGGTCTCTGAGAGCCCGTTGCTTATCCCAAATTTAAGCATAACTCATTCTGATGGCGTTTCTCAGTTATGCAGGATTGCTGTGTACACTTGACGGTACATTCCTTCCGTGGCTCTAATTTTGTTCCAAGGCAGCCCCAATTCTTGCTGCTTCAGTACACTGAAAGCAAGAGGATGTGTGTGTGTGTGTGTGTGTGTATGCAAACAAACACACCAGCACCCTCACACATGCTAAAAGTGACATTTTTGTGTCTGCTCACAAGGAAAAAGAAGGATTAATTATGCACAAACATAACAACTTTCTCTAGCTATTCCTAGAGATGTGAAAGAGAAGTGGCCCTGTACTCACGTCTCTTCTGAGAATTCTGCCATATGGTTTTAACAGAGGTTTATTTCCTGCAGCAAGAGAGGGCTGCAGATTCTCAATCCAACCAAAATAATTATGCAGACAATTTCACTCCATTACTTGCAGTGGAACCCAAGCTGTGTGGTCCTCACATGCTTGCTGACACCTTTAAAGAGACATTAAACCATTTTTACATAAAATTCCCTTAATGGGTGGGATGTAGGATGAATTTCCTGGAAGATTAGCACCTGTCGTGTTGCATAAGGCTTGCCTCTGACTGCTGCATGAATTCCTTCGGTTGGTAGACAGCAAAAATGTGATTGAAGCCTCCAGAATACAGCAAAGAATCAACCATATCTCTACGGAGTGAAATTTCTCCCCTTGCTGAGGTTTCCTACACAATTTTTTTACCTCCCACATTTGACCCTGAAATAGCACAGGACATAAGTACAATTGGGTGCCCCACATCAAGTGCAAGGAAATGGAAATATGGCTTTAAATTTCAGTGTTGGGTTGTGCTACGAGCACAACACAGAGACTTTTCTGAGAATGTTTTTTTCAGAACCACCCTGGGCTGCAGATCTTTTCCCTCAACTAGCGAGATCACAGTATGAAATTTCCAATCTTTCAATCAACAGTGGGTAAAGAATCCAGGGAAAATGAAACTGCTTTGACTCAAAACAATAAAATGTGTATTAAAACATCACCTATCCAACTCTGAATGCAAACTACAGGAATACTGTAAAAACAGGGATGTTAACTAAGACACACAGTGATTAAAGAACATTTAAAAGGGAGAAGGGAGACCACCCTTAAAGCATGGAAATATCCCTTTTGGACTAAAATGCAATCTGGTTGGTGGTTTTTGTTTTTTGGTTTTTTTTTTTTGGACAACTGTGTCTGATTTTAGTTACAGTAGCTCGTTTATGGAATTAGCAAACATACTACATTTCAGACAAGCAAATCCAATTAAATCAGAAGAAAGCACACACATACTTTTAGTGTGCCAATCCGTCTATGGTGTCAGAAAGACACAATTCCAGGCAGCAAGGGGGGTGAGGGAAGGGGAAGAAGTTTTCCACAGGATTGCAGGATTTTTCATAATGTAAAATGCCGATTGCTTCAGATCAAAAAGGTAAATGCAAAGAAAAAATCAACCAGGGCAATGAGAACAGAGCAGAAATCAGGGATATACCAGCAGCAAACCACAGGGCATGGCTGAATGGTGCAGGGGATTGTTTTCTTGATGGTTTGCAAATCTTGGTACAGCTGGAGGCCACTGCACAAGCACCTTCCTGCGCTGGGCATGGGAGCTCTGCAACGGTTAATGGCACACGCTGCATGTGTGTGGCCTGAGCAGCGAGGAAACCCAGCAGGAAACATGGTTCTAATCTTTTTCTAGTGGCAATTTCAACATTATGCTACAGATAAATTATGGTAATGTAAATAGTAAAATCCATTTCTCAGTTCTTCGGCTTGGTGCCTGCAACTACCTCAGGTTTCTGCGGGCGGGATGGGCAGAGGACGCTCTGCTGTGGGGCAGAGGTTTTGTCTCAGCTCTTGACAGTGCCCTGTGCTGGCAGTCTCCTCTCTTCTTTCCCTTCCATGTTTTATCCCTTCGTGTTGTAAGGTCTGGGGAACTTTCTCCCATTTCAAGTCTGGGGAACATGGTACTGAAAAATCCCTTCCTAGCCATGGAGTCACAGAATCACAGAATGGTTCGACTTGGAAGGGACATTGAAAATCACCTAGTTCCAACTCCTCTGCCATGGGCAGGGACACCTTCCACTAGACCAGGTTGCTCCAAGCCTCATCCAACCTGGTCTTGAACACTTCCAGGGATGGGGCAGCCACAGCTTCTCTGGGCAACCTGTGTCAGTTCCTCACTACCTTCTGAGTAAAGAGTTTCTTCCTAACATGTAATCTACATCTCCCCTTTTTTAGTTTAAAACTGTTCTCCCTTGCCCTATCACTATCTGCCTGTGTAAAATAATCCCTCTCCCTCTTTTTTATAAACCCCCCTTTAAGTACTAGGTTGCAGTAAAGTCTCCCTGGAGCCTTCTCTTCTCCAGGATGAACATCTCATCCCATCCTCACAGCAGAGGTGCTCCAGCCCTCTGAGTGGCCTCCTTTGGATCTGCTCCAACACGTCCATGCCCTTCTTATGGTGTGGACCCCAGAGCTGGATGCAGTATTCCAGGAAGTGTCTCACAAGACCAGAGTAGGGAGGCAGAATCCCCTCTCTCACCTGCTGCCCATTCCTCCCCACAGTTAAGACTACTGGGATGGGAGCTGTTTGTCCCATCAGAGAGTCACACGCCTTACTACAAAGCTATTGCACCTCTGATAAAATTACAGAAGTGTACTGACTTATCAAACTGCCCTTACTAATACGACCAAATAAGGCTGGTTTGTTAAGCTCAGAACATCAAGACCCCACATCTGAGCAAAATGCTCTGACTGAGCCTTTCAACACTGCAAAGAACCACTGAAGACGTCAGCGACGGCATTGTCTTTCTGTGACACACTAAAAAAGGCTACAAATGTATTTTGATCCAAGCTGGATTTAACAATGCTTTCTCCCCCCCAACTCTTCTGTTTTCAAAACAAAACCGAAATTTCAGGCCAACGTTTCCTGTGGTGATCGTTGTGGTTAAACACTATTTGTCAGTTTTTCATGCTTGATAAGGTCTCTCGGCTCCGTAGCGGAAGAATTGCTGTCAACTGAGCTGTGGCAACTGGAGACAGAGGTTTCACCCAGCAGGAATGACCAGATCCAATTCTCCTCTGAGTTTATGGCAAAACTCCCACTTCAAGAGAAGCAAGATTTAGGCTGATACAGCTATTCCAGTTGGCCTTTGGTTTTGTGGGGAGAAGGGCAGCAGCTTATGTTATTTGCCAAAACAGGAGGAAAATGTTCAAAAGGATAAGAGTGCTAGGGTTTGGCCAGCTGCACCTACTCTTCACACTACACACCACAAATGTCTAAAGTGGATCTTGGGGGAATTACCCATCGTGGTTTTGAGGTTTTAAGGAAGGATAAAAAATAAAAAAAAAGTTAAAGAAAAAGATAGGAAAAGTGCACTCGAACACTGATTCACTCTATAAATTGATTTAACTTTCTGACGGGTTAATTGAAAGTTCAGAGATGCAACCTGGTTTATCAAGATGCAGCTCCGCTTTGAAATAATTCAGCCAGAAATGGTCCCTTCTAACAATAACCATTCTATGATTCTATGAAACATCACCTTCTTCCCTGAGATGATTTTAGCTCTCCAAAAGCATTACTCATTAATTTTGGAGTATTATGATTTAACATATGTAATGGACTTTCTTCCAGCCTGACATAGAGAAGTAAGACCAAACCTGCACAGAAACCTGCTCAATAGGCAAGACCATGACTTATCTAAAGAAATTCAGTCTCAGTTTGGCAAAAAACAAACACCAGTGATTTAAAAACCACCAGCAAGAATTGTTGTCCTCAGCAATGAATCACATCAGGTAATTTGGGGACTTTGCACAGAAATCAGGAACTCATCAATCAGATCAAAACATGTTAATCACATGAAGCAGCAGTGAAAACTCCTCCATGTAAGGTTGTACTGGCTGGCATTCACCGCCCAACATGAACATGCTGGTGAAAGTACAATGAGATCTCTGACCACAAACGATAACAGCCTTAGCTTTTTGCCATGCCCTGGAGGCAAAACTCTGGAAAACGCCAGTGTTCCCTCTGCCTTTTTTGAAATAGCACAGACCGTTGGTTCCTTATCTTGATGGGGACTTCCACTCACCCTGGTTCTTTAAGATGGAACCTCTAAAGCTTTTTTCCCATACTTGAACACACTGGATGCCTGTTTACCTGAGTACTATATGCAGGTTTGGACCTTCTTGTCAGATTGGGAAGAAAACGTGTTAAAGACATAGAGCCGCAGAATGGTTTGTGTTGGAAGGGACCCCGAAGATCATCTCATTCCAATCCCCTGCCATGGGCAGGGACACCTTCCACTATCCCAGGTTTCTCCAAGTCCCATCCAAGCTGGTCTTGGACACTTCCAGGGATGGGGCATCCACAGCTTCTCTGTGCCAGGGCCTCACCACCCTCATAGGGAAAAATTTCTTCCTACATCACAGAATCACAGAATAATCCGAGTTGGAAGGGACCCACAAGGATCATTGAGTCCAACTCCTGGCCCTGCACAGGACCACCTCCAAGAGTCACACCATGTCCTAAGAGTATTGTCCAAATGCTTCTGGAATTCTGTCATGAACTATATGACTTGTAGCAAAATGGGCAATACTTCCGGAAAGCCAAAATCCTCTCAAGAAGGGAAAGGTGTTTATCTGCTCTGTGCTGGGATCTACAGAAAATTATCAGCACAATAAAAACCAATTTAATGGAACATTTTATTAACTAATCTTGAAATGATGAGCTTGTTAAATATCAGTCTCTTTCCATCAGCACTGCTCAGAATTTATCGGTAGGTTCTAGAGCACTCTAGGTTCTGCTCTGTCCCACGTCTTAGAAATGACTGAACTTAAATCATTGTGATCAAAATGATCATTAATAACATGCTGGACCCTTGGCTTTTAATGGATCAGCTAAGAGAGAAACAATTCATCAGCTAGCAGCACAAATAAATAATATTCACATATTCCTTTTCCTGCCTTTTTCTACATTTGATTCCCTCCAAACTAATCCATTTTTTTTCTTCCTCTATTTTATTTTCTGGCGGCTTCCTGCAGAAAACAAACCAACAGAGACCAGCAACATTACTTCTTTAATGTCTTTCATTCATCTCAATTTTCTCTCCTTCTCCCTCCCATTTACTAACCTTTCACTGCCCTACCCATAACAGCACTAGACATTTAAGTCTACTTTCTCAAAAATTACAATTTTAGTAATTTGCTCTGCTTCTCTGTGAACTGTAAGCCTGTGGAGACATTAGTTACTTCTTGGCTGTACCAAGTACTCTTTATGGTTGCACCCTGGCCTACAGATGTGGAGCAGCAGGAGAGAATTCCCCGTTTCCACGTTTTTCTCTTCAATGTGAGCTTTTCTACACAATTTGAGTGAACAGGAGGGACATTCTGGACAGTAACACAGAGAGGAACACACCTGGAATCCCAAATTACTCCCATGTGTTCACTGTTGCTAATGAACGATGAGGCTAGCAAATAAGAGGAGCTCCATTTCAGAAATATTTATATAGGCAGCATAGAGAAGTGACAGAAAATGAAGCTATTAATTACAAAAAACAACAAAAAAGGTCATTGCAATACTGTGAGCCACAGTGAAATGGGATTTCACAGTGACTGCGTTGGTACCTTGCATTTAGAAATGCATCGAGCCAAACTCTTCACAAACAACTTGACGATTTATTACTGTCTGTAATGTAGAAATGAAGTGGCCAAATACTGGCTAAAAAAAGTTTTTTTTCTCATTAATGTCAGGCTGCAGAATTCCAGATTAAAACAGCCTGGAGGCTTTCTGCCCTCTAACATATCTCAATTATTTTTCCCCCGTAAGGGAGAAATTACCAACAAGGTCTTGAAGCAGCAGGTTTATGGCCAGTACACTGTCAACTTTTCCAAGAAAAGCCTCTCTTTTCAGAGATTTCTGACACTGTTGTAGAGCTCACTCAGACTAAAATTTTTCTTTGCCTAACAAACTCTATAAATTTTTAAATAACGCTTTAAAAAATAAATCTTGCTTAGGCACTCAGCTAATGGGAACTGACTTTTTTGGAGCTCACTTTCCATTCCCAAAGCAGAAGCCGATCTCAGCAAGATGTTTAATGGAAACCTGGTCAGTGTCCATTCCACAGTCCCTGCTATCCATCACACAGCTCGGATGTTCCGTCAGCCTGGGGGGGGTCACAGAGTCCAGCACAGCCAGGGCTGTGTTCACGTGGCCTCTCCAGGCTGCAGCTGTGCCAGCTGCCGGGGTTATCACACCCGGCCTCTCACTCACTCATCTTCCACCACAGCTACTGCTGATTTGGAGCAGGACTCTGCTAAGCCAGCTCGTTTTGACTGATGCTGATTAGAGGAGCACTGGGGACTGTTGTCCTCCACAGACAGCACAGCTGTGGCTGAAAGTGAACTCCCAAGCATCCCTCAGGGCCCCCAGCTCCTGGGATCCCACCTGCTCGAGAATGTGCAAAGCAGAGGAATCCTCTGCCCCAGAACAGATTTATTGTCACACCAGTCTACAGGGCTCACAATTTTCCCAATTTCCCTGGAGACCTGAAGTGAGGACTCCAAGGCAGTTACGGCAGATGCCTCCTCCATGACACCCTCTTCCCTTCCTGTTGTATTTGCAGTAGGTTCCAATGTCAGCTTCTCCCACTGGGCATGGCCTTGACAAATCCTGAATGCAAAACCTGAGCTCGGGAAGGGGCTGGCCTACCTTCCTCTCTTTTTTATCCCTTACAAACATCTCATCTTAATCCACAGGAAAAAGTTGGGAGCTTCCCTATGGACATGCATATTTATAAACAGCCATGGACCACCCATATTTACATACAATAAGAACCAAATGTCTTTAGGGACACCAAAAATCACTACAGGGGCAGACACCACTTGCTAGATGACCACAAAGTAGAGGAAATGCCCTGAGGAACTGGAAATTCTGACTGTTTAAAAGGGCTCCAGAAAGCCATGGTAGGGGGCCTGGAACTAGATGATCTTTAAGGATGCTTCCAACTCAAACAATTCCATGAGTGGAAATTCTGAGTGGAAAACCCAAACTCTCTACTTTCTCAAATCCTTTGTCTAAGGAGGGTCATAACCTGTGAAGGAAGAGCAGTTTCAAGGTATGTTGTTACAAATCCAGAGGTACAAGTTTAGATAACTTGCTCTGAGTTGAAACAACTGAATGAGTTCTCATTCACACCAGAAGTCAGGATCCAGGCCCACAGTCTGCCCTCATGCACAGAGCTCACGATCCTGCTCGTTGCCTTATGCCCTGGAGAAGCGTTGCAACTTCACCCTCCTCAGCAAGCAAAAGAGGCCACAGGGGATTTAAAAGCAAATTTCTTAAATCAGCTCTAGGTTGCTCTATACTAAATATTATAGTCTGTGGGAATTATGGAGTTGAAGGTAACCAAATGCAAGCTATTTTTCTGTATCCAGAATATCTAAGCAGTAAAGACTGGTAAAATTTAGGTTCTAAAATACCTGTCAAAGTCTCTCTAAAGAAGTCTCTCCCCATCCAGGCTGAGAAATAAAATAATTTCTGTTTCAAATGAGACCCTCAAAACTCCCTTGTCTGTGAGGAACAGTGTTGTGGGCTGCAGAGAGAACTAACAAACTGGATTTATGTAAACAACAAACCCAGGGATTAAGGGGATTCAGCAGATATGTTAATATAGGTCTAAAAATGGCAACTTTGGTTTGGCAATTGCCAGTACAGGACCACACAGACACACAGCCACTTCCCAGGGTGGAGTAGGTTACCAGGTCCCGATCCTGGATGCTGAAGATCGGCACATGTACTCCCTGCCTTGATGAATGTGCAGTGATTCTACTTATCTTAAGCCTCTTTTATTGAGGGCTAAGCTAAATCAAACCAACTTACATTTATGGGGGGCCAAGAGCACCTACCAGGCAGCTGCTGTAGCTCGGCTGACATGGAAACACAGACATCCCCTGTAACTTGATCGTGCGACTAAGCCCTGAAATTTTCTTGGTGTGGATGCAACTGGGAGCTGAAATTAAGTGCAATTTCAGGTCTACCTTCTTGCAGAGTGAAGTGGGGCACAGGTCTAGTGTTAACACTTCACAGTAGGGCAAATTCCATGCATACATACCAAAGCTATAATGATTCTGTAAGTTAAATATAATATAAACAGCTTTGTTTGTGTTGAAATATTTGAACATCTATCTACAGGGTTGGGAGTCGGAATAAAAGAAGCACACTACTGCACAGGAATGAAAGGATGATAGTCATGGAATGGACAATAAAAACTGGTGACAAGCTGTTTCATAAGCATGCTGTACTATTATGTATGTATGTGCATATGTAGGCAAATAACATAATAAAAGAAAATGCAAAAAACTCAATAGAACACCAATAAGAAAAATTTAAATGTTAAAAGTCTGTCTCATTGAATAAGTGAGACTGTGGTTGGAAGTACAGCAAGAGACATTTATACAAGTCTTCAACATTTCAACTCTCCTTTCAACATAAAAACCAGGAAAAAAACGGTGATCTCATGAAAAGTCAGAGAGCACTCAGCCCCATCAGGCAGGGTATTCATTATTATTTCACATATGCTGCTTCTAAAAAGATATAAAAATATCTCAGCGTGGTGTGCATCCTTTTAATTCTGCATATACTCATCTTGTTGTTCCATCAAGCACTGGATCAAAGGTTTACTTTATGTGCAGGTGTGAAAGGTGTGTACAAATGAAGGAATATCTCCCTGGCTATTCAGTCTGTAGGAGTACATGAAAGAACCCAATTATGACAACCCCGGTGATTCATTTTTACTCTCAACTAGGATTCCTGGGCCACAGAGCTGCTTCTTCCCTCTTTGAACATCCAAGTCTCACAATGACTTCTGCAGGGTGCAAGTGATCTGTTTAAATTTACGAATTTTTTCACTTCAGGTGGGGAAATTGCCTTCCCCTGCAGTGTGAGGTTTGCCAAGGCCCATGCCCTCCCAGCTCCATATGGCAAAGACTTCAGGCAGATATTCTGGCCAGCAGTCTCAAGGCTGGGGTTAAACAAGCAGTTTGTTCCTCTCTTACATAAGCACCGAAAGACAATACTACATTCGAGCTCATAAAAATATTTTAATTGGTGATGATTTCCAGACAACTATGTCAAAATTAACTCAGAGTTGATGCCCACTTGCTTAAATTTCATTCATCTGGGTTCAAATTATTTGCTTAAAAGAAGAAACATTTCCTTTTATACACACTTCGGTTTCAACCTCCAAAACCATTGCTAGAAATTAGTCCCAACCACTCAGTCAGCTGCCTCAGAAACCGAGCTCAAATCCATCACTTTAATGACATCAATAACAAATACACAACTTTAAACCCTATTGTGAACAGTGGCATACCAAGAGGCATGTGTAGCTGTCATCTCGTTAGTCACTAGAAAAACACCCAACGAAACCAAAAGAGCCTAACCATGACAAATTATTCAAGAGTTTAACCTGAGACATTAATGAGTGCTAAATAGCTTGTTTTCATGCTTGCTTAAGGAGATTTGTTTAAAATCCCACCAACCTCCCCTGAATGTTGCTTGGTGAAGCTGTTCATTCTTGTCAAGCTGGTTTTCCTATTCCAGCTAAAACAGCAGGTTGCAAATGTTTGGTTAAGGATGGCTGCCTTCCCCACCCCCTCAAGACACGAGCGCACTAAGGCAGCCGCACTGGCTGTGGAGCTTCCTCCCCTTGGCTGCACAGAAGTGGCTGATTCACTTCCCCAAAGTCACAAAACATTCAGTTGATAAAAGCTTGTGCACCTGAGCACTGTCATTCGACAGTCAGTGGTATGAGACAAATGCAAAAAGAATATCTATCCATCCAGGAGTTTCAACTTCCCAGACTTTCCATCTTGTCTGGTTTTCAGCTCTCCCAGCTGTAAAGCTCCTAAGGAGGCACTACAAGAGCCTGGTACTTGCCATTCTCTGAAAGCAGCACCAGGTATTTAACTCTGATTAAGGGCTGATTTAATGACAGATTTGCTCCTACAAGCCACCTTTACCTCCAGCAATGCCTTCAAGGAGTTAAAGGAATTAGGATCTGGAACCTAAGAGAACTACATTATTCTGACACAGCAATACGGAGCAGCAGCATATGGTGAGAACTCACAGCTAACAGAAGAGGAAAAACAAAACCCATTTCTTCCCATCTAAGAAATGAAAAATATATATGTAAAAATGTTTCCATTTATGAAAGGAAAGTGAAGCTTTCTGACTCATATTGTGATGTACTTTGGATTGGAATATGCCTTAAAACACAACCTGAGTAAACAAACACCGTGATCTTCATCATGTTCTCATATTCATGTCATTCCTGGAGTAGGGTAGTGTCATTATTCATATTTCACACAGAACTGAGGCCAAGAGAAAGAAGTACCCAGTTTCCTCTGATATCAGCAAGTTTGGAAGGATTTTCAAATGCACTAACGTCACAAAGACGTCAGAGACAACAGATGACAGACCTAAAGGACTCACATCCAAATGTGTCAGCCACTGAACCACCCTCCTACATCCCTGCCTTACTCATGTGGCCATGGAGAGCTGGTCTTCCACATTTCCTGACATGAGATTAAAGGATAGAAAAATTGCAAAGATTAGTATCATTTTGTTCTTTTTAAGAATAAACATTTATTCTAACAAAGAGTCTTTACGCTGATGGTTCAAATATGCTAACATTGCTTTTTGCTACATACAGCCTAAATCGTCATTCCAACAAGACCTGAGCAGGCTTCCAAAACAGAAGCAGTCTCAGATGCACTCCAAAACAGTGTATTGTGCTCCAATGTTAAAACTGTTCTTCAGTCCATATGGGAGATCTCAAGCATTTGCTGAGTCTGGCTTTACATTTAATCGAATTTATGTTGGAGAAATAATTTTATTTTGACCAGTGTGACTTTTATGCCAAAATTTTTTTTTTATTTTGAATTTTGGGCCAAATTTCATTTTCCTCTGACCAAGTAGACACAATTGTTCCATGTTGCACATGGGCCCTAAAATCTCATCTCTCCTCAAACTCGTGTCCTTATAAAAATGTGAAACTTTCCCATAGCTATAAGTTGTTCTGCATACTGAACGTCAATTAAGTGAGGGATTTTGGAATTTTTTTAAGAACTCGTAAAGTTGGGAAATTTTTAGCGTGGATTCTGGAACCGAAGCTTGGGACACACTGAACTAATTTAAAAATGTAAATGTAAAAAAAATATGACCCATAAGTGACAAATTAAAGGGGGAATGTGAGCGGCTTTCAGAGCACACTGCCCTCCACCACTGAGTGCTTGCACAGCCCAGCTACTCCGGGGTCAGCGCCTTCTGGCAGCATCAGACAATAAAAAACGCATAAACTCGCGGCGCAGGGTAAAGCTACTGTGTCTGACATAACACTAACGCAGGGGCCCAGGGAGGTGACTGAACCCTGGCTCCCAGCTGCATCAATCCCTGTTTTAATCACCCTCCTGACAACACTTCTCTTTCAGCTCTCAAGCTGCTTGGCTCCCAAGGATGGGAATAACGTGAAAGTAAAAGACATGGGGAAAAGCTTAAATGAAGTTGTAGCAGTGAGGGGAATAAAACTGACTGTGAAAGTGCCTTCTGCCCAGCACTCAAATCTGTCTCCAAAGAAAATTTGTTTCAACTTAATAAAAACCCAGAACATGCATCCCTGAGTCCCATTCCAGCGAATGGTTAAGGAGTCAACAAGGAAAACACTCCGTGCAGCCCCATTTCAGGGGGCAGATTCAAATAAGAGAGTGTGTGTTTCGCAGAGAAGGAGGGAAAGATTTCTGTGCTGGACCACATCTCAGGTATAACTTGCAACACTGCCAACAGTGTTCTGAACAGCTTTCAAACCTGTTAAAAATTTGGTTGCTGGTTTTAAATGGACCCAACACCTTGTGTCAAGCATTGGAACAGGATGCCCAGGAAAGCGGTGAGATCACCATTCCTGGAAGCATTCGAAAAACATATGGACATGGCACTTGAGGACATAGTTTGGGGGTGGGCCTGGCAGTGCTGGGTTAACCATGGGGCTTTACGATCTTAGAGGTCTTTTCCAATTTTAATGGTTCTGTGATTCTTCAGCAGCTCTGAGTCATGCAAAAGAGGAGAAGGTAACAACAAGTAAGTGTTTTTTCACTGTCTGACATCAGAGTACCCGAACTCCCCCAGACGGTGCCCCTGGGTCACCTTCACCCAGTCCTCTTTTGCAGAAGGACCGATCATTTGTCCTGGATTTTACAGGGCTCCATACCCTTGCCAGGAGGTTCTTAGGAGACTGAAGAGCCTTTCTCCCCATTTCCACAATCAGTGACTCCAGCTGCAGCTCAGCAATGAGATTGGGTCTGGATTGTGCCCACCATGAGGCTTGGATGGTGCCTGGCACAGGCTGTGGCTGCCTCTCCCCTGAGCTGACGGGGACTCAGGCAGGGTGCAAAGCCAACCCAGGGACCTTTCAGAGTAGAGTTTGGGGAGGTTTTATCAATGCTTGTTTCCTGTGGTTGTGGTTCCTAAACACTTGGGGGTGTTTTGCCTAAAAATACTCCTTTTCAGTCGCAGCACTGCCCTCACTGCCTCTCTCAGTGAGGCAAGGGGCATCGAGGTGCAGGAGGGTTGGCAGTGAGGAGGCTCTGCACCTCAAGCACGTTGAAGAGTCCCAAAATACAGCCCAAACCCCTCTGGGCTCATGCCCCGTGTGTGTGTGTGTTACAGCCTGCAGTGCCTCTGCAGACCGTGCCAATTCAGTTGGAGAGTACGCACCCCAAATTACCCTTCTGGAGAGGCTGAGGGGGGGGAAGCAGAGCCCTGCCAAGCGCTGGTGCCCGGGGCCATGCTGCCTTCTCACCCACAACGCCTCCAGAGGCCCTGCCGGCTGCTGTGGCCCCAGTTTCATCTTCTACAAAGGTTGTTGCCTCCTCCAGCACGTCCCCAGTGCACAGGCAGGAGTCACGTCCTGCTCTCCAGGGCTCCTGAAGATGGCACCTCACTCATCCCCTGCCTGTCACCAACCTGACCTGTTGACTCCAGAGCTGCCCACAAGGAGCCCCTGCCAGCTGCCAACTTAATTTCCTATGCAGGATTTCCATTGAAGCTCGTGGATTATTTTTCAATTCAAATTAATAACAGATTAGATCAAATATGTTAGAGTTGGAGCTGGTAGAACAGCCAATCATTCCAGTTACCCAACACTTCCCATTACAAAACCCAATTTTCAGTTGCTCCCAACTTTACTGAACTTTGACTATTTGCATTCCATTTTTTCTTGCATGAGCATGGAACACGCTTCTTCAATTTCAACCAAAATGCTCCAACGTTCCTGGAAATGAGTTAGCTCAGGGAAAACATAGCACCTCGAAAAACATTTTTGGCAATCTTTTCTTGAAGGAGCTTTTTTGTCACTCTATTTTGGAGTGGAGTTTTGAAACTTGGCTCAGTAGATTGGCTCTTTTTTCCAGAACCTCCACGGAAATCCATCCAGATTTGGTAAAATTATGCAACTTTGAAAACTAAAATTTCATCGAATAAAAATTCCTTAGATTTTATCAGTTAAAAGCTTTGTTTACAGCTTGGCAAAGGTAGCTGATGGCTGACCCAGATTTATGCTTCTGCTGCACAATTTTTTGTAGTGACTATAGTTAAGTTGCTTGAAACAAGGTGTTCTTAGATCATATTCTCTGTGTGAAAAACAAGAGTAAGTGGGTATATTCCATCCCACAGGATGTTGCTGCCCTATGGATAAACCAGCACATGCTGCTACAGTGAAGGACTTTTTCTGTCTCTCATACACAATGGGCATGGATTAAAGCCACACTGATAACCCACTGGCATGTCCCAGTTCTGAGTGCTCAGATGTGGACTTTTCCTACTGTAATTTGTGTCTGCAGCATATGCATAAAGTAAGACCCAGAGCTAGAGGTACCTGCTCTCTTACAAGAAAAAAAATCTATTTGTTTTATGTCAACAAGTTATTATTTATCTGATGTGTAAGTATCTCCTTTGTCACATACCTTAAATCTACTGGTTATATTCCCTTTTACACAAAGTCACCAGAAAAAAAGGTCTCATTTAATTTGCATGGCATGTATGCAGTTAGTGAGGTGTTTACTTTGCATCCCACATGGATGTAAACACAGTTCCCAAAAAACTTCCTTCATCTTGGAGCTGAGACTAAAGAACAGCCACTGTTATCTGGATTTTGGAAGCACCAAGTCCTTCCTGCTCTCTCCTGTAATAAAGACTATCTCTACAAGCCAACTGCTATCAGGTTTCTCTTTTGCTGCCATCTTTCAGGAATAGCAGATACGAAGAAGAGTGAAACTAATAAGACAGATCAGTAAGCCTGAACAGATGCAAAGCACAGACCCTGCCTAAATACTGAGCTGGACTATCCTTGGTGTGCTGCAGTTCTGCTGCCCTGATTCCCAGGGAAGTTTATGGCTGTGTTCACAGAGCGGGCAATGAATATTGCTGGGTGAGCCTTCTTCAGGGCACTCACAGACATACCCTGGGCTCACTCTTGCACAGCAGAAGATAAAGGCTAATTAAACTGTCTGCCGTGAAGCTGATGAGGATCATGTATAAGAGCCAGACTGCTGCTGAGCTGCAGGGGACACAGCTTTTGGGAGAGCCCATCAGCGTGGGGAAAGATGTTTGAAAGCAGGGCAGACACTTCTGCACCGAGTGCCTGAGAGTTATAACCAAGCAGGCACAGAAGTGGAAAACATAAAAGTTATAAACTGCACAGTGGTTATTTATGTCTAACAAGGAGGGGTTCACCAACACCCTAAATTGTAATGTGTTTTGGGGAGCAGTCCTTCAGTGTGGCTATTGAGAAAGCAGGCACTAAAGCTCCCTTTTAAAAGGTTTAAATAACAATAAAAAGGAGCATGAAGAAGTTCTTAAGAGCTGTGTGCTACTGCAGTTGCTGGTAAACCAGGCAGTTTGCTTAAACCCAGCTCAAGCACCTGCACAGCACCCAGTGCCAGTCCAGTGGTCTGGGCTGCTTCATGTCCCCTCTCCCTCACTCACCCCCACTGACACCTATAGAGGCTTAGGGGACAAACCAGCTTCTAACTCACACTCACAGCTCTTCCTTGACCACAGTGGACAGGAGGTGAGTCATTGAGACACAGTGTCAAGCTTTCAGGCAGCTACAGTTAAGGAGAGCCAATCCACCCAGCATCTCTGAAAATATTACCCATATGTCCCTTTACAAAAAGGATTTTCATTTGGACTGCTTAGCTGATGAACTGAAACACTGAATTATTTACATTCACAGCTCCATTGCTGAGCCCTCTTCTGTAGTCAACACTTCTGTCTACAGAGGTGATGATTTTACTGCAGCGCTGGTTTTACAAACTATTGTTCAAAGACATCAAAAAAGGCCAAAAGTGGGAGGAGACCCATAGCCCAGATCATCAAAGCCAAAAAGTGTCCAGTGTGAAAGAAAAAATCAGTTCCACCAATCTAGAGTCTATAGTGATAAGAGACCCAAGGAATGAAAAACTAAATTATTAAATTAAATTATTCTTGATTTAATTGGTATCCTAGAAATGTGGAACCAACTCTATTAAACTTCACATGTCTACAGTGCTTTATAAATTCACTAGATAACTGAATTAATTGAAGCACGTTGTTTTATAAGATTCCGAATCTGGGTCCTTGATTACATGTGTACACATGCAAAAAACCCCTGAAAAGTATTCCATGTGTAATTCCCTCTGTACTGCTAACCTGTGGTTTGTACCATACAGAAATCCTGCATTGTATTTCCAGGTCTCTATTCTTTTCCAGCTTCCATACTGCTGAGAAACACAGGTCTGAATTTTCAAAACACCAAAAATGATTGCGAACACCATCCCTTTTCAATGAATATTCTCTGGAATTTAACACAATCTCCCTTTTATTACAGTCATTTAAAATTGGGCTTCTTTGCAAATCTAATCTGGGATTTAACATATAGAAACAAAAACAGACCTGGGACTACAGTGATGCCTGCATGTGCCTGCTTCTTTCCAAGAAAAAGCTGCACCAATGTGAAACTGCTGTATATAATTGTCTACTTGTCTCATGACATATGAAGTGATTCTCTGGAATAAAACCAGTTAGATCCCTGTGTCTAGCAAATTAAAGTAGAAATGCAAGAGCTGGACTCATCCATTTCTTCCCCAGCACACTTCTGTGGTGCTTCAGAGGTGGTGCTTTTCCTGTTGAGCTCTAAGAGCAATGAAATAAAACACCCCCAAGTGCCTCTGACTGCACTGACACTGAAGACCATGTCTACTACTGCAGGAATGCAAGAATGAGAAAGTGCATGAGGATTTAAGGAAGCAGACAACTAATTGGCATTACTCACATGGATTAGAGACAGGCAGGAAGCAGATTCTGCACTTGTAAGCACCCTGATTAATACCTCCTTTGGCACCCTGAATTTAAACGAGCAGGGCTACTAAAGAAGCAGGGCATTATGAAGTGGGAGTAAAGTTCACAAAATGCAGTGGGAGAGTTTGAAGAGGGATGGAAGCATTAAACATTTATGCTGGCAATAATCAGGTGAAAGGGTTTGTCTTCCCACACTGTGGGAAAGATTACATCTCAGAACCACAGGAGAAGGGCAGCATTTTAAGTTTGGATAAGGGAGGAACAATTAATACGTTCTGTTGTGAAGAAGAAACATTGGAATCATGGAGTACTTCCCAGTGATGGGAAAATCTTTAAATGTGTTCCCCAATATACTTCACCTTTAGGCAATACCTGTAAAATGTATTGTCACCTTTGTAATGTTTCTTATGTAGCTGCAACTGCAGTGTGAGAATCTTACTTTGCCTACAGCTAAATAACCTGAGTTTTAATCTCAGCAGTTCACACAACCCAAGCTGAGTGGGGCCTGAGCAGCACCTGACTGCTGAAATCCTGCAGGAGGTGATAATGATGCCTTAGTAGATAGCATCATTTTTAAGGTATGTGTACACTGCACTCATTATGGCAGCTGTAGAGACACTTCAAAATCAGCTTTAAATGATTCCTTACACTGTCAGGAAAACAGCAGAGACTGTTCACCATTCAACACCAGACAAAGCCTCCACCCAAGAAGGTGAGTGAACACTGGGTTAATCCAACGCTGGGCTCCTGCTCCCTGTGACTGCACCCTGGGCTACCTGTCTTACAGCTAACTGGGGCTGTCTGAGCCTCACAGCAGGCTTAGTACACTTTGGGACTACAGTATCTCCTAATCTCATCTGATTCCAGCCATCTCAAAACCAGGGTGCCTAGTCTAGGCTAGTCATCAAGCCTCCATTTAGTATCAATGGAAAGGGATGAGAGTCCAAAGGGCACTTCATTGCTCTCTAAGACAAGTATTAACATATGAATCACTCTCTGCAAGGGCCTGTGTCTCTTCATTCACTTCAGAGGAAACCTACTCTACATGTCCAATTTTTGGAGAGCTGAAAGCCACCCTCAGCCCACAGTGAGCCACTATTGTGCTGAGTAAGCTGGTCTATTGTAGATGAGATTTTTAATCTCTGTATCTGAGCAGATACAGGCAATAAGGAACCCAGTTCTTCATCTCAGTAAGGATTCTGGCGTCCCAAACATACTGCAGCATGAGATCATTACTCAGTTTCTTCCCCTGAAGTTTCAATTAAGTATGATATTCATCCTCATTTCCTCTTCTGCATTCCTTGTCTGGTTAAATCAGCATCTGTGTTTCACGTCTGGGATGACCACGTTTCAGTGGAGAATGAAGTTTATATGGAGAATAAAAAATAAATTTCATAAAAACTTTAAACAGAAATTTGGAATAGACAGTAAGCAAGTGCTACCTAACTACTTCACTTACACTGTTCTCATGCAGTGTCTCCCAAATATATTCACCCTGTTCCCTATTTCCCAAACTACTTCGTAAAGTGAAGGGAGAGGTATAAAAGGTGCTACGCTGAAGAGTGAGAAAAAAATGCTGATATTAATAGCTACGAGCTTAATGCATTTCAAAAGTGACAATGTCCAAGAGTTCTCTTGGGACAAAACTGTGGAACAAAATGGTTTGTGGAAACTACTCTTACTGCCTTTTTTAATACCATCTTCCTCCACAGTACCTACATGGAGTAGAGTCACAGAGTTATAAAAAGTCACTGTCCCTGGAGGTGTTTAAGGAAAGACTGGACATGGCACTCAGTGCCATGGTCTGGCTGACAAGGAGCTGGTTGCTCATAGGCTGGACTTGATGATCCCAGAGGTCTTTCCCAACATAATTGACTCTGTAACTCTGTGAAATGGTCACCCCTTTTCCTCTCCCCCATGTCATGCCCTGTGGAGATACAGAATGAAATCACTTCCACTGTTACTTCATTTGTTTGGTTATAACCCCTTTTCCCCATCTGTTTAATAAATTGAGACTATGAGCTACTCAGGGCAAAACTCTCTTATCATACAACTAAGCAACACAACTACGTAGAGGGGCCATGATTTTATTTGTAACTTGGAGGGACACTTTGAATACAAACAGCAATAGCTGCAATATGAAAGAATCACTGTGATGGCCAAATTACATGCCAAATGTACTAGGAATAGATTTGCTTGGAAGCAAGTGTTCCCTCTACAGTGGGATGGAAACAATCTGTTCTGTTGACAAATACAAACCAAGACTGCATTGCTGTTGGTGAGGACATCTTATGGAATGGTTTTATGCTCAGACTTGTGCATTTGTTTTACATAATCTTGTCACCATAACAGTGAATGCATGGTCACTTTGTCGCCTCTCCAGGCAGCAGTGCCTCCTATGCAGGCAGCCCAATGTTGTCACATAGTTTGCTGAGATTTCAGAACTACAGTGCATGATTTCAAGCCGTGAGTGAACTAAGTAGTTTTGCTGTTGACTCACTCTACGTACTACGTCAGCAGAAAAAAAGTCATAATCACCAGAAATGATTTTGTCTCACAGTCTGCTTCTCAGACAATGAGATTTTATGCATGAGCCCCTCTGTAGCCACAGTGGAAGAAATACGAACCAACTGGTCCTTGGGATGCAGCTACCACCCCAACAGACCCAACAGCTTGTCACAGCGGCATGCATCATAAAATCAGAGAATCATAGAAACAGAGAATCAGAGAATCATGGAATCATAGAATCATAGAATAGTTTGGGTTGGAAAGGACCTTAAAGATCATCTGGTTCCAACCCCCCTGCCATGGGCGGAGACACTTTCCACTATCCACTTTCCACTGGTTGCTCCAAGCCCCATCCAAGCTGGCCTTGAACACTTCCAGGGATGGAGCAGCCACAGCTTCTCTGGGCAACCTGTGCCTGTGCCTCACTACTGGGTGAGGTAACCGTAAGGAGCCCTGCTCTGTGGGTTGCACACTCATCTCAAAAGTAAACCTAAACCACTCGCATATGCAATGTCTGTCACCTTTGGTGGGGAACACTTGAATCATCCCACCAGCTTCTTATAACCTCTGGGAATGCTCAGGAGCTCCAGTCCCCATCTAGGACAGTTCTGTGAAATTACACATTTGCAAAAAATAAACCAGCAGCAAATGATGGTGAGTGAAACTGTGTCTTGCCTTTTATGCTGCAGTAAGGACCTGGTGTTGTACCACTGGAAACAGAAACACTGCAACTCCTTACTGGGGTCCTGGTGACAGGTCTCAGCCTGTAAGTGGACTGTGCTCATGCTCAAATACACTAATGATGGTCACAGAAAAGAACCCAAACCTCATGGCATGGCCCTGCTGAACATTTCTCTGGCTGTACAATCACATTTTGTCTCGTTTCTTACAAAGGAGCATTAGAGTGAATACATTAAGCTCTACAAAGTCATTTAGAGCAACTTTCAAACCCCAGACCGCCCACTCTGCCTTCCTCTGCTCCCACAGCCGCTGGGACAAATCCGGACCTACCCACCCAACCTCCGTAGAGATCTGTCACTCTGAAAGACACCAGAGAGAGCCACAGATTTTCTAACTTCGGTTTGGATGAAACCCTAAGACTCGCTCATCACATCTCAGGGTATTTAGCATTGACTTTAATTAAAAACCTCCCCGTGCCAAACCACATGCAGATGCAAACCGACGCCTTCAGCGTCTGCGGCGCATCGCCCCAAAAAGCTGCGCTGCTCCGTTCAGTCAGAGGTAGATGCATGAAGCAGGGACCTGCCTGTAAAATTTCCTCTTGTTCTGCAAAGTCTGTCTCTCTCTCTCTCTGCACTGCCCCAATTTACCACAGTGCTAAAAAACCCCACAGTCAAACAAATATATTCTTGGGAAGGAAGGGGGGCTGGTAGAGTGGTTTTTGAAGGCAGGCCAGAGACTGTTCGAAACAGGGGACACACAGAGTGTTTTAACTGCTGCGATAATTCTGCATAAAGAGATGTTAAGGCTCTAGCTCCTTGCTGTAGCATGCCATGTGTCCCTGAATAAAATTACTGCCATGCAGGCTGTTAGCAGAGGAATGCGTAAACAGACAATGTATCCTTGCATCAGTTCCACAAAATGTTGCACAACACAAATGCCTCTCGATGTGTCATTTCCTGCTTGGCCACCAGCCCAGCTCCTGACAGGCAGTCAACAAAAAAAAAAAAAAAAAAAAAGAGAAAAAAGAAAAAAGAAAAAAAATAAAAATGAAAAAGTAAAAAAAAGAAAAAAGAAAGAAAGAAAGAAAGAAAAGAAAAAAAAAGAAGAAAAGAAGAAAAATTAAAAAAAGAAAGGCAAACTGAAAGATTTAAAGCTGTTCTACTCCAAAGCACATTCCACTCGCCTCAGACTTATCCCTCCACCCTCTCTGCCTTTGAAAGAAAAGAGGGAGAACTTCCTAAAAACTGTTATGGTTTTAAGTCAAGGAATCTCAAAAATCTCAATCACTTATCTGCATTTTATAGGCCGGGTCGGCCAAACAGTTAATGTGGGGGCTGAGCAGAACCCCCGGCTGGCTCTCGCTGCCTTCCGCAGCGTGCACAGACAAAAAGGCGATGTGATGTTTGCTCATACCTTTCATCACGTGTGCACCTTGCAAACTGCAGCAGCAGAGAAACACTCGGGAGCTGAAGGAGACAGAGCAGTTTTCTCCCCTGAAATGCTTCAGCTCAAAGCTCAGGGCTGCTTTTCCATCCACACTGATAAAGTTGGGATCAGTGACTTTGGAGCCTACCTTCGATTAGAGACAAACTAAAGTCTTTAGAAGTCAGGGAAAATATAAAAGTATATAGATTTCTCCTCCCTCCTTCCTCATGATTTCCCTCATGACTGGGTTTGTCCCAAAAGCAGCCAGAAAGGAGGATGTATGTGCCTCCTATTCTAAAGGTACCACTATGGAAGGGCAAATGATTATTTCTGTAGTTGCAGTGAGGAAAGGCAAAGGCATTAAAGAGGGGCTTAGGTAAAGGTTTGGGTGGTTTCTTTGCTCTGTTTCTTTCTCCTTTGACTTCCTTTACAGTAATCTCTGGCTATCTGTTGGTCAGTTATGACCTCATGACAACTTCTCCGGAAAACTTCTTTCAGCCCTCCCAGCTGGAAGGCAGCTCTGCTGGCTGAGATGTGCGTATGGCAGAGGTTTTGTACTGGATATGAGGAGAAAAAAATATCTGCAGGATTTCCTAATGATTCCCAAAGATCTTATACAACCCTGTCTCTAGACTGCATCACTCAGAGTGCAAAGCACTGTCTCAACCCAGCACAGAAACTGTGCAACACAGTAGATGTCCCTGGACAGTAATCTAGATAGACTGGAAGAGATTAGGTAAAATTAAGTAAATCTTTTCTGAGAAAAAAATTGTCAGAAGACCTTTTCTTGTATAGAAACGGGCAAGTTTTCCTAACAGAGCAACCTGACATCACTGTCTCTATTAAAATATTTTCAAATAATAACAGAGAGGCAAGGCAGCAAGCTTCTACAAGCAGACGTTTAATACGACTAAATGGCACTTACATTTAAGAACCTGACTTTCTGAAGTGCTGAGCATCCAAAACACCAACTGGAGTCCCTGCATGCCACGACTGTTCAGCACTCCTGAAGTCGGGCTCTCAGTGTCTGTGGTGTCTGTCATGGCTTTGCTGCTGCTCCTGCTGCTACTGGGAGCCTCGCAGCTTTCGTTTGCTCGAGTCAACTTGCCAGCAGAAGGTCAGAGTGCCTTGCCTATAAACAAGCCTTACAAATTCACGATCTAAAGCATGATGTCATGTCTTAAAATGATAAGCTGGCAACAAAGTAAATGACATTTTGTAAAGATGTGCATAATTTTATGTTTACACTCCTTAGAATGAAGGTTCTAATAAGTCATCAGTTGTGCTCCTTTAAAGGGAAGTTTTATAACTGAGATGAATCACAACTGCAAAAGATCAAAGTTAAAAAACATCAATGATGCCATGGGGTACTTTTTAATCTTGTAATGAATGATGATCATGTGCTCTTATGAAGTTGCTCCAACTGCCAACGCCAGATGTGTATATTAAGAAAAAAGTTGTTTGTGATGTGACAGCTCTGGTTGAGCTGCCAGAGAGAGGAAAACTAGGATAGCATGCTTGAAATGTTGAAGTGAAATACAGCTCCTGGCAGAGAGGGGCACTATTTGCCGATACATAATTTTTTAAGACAAACACATTTGCTATCAGAGCTGCTCCTTGAATTCCTTATTGCCCCCAACCACCTAATTTTCCTTATGCAACATAAATGCCAGATACATTCATTGAATGTTTACTACCAAACTAATATATCTACACAAGTGCAGGGGCTCTAAGAAGGAAGCAAAACTTCAGTGAAACTCCCAGAGCTCACTTGAACTACTCTTTCCCTACAAATTCAAGTTTAATAATGAATCATTCCAGAGATGTATCAGAATGACTTGAAAGTATCAGATTGCAATATTCCACCAAAACATTAAAATACAAATAGACATTCAAGCTCGAATTTTACTTTCTTTTAAAAAAAAAGGAAAAAAAAAAAGAAATGAAAAAGATGAAGAAAGACACAATAACTCCATGTAGGCCATAACAACTCAGTGAGAGCATTCCTAGGCTCAGCTATTCAAAGAGACCAGCAGATGGGTATCACATACAGAGGCCTTTCAGGTCTAAAGTAAAAAATTCCAGCAGAACTTGCAGATCTTGTTAAATTCTATGAACACAGACTCATTTTTAATACACTGATCACCAAAAGATCCCCATGCCAGCAGGGTCCCTTTCTGTGCTGCACAGGGTAATCCACACTACTCTCCACACATCACTTTCAAACCTCTCTGCTCTTTCACTGCGGTTGTGTCCTCTTTCCTTATGCAGATACCTCAATACATGGAAGCAGCGTCCAGATGGGAATGTCTAAGTGATACATAACTTATTCCCTGCTTTTTATTCCACAGATGCAGCTTCCCCAGTGCCCTCCGAGTGAGTTACGTGGAGCACCAGCTGCAAGTGAAAATTAAAAATGGGAACTGATTCACGAAGACGGAACAAAAACGCCCCTGCCGTGACATCAGGACACCTCAGCTGTGAGAAGGTAGCACCACAAGTATCTACCTAACAGAATTTATCCAGAGCTACTTGCTTTTTCTTAGCTGCTCTTTAAGGTGAAACTCTACAGCCTGGACAATTCTTACAGGGAGCATTTCAGTTCCCACTTCGGTGTAAGAGGAGGTGACTCTGCAGCGTGTATTGGCACGAGAAACACTTAACTGCATGAATTCTGTCTACATCTTTCTACTTCTTTCTTTGTGGTATTTTAAACAAAACACCATGAAAGCTCCTTGAAGGTCTCGTTTGTATGTGCAGATCAAAGGCAAAATAATTATTTGAGATGCTTCCATTATAGGGATTCTTTTAATGTGGTTATTCATCAAATAATTCTTAATCTCTAAGTGTAATTTAAATAACGCTATACCTGGCTAATCCAATCAATTTAGAAAGAGTCATTTCTAGTTAGATTAAGAAAAAACTCCAGAACTGGCTCATCAGTGATACCCATACGATGTGAGACTGGTTACCAGCTAAATGTGCTAGACAGAGAGACAGCCAGATAAATCCTGATGGATTAACCAGACTTGACTGTATCTAAAAATAAGTGCTACCCATAAAACTGCTAGAACATGACAAAACACAATTGTCATAAAAGTATAGCCATTGCAAAATAGATAAATCATGGCAAATAGGTTCTTAGTGAGCTTGTATGGCTATGAGATAAATGTGCTGAGTGAAAATCTGCTGGACTGTGTTTAAAAAAAAATATTTTCTGCGCACAAATAAGAAACAAAGACCATGCTGTTGATACACTGCTTTTTTTATCTTTCTTTGGCCCCTGGGGGTCTACGATGAGTCCATAGCTGAAAACCAACTTCAGGTATGAGGAGATTAACCAGGTGCATTAATTATCTGATGGCAAAAGAATTTAAGGGCAAACAAAAAGGCACTATATTATATATTTCCTCTCTATGCGAGGACTGATCCTGAAAGATCAGGGTCCTGTTTTGTTCTAAACATCTTCAGTTGGAAGCTTACAGCAGTTCAGGGAATGCAGCACGTTGCAGGATTGTATCTACTATGTCTAAATCAGATTATATATAAATACAGTGAGTTTAGTTCTCATTTACGCTGGCAGATAATGTATCAAGACCTTGATATGAATGAGAATCACGTTTGGGATTGCTCGAATTCAGCCAAGCACTTAAGTGAGTGTTTAATGCAAGTATGTGTGTGGTCCAATAGACTCCAAATTAAGCATGCACTCACATATTTTGCTGAGCAAAAACCAGTGTTTGACAAAGATATTTCATTTACAGGTCTCTGTTAAACAAAATTAGGCAGGCATAAGAGCAAAAAGAAGAATATAATACTCACTTCTTGGCTCTCTTGGCCCATCCACTGTAACCTTTATAGCTCTGTGGTATGTAGCAACTTGGGGGGGATTTGTCAGGACAGTTATTGTCAAAGTAAAGCTCTTCCCTACAAAAGGAAAAAACAACAAGGAATGAGTGATTACAACATGAAAACAGTCACATGCATGTTCAGTAAAGAATCGGTTTAAAATTATTCCCTGTCGTTACCACAATCGTGAAAATTAAAAACATAACTGACCATAGGAGTTTTCCTCCCCTTCAGTTTTACTCTATGTCAAGAATACGTCCATGTGTTGACAATCTAAATGTTTCTAAATGTTTCTTATTTAATAATGGGTCATCATACAATGACAGAACAAAAGTGATTCACTGCTGAGGACAAGCCAAATTCTTTGCTGCATTGAAAGTGGTGTAAATCCAAAGCAAGTCAGATAATTTAAAAATTTACTCCAGTTTCGCAGCTGTGTGACAGAGAGCAGAATGTGACCACATGTTATTTACTTCACACAGTTTTATCATTTCATTTGTTTGACTTGACTACAATAAGATGAGGAAAGAATATATTTTCCTCCTGGGAGATGGTTTTGCAGGGAGTCAGTGTCTCTGTCCTTCATATGCCAGGGCTAATATGATGATATCATTATTATGGAACACGCCTTTTTTCCCCTACATATATTCCATCTATGAAATACCAAGAAAGCCCCCAACTTTCCCGTGAGGGTGAGAAATGTCTGTGTGCACGTACATTGCTATCGTCAGTCTGCATTGTTGGGGGTTTTTTTTGGTTTTTTTTGTTTTTTACTTTTCAAAGCTCCAATTCAGGCAGAGATTGCACAAGATCATCCACGGCCTTCAGCTGAATGAAAACGTTAAAAAGAAATAAATAAAGGGAGCTGCCTGTGTCTGAGCACACATTCTCACAGGCGCTGGCCCCCGTTTGGGAGACTCACTGACAGTTGTAATCTGTTAGATATGCAACGGTTACTCATGTCAGATAGTCAAAACTGAAAACTGTTTCAAGACAGGAAAAGGTGGGCGTACAACAGTGACTCAATAAAACAGTCAGCAATCTTTGGCCTTCATGCTCATTTAAGCTGCTACTTTACCAGACACTTAAAGCTCTTTTATTTTTTTTTTTTCCCCTCCTCCCTGAGTGTATTTGTGCATTTTTGCTGCTAGGGCTTTTCCTCTCGCTGAACTCTGAAGGCATTCAATCAAGGCACAAATCTTAAATGATATGCAACAGAACAAACTTAATGCAGTTTTTTCAGGCCTAATATAGAACAGCTTATATATAAGGCATAATACAGAACAGAGCTTTGGCTGTCAAATCTAGTAATTGGTCTTTCTTTCTGGTCCAAGTCGTATATCCTCCAAACCTGCTTGAGACATGCATCATTTATTATCAGGAGTGCAACTTCAAACTGTCTTGGCTATAATTTTCATGAACTAGAATGTGACATGGGTTTTTTTTAAAGGAAATATAACTGTCATTTAGAGTAAAATGATTTTCCAGGTGAAGCTGTGCTCCAGCTGTGCCCAGCTCTCTGGGAGATGCAGGTTAGAGAGAAGGTCAGGACCCTGGCAAATAGAATTATAGAATGGTTTGGGTTGGAAGGGACCTTAAAAATGATCTTGTTCCAACCCCCCTGCCATGGGCAGGGACACTTTCCACTATCCCAGGTTGCTCCAAGCCCTGTCCAAACTGGCCTTGGACACTTCCAGGGATGGGGCAGCCACAGCTCCTCTGGGCAACCTGTGCCTGGGCCTCACCACCTCACAGGGAAGAATTTCTTCCTAATATCCAATCTAAACCTGCCCTCTGTCAGTTTAAACATGCAAAATCTCAGGAGGCTGAATTCTGTCACAGTGGCATGGATGAAGGTGCCTTTTCCCATTTGCACTGTGAAATGGATTATTTCTTAAATCATCACAGGAGCAGAGTTAGGTGCATTTAGGACGTCCAGTCTTTGTCCAGTCCTGCCCACCTGCTGTCCCAGAGGTGAGCACAGGGCATGGGCAGCCTTCACACACACAGCAGCAGCCCTACAGTGCCTTCACACTGCTTATTTAGGGCTGAGAATTGTCTGTGCCTTTTATCCCTCTCCAAAGAGGAATTCAGCCCACTGCACGAATATATATAGTTCTCCAGGCTCAGGTTTAAGGCTTCCTTTGGCACCAGCTTACCATGTCAGAAAGTTCTGACTATTAAATTGTATGCTGATGACGTTCAGATCACAGTAACGCACACAAGAACTGGTAACAAAGATACTAAAGGGGCTTTTCCATACACCTTTGAATGAAGCATTTGGCCTTCCATGCTATTGTTCTCTTTATACACCAAATCCCTATAAAAGTCTATTATGACAAAAAAATTAACTCAACAAAATATACTATCTGTAAGATGCTGTAAAATCATGCTGTACAAAAGCACTGCAAGATTTCTTACACTAAATATATCTCAACAGGATACAGTGGCCAGAAAAAAAAATGCATTCCTTAACAAAAAGAGCTACATTTGGACCATGCCAGTGAGAATTTCTGAACTGTCACCTCTCAGCCAGCTTGAGCTGAAGAGGTAAGCAGCTAATTTGAGAGGGAAACTGGTTTTGTTCCCTAACCGGTATTTTACAAACCAAAGTGTGGATGAAGTAACACCAATGAAGCCCCCTCACACTCCATAAACCACAGAGCCTTTCATTGTGGGGAGCTGCACGGCCCTGCCAGGGCACTCCAGAGCTTTCAAGAGATGATTTACATATTACAGGATTAAGAATGAAATAAATTTTTAAGGTCCCCTGTTTCATTGATGCTGATGCCTTCCACAGCTATTTCAGATAGCTGTGGAAGATATCCCTCCTCAGCTACAAAATCCTTTAATGCACTTTTTATCACCTTTCTTTATTGCCCTTAGTCATTTCAACTATCCACTTTCAGAGGCTACAGACTAATTGTAGCTCTCTTTTATTAAATTCCCCAGCCAAGCAGTCATCTGGCACTATTGCTTCAGTGTGTCTAAACTGTGCATTCTTTGTTATTCACACATGTGAGCCGAGCTGACACAGAGGAGGATGAGATGGACATATGCTGAAGCACAAGGCAAACCCCAGAAATGAGCTTGAAAGGAGACTCGGCAGCTTGTGTGTGCGTGTTGCATATTTTTTCAGTTAGATGCTAATGTGATTAAAGTATCGGGACACAACAAAATTAAGGTTATGATCCTTTGCTTATTGAAGACAGGAATTCTTTCTTCTCTGTGCTGTGGATCGGGCTTGTAAAAGTGAGCTACCGCCTGAAAACCACATACAAACAACTGCTGCACTCGCATCAAACACTCCGGTTACTTATTCTTATGAATCCAAAAAAAGGTGTTTAAGAGGAATTATGCAAAGAGAAACGTGAAGCTTCTGTCAGGCAAACAAAATGAATATGTATAAAAATCGAGTTTCTCCATTGAGCCATGGGAAGCAAGCAAAAACGTGGGAGAGGAGGTGAAGTGGTAAGTTGATGATTCAGACTTCACAATCAAATTTAGAGATACAGAGATCAAAGCACGAGCTGCTTAGAAAGATGTAAATCTCAAGTTAGGAACAGGTGTGGATTAGTTTCTTGCCACCGAAAAATGATTTCTTTATTACTTTATTTTTTCCTGTTCTACTTCAGGACTTGTATTTACCGATATTTGTCTGTGTAAGGAGCTTTCTCACTTCTGTTTGCAACTACTGATATTTTTTCCTGCTATTTTAAGCAGAGTTCTAAAAATCTATCATTAATGATAACTCTTTCTCCTTCTCTCTTTCTCTCTCTCTCTCTCTCTCTCCCTCTCTGTTCTAAGTCTGGAAGACAAGTCTGGACCAATTTCTCCATCCTGCCTCTGGCAGGAGAATGCAGCATTTCAGATCCTCCACCGAGTCCCGGCTGCTTCAAAGGAAAAGCCCTACTTTCTTCCGTTAAGATCATAAGAAATATAGGGGGAGGGGGTCAGCTCTGTTTGGACATAATTACACTTCATCAAAAGAAGCTTTCTTCATCTTCCATGCGTGAAAAGTCTGCAAGCAGTTAAGTCTGTCTTTTTTCTTCCTTTTTTTTTTTTCCTTTTTTTTTTTTTAAATATAAAAATTGCTATTTGGGAAACTAGCCAAAACTCAGAAAGCCAATATAGTAAAACAGTGCACACCCTTTGTTTTTCTTTGAAGTCTCTTAAATAAATATGTTGAGGGTTTGAAAAGTATACTATCACTTTTCCATAGATTCTACCCAGATTGATCAGAGAAAAAGTCTATTCCAAGTCTGCTAGATAAAAATATAAATTAAACTACTGGAACCAAATTTTAGCAGCTTTGTGTTTGTGTCTGTATCTGTATCTACTGAGGCTTTAGGCCATCTATTTAATTTCCTATGCTTAATAAAAAGTATATATCATAGGTTTGAAATTAAATTCACAGATCAGAGGTAGTGTATCACATGTCAGTCCTTTTTCAGCACTACTGAAAGGCTGATACACTACTGAACTTTCACTGTAAGGCAGCAGTAGTGATGGAACCAGAGAACTTTCAAACCTAATCCATCAGCAGGACAACAAAGCAAACTGGTTTGTTAAAGAAAAGAAGACAAATGAAAGAGATAGGTAACACCTTACTCAGAAGGGGAACAAACTCCATGTTTATATTGTATTACTGATGGTAAAGTTATTCTGTCTTTCAAGTTATTCTCTATTATCAATACTTTTTAAGTTCCAAAATGAGAAAGAGAATTTTTGGCTAGGTCATTAAAATAAAGAATAGTCACTTTAAGTCATGCTTATGGACTCATTTTCACAAAGCACTTGGAAATGTACTGACTTATATAGACTATCTAGGCCTCCGTCATATGTTTAATTTTTTTTTTTGAGAAAAACTCTTTCCTTCCTTAAGATGAACTGCAACTGCTTTCTAAAGAATATTACTGTAAAGTTTGCTTTATTGCTAATTTCCCAGCACAATTATTCTGCTTCTTTTGCTTTGGCTTGCCCCATGCAGGGCTAGTTTAGGAAAAAAATGAATAATTACTTCAAATACATAAAGGAAAAAAAAATGTAGGTTGAATCAATGACTGATACAACATCACTTTAAAGATTCCTGCAACAAAAACTGCAGTGCCAGCTTCCTTTGAGCTATCATTTCAATCATCACCTGAAGTTTGAAAGCTGCTGTGAGACCCTTAAAGAGGGATTCTTGCAAACTTGTAATGATTACAAAAGCTTTCTGTAAGTGCAGTGCAGTTTTCAGATTATAAGAAACTCCTAAAGAGCTGGAAGACAATGACAGTACTCTACATCTTAAAAAAAAAAAAAAAGGAAAGTTGCCCTGTCATTTAAAGTAAAGGTTAAATTCAGTTCAAGCCCAAGCTTACCAGCAATTCATGAAAAGTCAACCAGCTTACTAAAAGAAAAAGTGGGGGTGATTTTCACAGGTTATCAACAGTTTGGTTTAAAGGGCAGAGAAGCCACTAGCAAGCGCTCCACCAACAGCTGTTAAGCCTTGAAAGATTTAAGTCCCTAAAGAATACAACCTATAGAACATGTGATATGCAAAATCCCCCTAATTACAGGTCTTCTACAACAACTTCAGAAGCAGCTCTACTGCTAAAGGGAATCCTCCACCTCTCAGTGCCATGGCCTGAAATACACTCCCCTGACTCTGCATAACCTGGATCACAGATATTCCCTTTTCCTTCCACCCTTCCTGTGTGATTCAAGCAGGGAAGCAGGTACTCCCTGCATCGTTTTTCAAAACCTCTGTCTGATAAAAAGCTACAGAGACTTGCTTTGTGCAAATACTGAAGTTTGACAATAAAGTATGTGTAAATCACTCCAAAATAAAGGCCGACAACCTGAACAGCCTGGTCTAGTGGAAGGTGTCCCTGCCTAGCGCAAGGGGTTGGAATGAGATGAACTTTAAGGTCCTTTACAAACCAGACTTTTCTGCAATTCTATGAACAATGGATTTATGGGTTAATCAGTATTTCATTGCAAAGTAAGTTTGACATCTGGGCATTGTTTTTCACTTCATTACAGACACGTAAAAGGCAGCGGCCTACCTCTTCCACTTCTGCCCACAAATCGTAAGTCATTAAATCTGGCCACCTGGTTCTTCATCACGGCGGAAGCGTTCCGCAGCTCTGCAGAGTAGTTCTCATCGTTTCCAGCCATGACGGTCACCACCGTCCCATCGGGCACTTCTCCTAAGGCCACCACCTGCAAAAACGGGGAGACAATCACAACCAGTGAAGCCACGCTTTGGAGGTGTGTGCTCCCCTCCCAGCTCTGCAGGCCGCCGCGCTCAAGAAGAAGCTCTGCGGTGAGGAGCCTGGTGCTCGCTGCGCTCAGAACAAAGTGCCACATCAAACACAGAAACATCGTGTGCTGTCTCCGTTTCTCAGAGCTTCTTCATTGTTGCGTTTCTTCAGAAACGCTCAACATCCTCATGTCGAGGGCACGCGTTAATGCTTTCTGAGGGCCAACTTTGTTCTTAGCAAGTGGGAAGCAGTGAGAGAACACGAGGCAAGGCTCGTATCTGTAAATTATGCACGGGAACGCATTTAAAATGGAAAGTTAGAAATTAGCATTAGCAGCCGTATCGCCCAGATTCAGTTCTGCTCTGGTTGCACCCATCACCCTGACCCCCGAGCTCCTCAGACTTCAAGCCAGAGAGAACCCTGCATCCACCCATCCCGGGAGTGGCACTCGGGGGCATCAGCAAGCAAAGCTCTACGCCCAACGTGCTCTGCAATGGAGCACTTTATGGCTGGAATTCAAACTCCTCATGTGCAATATAAAACAAAGCTGTATTTCCTTGCAGGCATGTAAATTTTTCTAGTGCTTGCAAGAGTTGCATGTGGTTAGTGCTGATACCTCCCTCAAATTCCAGGATGGGTGAACAGAAGATATCAAAGTATTTCATTTCTCCTTATGTTCCAGCTACCTGATAGTCTCCCTTTTACGCTTCGGTGGTTGTGTAGTGCTGCAATATCTGATTAAATAAATGTCACGGAGCAGACAGCTTCTGATTTGAAAACACCAGGAATACCTACAGTGTTAGTGCACTGTGGCTTTTTAAAGCAAAAATAAAGTTAAACAGAATTGCTAAGTTTCTAGGAAGAAAATATACACACAGGGAAAAAAAGTCCACAAAAGTATCAATAAAATAACTTCCTTTTCCCCAGTTGGCTAATTCTGATGCTGAAAATAAATTTATAACAAGAAGAGATTCAGAAATATGGCATGGCTGAGCCACAACTTGAAAAAACATCTTGGGCTACAAAGTCTCTCCCCTTGCAGTTTCTACCAATTTACATGGTCAGATATGAGTTTTTGTATTATTCAGAGTAATTTATTCTCTCTCCTGAAGTACGTATTACATTTTGTCATATGGTCTTCCTGAAATGTCTTTTCCATAAATGAAACTAATAATTGCAGGTTGCAGGTGATATTAATTCAGCGGAAAGAATGAGGAGTTCTGCATATATAGGGCGAGCATTACGTGGTCCAGTGAACTGTACAATGTTTCTCTAAAATAATAAAAAGGAATTACAATCATATAGAAAAAGGCCATATTGCTGAAAACTATAGCTTCTCTTATTTAAAAGAAATATTGAAGAGAAAGAAGCAAGCAAAGATTAAACACTGTTTGAAAAGAATTTACCTGCTTTTTTTTTTTTTTTTTTTTCATAAAACACCAGGTAATACCACCCAAAACTAAAAGCTAAGTTTTGCCACAAACTACTGTGAGGTCTTCATGTATCAAACAAAGATTTTACTTTAAAGTCATATGAAAGTCCCTGAACATAAAAACAGAGGAACCACCGTTGTGGCAAAGATCTGAGGTCCCAGTAACTCTCTACCTTGGGTCTGGCAGCAACCAGGTCTGACGGCTTCAAAGCCAGGCGTAAGGAATAATAAATAATAATCAAATAACAAATAATAATCTGGTGAACAGATTAGAGAGCTGAGTCTAACCATTAACAAATGGATACTGTCTGAAGCACGGGGCTTGAGACTACTTATAAACCACTCCCTTCCCAGTCTGCAACAGACCATGTTATCTCTGGACAGTCTTGTGCCCATCAGCATCCCAGGGAGTTGCACCCTACGCTTTTTATACCTCACAAAACAACAACAAAAAATCACATTAACTCCGAAAACACAAAGCACCTGAGAGCGCAGCAGGAAGCACAAGGCTGCCAGGGGCCTGGGAAGAGGGAGCAAGGTGCCTGAAGCCTCAGCTCATCTCTTTGTCCCCAGGTACCCACAGAGCACAGACAGGCAGCGCCATCACAGCTCCGTCTCAGTCCCAAACCCAGGTACAGCTTATAACACCTGGCAGGAGGGAGAAAAATGCCTTAAAAAGCTCCCCTCTGTCCTCTGTTGCTTTTCAGAGCTTTCCTCCCTGCCCTTTCCACTCGATGCCAGTTCAATTTGTCAGCTTAGCCATCAGCCCGGAGCTGCACGTGCCGCTGCCATCGCCGGGTGATCGCAGCTGATCGAGAGCTGCACCATTCCTGAGAAGCCTTGGATGCAGTACCACTGTCCATCTCCTTCAGAGAGGGCCAAAGGACAAGACAAGACAATCAGAGGTGAAAATAAAAACTTTTGGCTCATACAATAAAGCCCTATAGCATGGGAAGCTCCCTTGCCGTGCAACAGGAGTAAAAGGTTTATTCTTTTCATACTTTGATTCTTTCTTGCCACAAAATAGCCTAAGACTATTGCACAGGTACGTAGTAGCACTGGGTAGAAAAAAGCTTTGCAAAACAAGTTTGAAAGCTGGAGAAATACACGCCATTTCGAGAATTTTGAAAAGTAACTGTACATACTGAAAGACTGTTGGCATAAACCCTGATTTGGCAATTTTATGCCATGAATCAATACGAAGTTAATTACATATTCTTAGAAAGAAGATTGTAAATGCACTGTGAAATGAGTAAGGACTGTGTTAAAAATTAAAGATCAGAAGTAGCCACAGTGCACGTTCCTTACCTATCCTTTAATTCTCAATATCTCTACTATTTCAAAATCTTTATTTTCCATATTAAGCTCCCTACACATTTTGATCATTATATGTAGATTTTGCTCTTCTTTTCTGTTTGTTTGGTTTTTTGGGGTTTTTCTGTGCTTTTTTTTTTGTTGTTGTTTCAACTAGAGCTCAAAAAAGTCCATGAAGCCCCAAAATAAAACCAATTCTTACGAGTTGAAAATAACTATGTGTTTTTTGCATAACACAATTCTGGTTAGGCAACCTGTTTGCCCAGTTTCAGTCCAGTGGGATTTGAACTGGCCAAAGTATGTACCCTGAAGACGGAAGTTATAAGCACAAAGCAAAACTCCTATACAACAGCAGGTACTCAGACTTTCTGCAGAGTAAAATGCTTGTCTGAGAAGAAAAAAAAAGGCCAACACTAGTGTTCATGCTAACTAGTTCCTCTCAAACACTGATATCTGCCACTTCAACAGCTTTCTTGCGAAACACTGAATTCAAACAGCCTCTGAATGTAAAATTTTCTGTATTGAGAATTCTTTTTCCAGACATTGCCAAAAGAGCATCTGATACTATTAAAAATATTTCAGTGTTCTGTAACTTAAAACAGAATAACTGATTCACGCTACTTTTTGTTTCAAAATCTACATCTGGGCTGACAATTTATACAGCAGGTTTCAGCTTGAAGCTATTTAAAACAGCTGAGTTATAAACTCCAAAAATTGGGGTTTGGAGGGAAATGCTGACAGACCCTGAACTACTGGTGGTGCTACTGGGGAGATGTTTTAGACTCCACATCCCGTTTTTTCCCCTGCCTTTAGGTCCACTAAGACTCTCCGCTGCTATTAGCATCATACAGAAGTCTGGCAATCTCGGTCTTTATGACTTGCAGTAAAAACTCCCACAGAGGGGCCAAATTCTGATGACTCGACTCAAAGAAAGTATTGCTGGCTACTGAGATTAAGAAGTGAATATAATTTGGACCTGGGTGCACAATATCCATTTATTTTATGCTAGAATATTAATAGCTAAAGCTGTATTAATAGGTACTCATCTAATACTCTTCCCCATGAAAGCAGTCTGCATTAACAATCTCGTTAGTGAGCACATGACAGGGAGTCCCTCCCCAGTGTGTGCAAATATTAATACTTAAAATTCAAACCTAATGCTAAGCCAACACTATTTCAAAAAATTATAATCAAACCCAGCACTGTTTATAACATACTTCCTCTCCTGCATATGATTTATATCTGTTTTTTTAAATTAAAACAGTGCTATATCCAGCGCACATTTTCGCTCGAGATCGCTGCGAGAGAATTATGACACACTTAACACACCACTCAAAACATTATCATCAACATATTATTTATTGCCAATAAAACTTCACAAAGTGTGTTGTCTGTGAGCTATTTCATTTTCAAGTTATTGTTTAGCTGAGATTTCTATAGCTCAAATCTGTCTCTTTTTTCCCTTTCAGAGCTGATTCCCATTCTGTTGTAACACAGTCAAGTGTTTCACTGTATGATACATGCAGCTCCTTTGGTCTAAAACTTCTGGGCAGCTGCATGCAAGTTGCATTTGAAAAATGAAATAAATTTTTTTTAAAATGGTCAGAAGTATTTCAAGTGAGTTTCAAATTAATTTACAGGTAAAGAAGGGCATATATAATTTTGGCATATTTTAAAAAGTGCATGTGGCACGTGAAAACACAGCTGCACCCACAGTAGCCGGGTGCAAGGGGCAACGTGTGCCTCTGATGCATCTGAAAATTGGTCAGATCTGCACCGCCCTGTCAGCAATCAAACACAGGACCCACATATAAGACACATATAAATACATATATATGAACACAGAAAGAGTGGGAAACAGTCTAATCCTTTGTCTACCCTTTTATCACATGTAAGCATTCTTATTATAATAATATTCTAAATACTTTAATATTTCGTTTAGATCTTTCCCTTATTCTAATGAGCTGCGACCGCATCCTTTGAATTGCTGTGAGGTAGCAGAAGGCTCAGACACCTCAGATGAGAACAGCAACGTGAGCACGAGAATGCAACAGCTCCCGTGTCCCTGCTTTAAAGAATAACCATAACACCAGCTTAATGTAGAGCTCAATTAAAGTATAATCACAATTCTCTGAAAGCTCCTCCTCCTTACCCCGCAGCCCCTCTGAACCAGAATCACCAGAACCCCTCTGATCCACACCTAGACAGCCTCTAAGTGCCACACCAAGCCACGAAGTCAAAAGACACCCCATTTTCCTGCCATTTCTACTCAGTCTGACCATCATGTCCTGCACAAGCAGGCCCTGTGCAAAGGGTTCCTCCCGCAATTCCAGCCTCTCCAAGCTGTTCCCACACACACGAGCACTTTAGCCAAGCCTCACCCGCACACCCGTAACATCTTCAAAGCAAAGCTCCATCTTTATCACCGCTCACTTTACCAGGAGCTCATTTAACCACTTTTACTATTTCTTCGCGAACAAACGGCCATGATAACGTGGCTGGCAGTCGGGAAACACCAGAACAAGGCGATGTTCTGGAACGCGCTGGGTGAGACTGCTTCCAAACTTTTCTGTCTTTTCAGGGATTTCCAGGTGTGTTATTTTTCACAGGAAAATGTGGGTATGTTGAGACCCTCGCAGGGCCACCCCACCTCACTCTGACCCGTGCCCTGCTTGGGAAAGCATTTGGGGACACCCCAGCCATTGCCCCCTCCCTACCAAGGGCCACGGGAAGGAAAACTCCAGGGGGAACACTTGGAAATATTGCTAGAGGAGGAAAAGGCCTTGCTTTAAAGCACGCAATTATTGTTGTTGTTATTACAAATTTTTTCTAAAATCGTTTCCTCTCATTAGCGCGCCGTGGGGATGGAGACAGAAAATTAAAAGCAGCATCCCCGGTGCAGAGCGGGGTGGGATTTATTATGGAAATGTGCGACCCTGCCAAGGAGAGAGTCTCTGGGCAGCCACTTCCTCGGTTGTCCACCAGGAGAAGTGAAGGGGCCCCGTGTCCCCCCATCCAGGTGCTCTGTGTCCCCCTTCTCAGCCCCATCTCTGCCCCCGCTGTTGCAGGACAAAGCCCCGGTCCCACTCTGCCACTCAGCCTGACCCTCGGGCTCCAGCCGCCCCCCGCACGCTTCAGAGCCACCCCAAATCCCCCAGTGCCACTACCGGGAGCGGAGAGGGTGGAAGGGGCACCCTCGTGGGTCAGGGACTGGTTTCTCGAGGTGGGGGGGTGCCACACTGAACTCCGGCCCAGGGCTGAATCTCTCCTTCCTCAGGGAGGGAAAGCAGGTTTTTAAAAAAAAAACAACCCAGGGTGAGGGGCTGTGGGGAGTAGGGGGTGTCTCCCGGGGGGATGCTGAAGGGGGTACAGGGTGCCCCTGGACTGAGGGGGGGCCACGCCGGCAGTGCCCCGCGGGGATGGAGATAACGGGATGGCTCCGGGG